>CM057816.1:40782412-40962412 GCA_030067965.1 Latrodectus elegans
AATGTATCAATAATTCAGAGAAATAATTTATTTTAAATGAGAGAAAATATTATCTTACTTCACTGTTAAGTCTAGAGGTGAAGACAGTCCCAGTACTTGCATGGAATGAAATGATAGATAATAATAAAAAAAAAGAACTTAATACAGCTATTGAAAGATGGAAGAAGTCGATTCATCAATTTTTCATTAAGGAATATTAAATGCATTTATGTCGCTTTGATAACGACAAGCAATGAATTTAAGGCGACGATTTATTAATTTCTCTCTCGTCATTATTTGACGAAACAAACGATTCCCAAGGTCTTTGGAAGCAGACACACAATGGCATATCCTGAGTAATATTTATTTATGAAAACGGAAAAACTACCGCCTTTTACACTGTTAGGAGCGAAAACGGATGTTACTTGCTTTTTCTGATGAAGTTGCAACAAGCGTGGAGGAAACAAATCGTCATTCTTATGATCAGAAATCATTTTGAATGCAATATCATCGCATTAAATGGAGATGTGTCATAATTATTCTTATTAATACCAAAAATTTATAATTTGCTACAATATGGCAAGTCTCTTTCATGTTGGAAGAGATAAAGCTATTTGTAAGCTCTATACAGAAACGCGTAAAAGAATCTTGGTTGTATTTCTGTGAGTGCAAATCTTATTAAGTGTTCTTAGGAATTTTTTTTTTGGAGTTTCCATTATTTTGATGTTATTTAGATAAAGCTTATTCTTCGATTACAAGCATGAATCAAATTATAAAAGAAAACGTTTTGAGTGACTGCATTTAAAAAAAGAATATTTTTAGAACTTTATTATAGACGTTGTCAGTAAAATATTGTGAATTTTAATTTAAGTGATTGTAATATCTCTTATATAGAATGAACTCTCACTGAATTCTTTCCAGTTTGAGCAGTTTAGCGAGTTAAACTGCTATCAACTTATGATTGGCAACCCTATGCCAGTGAACTTTAAATTCGTTCACTCGAGAACACTCTTACAAGCTTTTTCTCACTCGTTAACTATCAAGTCGCTTAATGACCCTTTTCTGTTATTTCTCTTAAGTTTTATTTTTTCAACTTACTTGTTAATGTTTGAAATAAAAGGTGTTATCTTCAGTATTTTTTGTGCAACCTCTATATATTAGTATGTACTCGTTTGTATAGCGTTTAGTGTATTTAAATATTACGAAATATAAATTGTTAAAAACAAAGATTATTATAAATAAACTTTGTAAAGTAAGGAAAATTTAATTGGTTGCGAAACATTATCAAGGTTTATAAATCTTTATGCAAGATATGTGTTTGAGTATAAAAATATATTAAAATATAAGGTTGTAAATTTTTTTAGTAAATTAAAATTTATCATAAGCACATATTTTAATCCATTTATTTGTTCACTTAACAGAAAGTAAATGTGGGCTTGAAAATATATATTTTAACAGTACCAATGCTTTAAATAATTTATAAAAGAATTTTTCTTCATAATATATGATTATTGTTAATACTGTATGAAAATGTAATGAAAAAGATAATTAAAATTTCTTATTAAGAAATTATAAATGAAATAAAATTAGTTTTGTCAAAAATTAGTGGAGACTCTTAGTTATTACGATAAGTTTTAACATAGTCTCCGTTTATGATATAATGTTAAATGCATGATTTGTGAGAAATATATTTATTAAATCTATAAATTAATTCAACTCTGAATAAAGATTCTTAAGGTAACATTTTAAGATTCTTAAATGTGTGAGTATATATATTACAATATAACCACGTTTAATTTCTTGTAAAAAAAGTGCTCTGATTTCGGAGAAATAACGCATTTTAAAGCTTGTACTCTTTTAATTTTTTTTTAGGATTAAACGATTTGTTATTTAGCGTAGAACATCAGATTGTGTTGAATAGTTTATTACAAGAATACATATTTTTGTTAATATTGGATAACAGAAGTAAATTTAATTAATTTGCATTCAAAGAAAGAAGCAGCAATTTTTTACAAGCGCAATGCTTGATAAATATTCATATTCCCGTGTATGCTCTTTTTCGACAGACTTTTAAGAAGGATAATCAGTGGTGAGAATCGATCTTCCAATTTTAGTTCCGAAAAAAGAAAAATATTTTCTCATGAAAAGTACTTTTTTATTCGGTGAAATTAACAAAGTTAATAGTTACGGATATATTCAATCATACAATATTTTAAATTGAGAGACTATGTAAATATAGAACAGCAATATGATCTCAGCTTAAAAAAAAAAAAAAAAAAAAGAAAGAAATCGTTTTCAAAATTTCACTTAGAACTCAATTAAAGCCAAAAAAATTGAGTTTAAAATTTGGTTTTTGTACAAATAAATAGGTTAAAAATTTTCGAACGGGGATAATTTCTATCATTTTCTACTGGTGATTCTAATCATCGAATATTTACTGACTAAGCATTTCATCGCGTTCCAAAAAAAAAAGAACCATACTTACACGAACTGATCCTGGTGATGTGAGACTGATGCGAAGAGCACCGAGATTAAAGTATAAAATTTCGTTGCCCAATCAGAGGCAATAGCGGAAAATCCCTTCAGGCAATAGACAGATGAAATCTAGATTCTTACCGGCGCGCTATAGAATTCAGGTTCCCAGAAAAACCTCTGATTTGTTTTGACAAGGCTGCAGAAAGTGAAAGTAAGGAGCTTTAATTAGGGAGGTCACAGACTTCTTGGAATGAAGCAAAAAACTGTTTTTCTTTTGAATTCAGGAGCTTTACTTCCTTTAGTAAACATAAATATTTCCCACGGTTGTATAGTAGAAGGAATTTCTGAGTAACAGAAAAGAACATACATTAGATTAGAAGTTTATTTCTGCATACAGAAATAAAAAAAAATTCCAAATATAAATAAAACAATTATTTCAGTTAAAAGTAATTTTTTTAATCACATTATTTTTAAAGTTCACTTTAAACTTAAAAATACCTTATTCCACAGTTTAATGTATAAAAATATATTACAAACTCTTTTAATTTTAAACCTAAAGTTTGTTACGAAGTTATATAAGACTACTCTAACTTTTAGGATTTTTATTACGAATTACATAAATTTTTTAAAATTAAATTAGGTTTATGTAAATAAATGAAATATAAAATATAAACATATTATTTAAAGTGATATTTACTAAATATATTATCAATAATTTCAAAATTTTCCATTGAAATGTCGTTCACAACATTACAAGACCGTTACTTAAAACAACTTTTTTTAACCAACCTAAAAAAAATACCGATCCAGCACTCTTTTAAATAACTTCATATACATGATTTTTCTTTGAATCAGATTTGTCAGTAAAATTTTTATCCATGGTAGCTTCTTTCACTGACATAGGTACACATAATTATAGCTAAAATTATTTGTACAAAACTAACGAGCATAAGATCTTGATTTCTTTTTCTTTTTGAAATGAACTTTTAGGTGATTTTAGCATATGACCCAGAGCACTGTCTTGATGAAATTTCCAATTTGAACCTCCTTAAAAGTCAATTAAAAGATGTAAAGTGTTCGTAAAGAGGGATAAATAACGAGTGAGTTCATTTTTCCAAGAACTAGTAACTGTCCTTTCTTATGATATGCAAAATATTTCCACACAATCTCCTTAAAAGTCAATTAAAAGATGTAAAGTGTTCGTAAAGAGGGATAAATAACGAGTGAGTTCATTTTTCCAAGAACTAGTAACTGTCCTTTCTTATGATATGCAAAATATTTCCACACATTGTCCTTAAAAGTCAATTAAAAGATGTAAAGTATTCGTAAAGAGGGATAAATAACAAGTGAGCTCATTTTTCCAAGAACTAGTAACTGTCCTTTCTTATGATATGCAAAGTATTTCCACATAATCAGAATACTATCAGTATTACTATTTTTAAAGGTCTACTGAATGGGTCTCAAGTTTCTGTACCTTGTCAGTGAATATTTTCGTCCAAACCATCTAAATGGAGTTTATTGTCGTAAAATGTTTTTCATGTATCATTTCTGATATATGAAAAAATTGACACAAAGATGACCTTTTTTGCTAATTAAACTGATCTCCTTTTGCTGTTTTGATGATTTTGTTTTTTCTTCTAATTTCCGAAAGGGAACATTTGAATGTGATTTGCAAATAAGCAAAATGGCCGTATGTGCGATAATTTTAACTGCATGTAGTGTTATTTGACGTGTAAATAAATTCTATTTAATTTACAATCGTGAAAGTATGTCAACTCATTCGAGCTGATAATTTACATTACCTCCAAATACTCTTTTTTATATTTTTCAAATTTTTTATTAGTTATGTAATATGATTTTTCTTATTTTCTTTTCAAGTTTTCCAGAATCTTCCTAAAAACCAAATCATGTAAACTTTTAGTTTGGATAATTTTCTTCTATGTGCAGTTGAAAATTCACTGTTTTGGACATATACAAATTAAATTCGAATGTTATTGTTTTCCCTTTTCTTGTAATAAAGAATTGCGGAATACTGTTTACAGTCGATTTTAACTTATAATAATTGAAGAAAAACTATAATAATGTAGAAAATTCAAGTAGTTTTGACTGCAAAACATTGTGAAAGTAACACTGAAATCTCATTAACTGTTTCACGTATGAAACTAACTCAACATTTTCATTAATTTATTTATTTTAGAAAATAAAGCGCATTTCATTGCTTTAATTTTTTTTAAAATTATTCATTTTATCTAGTATATTATTTAAATGAATAATATTTTAAATGGTCATATAATTTTGAAATAAAATGTAGTTATGAACTTAAATTAACGCTATGAAAAGAGAACTTACATTAAATATTTTTTGTATATTGATATAGTTCCGAAATAATCAAAAACGAAAATGATTAAGTAGTCTTTTCTGAATAAAGTTTAAATTTAAATGGTAAAGCACATGATATTCTATAGTTTAATACAGAAAGGTGTGTTTATGTGTGTTATAAATAATATAATCAAGAACTTCTCTAAACGATGCTTTTCGTGAGCAAGTGATTCTAATGAATAGATTAATTAAAGACTAATTGGGTTGGGAAATGTGCAGAACATTTGAAAACTATCTTTAGTTGCATACTAATATTGTTGCATACTTGAAGTCTGAATTCTTTTCCTTCAAGTTCAATGTATTTTCGAGAAAGTGACACACTGGGAAAAACGAAAACACATTAGCTGAAAGGGGAGAAAACAGAACTTTTTCAATACACGAAAAAAGATAAATATCGTAATTACTTTATGACATTATTCTGTGGAAATGTCAAAAGAAGGGGGAAACCGTATATTTTTTTTAAAAAAATTTTATTGGTAATATGAATGACAGTTTGAAAGAAAAGAGAGGAAAAGAGCTACACGTTTCCTTCTTAAAACGAGATTAATTCTCTGTGTGTGTGTGGAGAGGAATATTATATTACTTTAATTACATTATAACATGAGCAAATTTGTAGGGAGTTTATATTAACATTGACTATGTTTGAAATTAATTACAAGTTCTGTATTTAAAATTTCTATAGTTAATTTTTTTAAAGCTAATCAGAGAATATATCATGATTTAAGTTTCATTAAATAACTTACTGCCGTTCTCAATTCAACTCTTCACAAAGTTACGGAGGAAAAAAAGAATGACTTTATAAGGATTTATATTTCTGGAAAGTCAGAAAGCTCATGAAATCTTGAAATTCCTTGCATTAGAAACCATTCATACTAAATACCCATAAGATCTTTGGCTATATGTTTATACAGAAAGCTCCTATTCCGAATCACTCATCAAAGCAGATTTTGGATTATTTTCCTGATTTGTTTTCATTCTATGCATCTGCGGGGAAAAACAGAACAGCCTTTGATGGCATAGTTCAGGTTTCTTTGCTCGTAAGGTCACTCAGATGATTCTGCCAAATTGCTTTGGATAGTCTTTCCACGCCATAAAATTAAACATAAAACACAAAATGGAAATTAATAACTTTTCTTGACTACGTCATTGAAATTCATTTAACTTGGGCACAAGATACAAATTGTTGAAACCAAAGTCCGTGTAATTAAAAATTTCATTTCCGAATCAATCCAATTACTCTTAATTTTTAAAGCAGCATGCGTTGGGACGCAGAAGTCTTGAAAAAAATCTATATTTTTTTAAAAAAACAATTCTTGCTTTCTGCTTACCGGAAAACCACACGCTAATTATATGCCTAGGTAATTGTAACTTTTGGATCCCCTTTCAGTCCTGCTAACATACCTCATCGTGACACTGGGCAAAGTACTGCAGGAACATAGCTCGTGGCAGGGTCACCCAAGCAGTGAAGGCCATTCCATTATGCCCAGCTAAAGCTAACAGGCGTTCCTCTGAGAAAAATCAGGACCTCTATCATGAGCTTGTCTATGGTGATCCAGGTCTTAGCGAACTACAGAAGATGTAACTCTTAACCATGAATCCAGTTAAAGTCAGATTACATACTGAAACGCCTGTCACTCAGGTAAATCAAAAGCGCGCTCCTGGTTTAAAAAGTGGGCCAGATTCAATAAGTATAATACCATCTCTATCTTCTAAGGTTAAATCAATTAAGAATATTCAGAGAAGTATTATGGTATTTGTGTTGAGAGAAGTGAAAGAAGCTTCACTGTATATACCAGAACTGTTTTTTCCAATAAATATTTGGTTTTTCACTTTTTATAGATTCATGGTTCTTACTTTCTGAAAGAGTCTAGTGCAGTAAATATTTTCTTCCAATGAATATTGTGTTCTCCATTTTTAATATTAAATAGTTTTTGCCTTCTAAATAACTCTTATAAAATATTTTTGAATGGGAAAGGTGTTATTTTGAGATAGGATACATAAGAAATATAAAAGTATAACGTAAAAATGATAATGCAGTGATAATAGGAGAATCATATTAACTTCATTTAGAAAAGATTTATTTCGACATTTAAATGCGTTCATCATTTTAAAAATATTCATTTCGAAACTATAAAGTGAATTAATTTTGATTTTTATCTTATTTAGTAGACTAAGAAATCTTTTTACAGTCATATTCCTAAATTCAAATTCAGTTTATCGTCCCGAATTTGTTTAAGTAATTTTGCAAAATATTTTGCGTATGTGTATATTTCCATAATAATTCCAGAAATAAAATGCATTCTCTTTATTATCTAACTCAAAAACGTATTACATTTCAATTTAATAATGCTAATATATAAAATTTTTCATAATGAAACTGTTTCTTAAGAAAATTTCTTCTCTTGAACACACAAACAGTCTCTATTCAAATTTGAATGTCTATTCAAATAGACTATTCACATGTTCAAATTTTTTGATGGCTTTTAAATACATTTACATTTTTATGTTTTTATTTTTTTATAGTTTTTTACTAAAAAGAATAAATAGCAAACATATCTTTTTATTAATACTTTTATTAAAGAGATTCAGATACAAAAATGCACAAATTAAATACCTCATCATCAAATGCATTTAGGAAACAAATCGCAGTTATCAAAATCACCTTACATAAGGAGGATCACGATCATAACAGCGAGCTTTGAACCCAACTGTGATCAATCGTCTTCCCAGATCCTTGTGAAATCGGATGACACTTTTATATGAATCAGATTTTGGTATTACACCAAATTCGTACTCCTCTTGGGAAACCAATCTCACTCTGCTGCTAACAACAGACGGATAAATGAATTGAGTGGAGAAATTCGATCGCAATTCTAGATGGTGAAAGACAGTGTCTGCTCTTCTTGGAAAAGTTGAGCAGGGCTGTCCATTTATAGCATCGCAACGAGCAATAAAACAACTCTCTTCACACCACTGATATCTATTGAAAGAATTGTATGTGCCATTATATACAGCCAAATAGAAGTCTTCGTTCATCGTGTCAGCTGAATAATCGACTGAACAGCACATACCATTGTTGCAAGCTTCAGCGTAGCCTTTGGGTTGTGTCAGTTTCACAAGGGTATAGTTTGATATGTTCTCATCTACGCAACGATATTCCTCCATGAGATTCTTTGTATCATTAAGGAGAGCTCTGGAACATATTTTTGGTACATCTTCTCCGCAACTATCTAAATTCCAAGATTTGGTGGTAGTGATTCCAAACACTTTACCCTGTGATGGTACTGCACGTTGTCCTGGAGCTGGAATTTTGGCGATCACCAGTTTCGAAGTCCCATCAGGGTCATAAGTATAACCCAATGAGCCATATTGTTTGTGAAAAATCCCACTTCCAACAGCAAAGTACCCTGGAATGTTGATGTTAGAGACAATTATAGTTGCGTTGTTTCCCATAGCCCATCCTTGGAAAAATGGAACCGACACATATTGAGGAGTTGAATCCACCCACATCGTTGTAAACATCACGCCATCAACATCTGGCCGTTTAGAAACTTCACTCATTCTTCCAAACATGATATCAAAACAAATATACGTGGCAAATGTACCGAAATCAGTAGTAAAAACTGGATTTTGTTGTTCTCTAGCTAAATCCATGCCAATTTCAAAGAATAAATATTCTTTATGATATTTCAAGAGCATAGTTCCGTCTCTGTCGAAGACGACGTTTGTATTAAAATGGAAAACCCCATCATCTGGGCAATCGGATTGTCCAGAGCATTGTTGTATGTCTCCGGTGTTTGCTACCACAACAATAGAATTGTTCTTTGCAATACAACTTAGTGTGTACAGGATAGGTCTTTGCAGATAATGTTCCCATTCTTCACAAGGATTGGTTCTTACTTTCTTGGGATCAGGTGCTTCTTCAAGAAAATCCTTTAGTTGCGTTCTGTTACCAGGAAAAATTATTCCATATTCTGGATAAACTATGACGTCTGCACCCTATAATAAATTCAAAAGCATTGATCGGTATTTGTAACATATTATAATCAGTTCAATAATTAAGATTTTGTGTTGATTAAATTACAAAATCTTTAATAAATACATTTCAACTGGTATCTAAAATATAATTTTTTAGCAAATAAATTTAAAAAAAAACCCTAATTTGATTATAATAAATCAAACAGAAAGTTAAACTACATCGATCTTAGACAGTTAAACAATATGATGAATTAAATGAAAAGTTATGCATGAGATATCAGTAGAACTATTTATAAGACAATTTAAAGCTTTTTCTTAAATGAGGATTCAAAAAGTTTTAATAAAAAAAACTAATGTTACTTCAGTTGTTTAGAAATGATCAGATTAATATATCCCCAATTAAATGATTTGACAGCTTAAACTACAGATATTAACATTTTTTAACCAGCTATTAAGTTTGGAGATTTTAATATCTGAATAATAAAGCCCACCGAAAAGACCTCTCACCGAGAGTCTTTGGTATTTACAGGTTGTTCAGAAAAAAAACATGGAAGCACCTAACCTTAAAGTAATGAAAGTAGGAAGCTGAAGTGTGATATTCATCTTCCATTGTTAATAAGGATTGGAATCGGAATTGTTTATCTACCATTTCGTAAAGCGGGTTCCTTTTACAACACAGCGGTGAACACTTCAATAGTTTAATTACTCAAATATTGTTTAAAATGAGGAAGGTGTTTTTGATTGAGGAGTTTGCGTTTTCTGATATCGATGATATTTCCAGAATATGTGGGTAATATATTTCATGCACTATTATAGATTATGAAATGTATAGTTCCCTTATTTATTTATGGTAACTGATTCGCCTATTTTTGCAAATTATAATAATTGATTAGGCATTACCAAGGAAGGAACTTTCCCCTCCTAAAGTTAGGTATGTTATACTGGAGAAACCGAAGAAGTTTATAGGTGGTTTTCTGCATTTTTAAAGTTGTTATTCATAATAAAAAACTATATTATGCATGTAAATCTTTTTCATATATTTGCTGCAAGTGAGCTCCGTCGTGAATATTGAGAAGATTGGTCCTACTCAAGTTAAAAAGTTTAGATTAACATTTTTCAGCGAAAGAGTTAAGAACTGTATTTTTTAATAATAACCCAGAATTTTAGAAAAACTTATAATGTCTATCAGTGATTTTTAGAACATTTATTTTTATTATTGCAAAGAGGATCCCATCTCTTATTCCATTACAAAAACTTGAGGTGTCAAAATAATTTAAGTTGACTTTTATATTTTATGTGAACAATGGCAGTGCTCTTTTGCATCACTTCTTGATTAAGTAATCAAACTTTGTGAATTTTTTAAAATATAGATAACAAAGGCACCTTGTTAGCTCTCATCTTTTGTTTAATGTGTAATCAAAAGGCAAAGAAAAATTAAAATATCAGTCCCTATCATTTTCTCATCAAAATTAAAATAATGTTTAGCAAGCAATAGATAGAAGATAGCACTTACTCTAAGCTTACTACTCTAAATTTTAATAAATAGAATTAAAGGATATTTAGAAGATTCTAAGCAGTTTATATAATCACTATACGAATTGCTCTTATTTAACACAATATAAATTATTCCTATTTTTTTTACAATAGAACAGATCAAAATGAATTCTTAACTCAGCATGGATTTTTCAGGAATAAAAATACATAATTTAACACTAGTTCAGTCATTATTTAATATTTTAATCCGAAGAAATCATGTGATCCAAATCCCAACAGCGAAGAATTCTTCAAATTTTATTATATTTTTGAAAAAGAAAAGTAATTTAGATAATATTTGAGGAGATAAATTCTTGCCTAAAACACCAATCATTTAAGGGTTAAAAAATTAAAAATATTAAAAAAATATTAATTCGGCAACTGTGCTGGCTTTTAGAACAGAGGAGAGTAATTTTTTCTTTCATTTCTAAATTGTTATCAATGAGTGTCCTAAGGTGATATTAAAAATATTAACCTCTTTCTATATTCTCAAAATGTAAATAAAAAGCACTGCTAATAAATTTTTACGGTTTTGCAAACATATAGCTTTGGTACATTGTAACTGATTTGTTTTTTTATTTTTCTAATACACACACACCTCTGATCGAAAAATCTCTGGAATGTAAATTTAAGGTGTGTGTGCGTCTTGATTGCAATATTTAATAACTTTGTAATCAAAGCAGATTTCTAAACACTAGACACTTCATTCTATTAGATTTATACAAAGCTAAGTAAATAGTATAGACTGTTGTTTTTTCTAAGTGTAATATTTCCCTAAAGTTAGGTACATATTTCCCACTGGATGCCAAGTTCCAAGAAACATGGCTTTCAGTGATTCGCAGTTTGGTGTGATAGTATATAAATGCAATTTCTTACTTGTGAACTGGCAACTACAGCTGCTTTCCTGTACAATTCTAAATTTTTGCTCACAACCAAACTTGGTGGGTCGGCTCTTTTTCCAAATCTGGCAAGTTCCAAAGCTGCAGCGATGTATGCTCGTTTTGCCGTGGCTGATTCAGACAAAGCTGTAGCAGTAACCACAAAAACCAAAAGAGATACCCAACTCACCATAATGGGAAACACAGGGCTATTTTAAAAAATACTTATAAAAATTCAATATTATTTCATTTTGCAATTTTTTAAAATTATAAAACATATGCAATAAAAATTTTTGCAATTTGTACGTAAAAAAAAAAAAAAAAAATATTCCATACGTTACAGAAAAATTATAAGATAAAAACCCAATTTAAAAAAAATTATAGAACTATTGCTTTAATTTAATATGTATTACAACAATTAATCAAAAAATTTAGCCCAATAATATTTTCAAGTTAATTCAAAATATATAACTTAATTTGTACAGCAAGAATCTTGGTTAAATAAAATCTGAATTAAAATCAAGTTATGTGCTTTGATTATTTAATATTTTGGGAATAATTGTAATAAGCATAATATTTTTAAAAGAAAAATTTCATTTAATTTTTTAAAAACATTGTATGATATTTAATTTTATTTTTATTTTTAATTAGACAACAGTAAACAATAAACTAATATTATTTAATAAAAAATAAAATTACTTAATAAAAATTAAAAATAAAAAACTAAAAACTATGCTATTTTGTCTTTCTCTTTTTTAATAAAAAACTCTACATATATATGTATCTGTGAAATAAATTTTGAGTAACATCTAAAAAAGTGAAATGTATTTTTATCATGTAAACTATCTTGTAATAAATATACTCTCAAAATTATACATTTTATTAACTTCAATAGACTTTAATCAACTTAAAACTTTAAATAAATTCCTAATGGCAAAAAATATAATTACAGTAATATTATAAAATCTGATAAAAATACTCACTACAAAACGCATAGACGGAAAGTTTCACAATTCTATCAATGAGTATCGAGGGCTCATCAGATAACGAAACTCAAAAAATAATTCTTTCAGAGAAGGTTTTGTCAGTACATTAGTCAGCTAATTAAAATACTGCCACAGAGTTCATTTTAATTGACACTGCTTGCATATCCTGCCTGCTTCCTATCTGGTTGTTTCCTTTTTGTGTTAACTATTACTAAGAACTGAATGACTTTTTTATGATTTACTGCAGGTGGAAACAGATATTTCCTGCTGTTTCAAATCATTTTATCATAAATATGACACATAAAGAGCTTAAACAGTGAAAATAAAGTATGTTGTACTTTGCTATATGTGCATTATACCTAATTGCCGAAGTAAAAACTAAATTTTCACTGAGGCAACATGCCTTATAATTAAAAATCAGTAATTAACGAATAATACATATTTACTAAATATTTAGACAAAACATTTTGTCACTTATTGCTGAATTTCATTTTTCTCTTTCACCATTTTTAAAAATTGTAATAAGTACCTATAGATTTTGTCCAAACTAGGCCATAGAAACAAGGAATTTGAAAGAATTGGATGAATCTGCTGTCTTTCAATTCAACAGCTTGAAGTTCTGAATCAATTCATGGATATGGATATTTGCAATTATTTGGAATCAATCTTAAATCAGCTGAATAGTCAGCACCGTGCTCTTAACCTTAGAAAACGATTATATTAAATTCCGTGAGCAAAACGCGGCTGCAAACTATTAACAATTATTTGATGACATACAAATATGTACAACTTTCGCATATTTACATTATCATCTTCCTGACTTAAGACCCCAGAGGAATATAAAGAAACTATACTTTCTTATAGGGATTCAATAAAGGAAAAATAAATATGAAAATTTAATGATATGAAAATTTAAAAAAAAAAAAAAAAAACTATATGAAAATGTTTAATTTTCATCTAGTTTTTTTTTTACGCGTGACAATACGATGGCAATACGCGTGATGGAACTATTAAGGACCTCACAACTTTTAGCTAGTGTCCAGGAATTTTGAGAAATTCGAATACTACAACAGTTTTAAGAGTGGAAAAGATAATCGAAACATGGTTGTAAAGCGATTTCAAAGAGGTTCTTATGAACCTAATCTACAACTACAAAAATTTGTCGTACGTGTTTAGAGTATTTTAAATATAAAATGTAACATATATTTTAAATCCTATTTATTTTCACATGTTCCATAAAAAAATTATCAAATATTTTCGCTAATTATGCTATGTTCGCTATTATATATTTCGCTAAAATTTTATGATCAATTTATTCAGATTAAATTTTAATATATATATATATATTTCTTGTAGTAAGAAACCATTTGACGTTCTGTGACCACATATAAATTTTCGAATAAAAAAATAATCATTCTAAGAGAATACAGCAAACGAGATAACTATTTCTTTATAATCGTAATGATGAATTTAAATTAGACAACATATACAACTCACATATAAATTTAAATCCATTTGAAATTGTGATTGTTTACATTCGATTAGTCATTGTGAATTCGAGATTGTTGACCCTAACCAAATTATCCAATTTTGGCGTGTCAGCAATTCTTGCAATTTTTCCGTTAGTTAAGCATTAGGAGTTTTCTCAGTAATTCTTTCTATTTGAAATTCTGTACCAAGAAAGATATATTAACTGAAATTAATTGCAAATGTAATGCAGAAAAATAAGTAATTAATAAAATTAAAGTGCTCTACGTTTACATTAATTAATGAAGAATAAATTAAATAAAAATATCAAAGCTAAAGATATAAACACAGGAATTAATATATTATGAGAAAAATTATCATACCATGAATTATATATATATATATATATATATATATATTTTGTGAATAATCATCGACATGAGCTTTATACGAAAGTTGAAAAAATAATGTCACATTTATAAATAATATGCTGATATTTCATTAGTATTAAATGCTATAATATATATAATATATAATAGTTAACAAATCGTCACTTTTCTCCTCTAGTAAAATAATACGTAAGTTTATATACACAATTATAAATTATATATACAAATAATGATTATTAAATTATTGTTAAGAAAAGTGTATTTCATAAATTCATAGCTGATTTGATTCGATAGATATTTTTCAAACACAGTTAAAATCAATGGGGTTTATAAAATGAATGTGCTCTTCAAGATTTGCTTTTGACTTTTGGTATTTTGAAGAAAAGGTTTTCATTACAAAAATTAATTTTAAAGAAAAATTATTTGTTTTGAAATATTTTTTTTCCCTTTTGAAGTTAGTATCTTAAAAACTTTACTTGAGATTTTATGTCTGATTTTCTTGTGTTAGAACTATGAAAATAACCATCATTTCTATTAGAATGCCTTTTGTAAAAAATGTCTATTATGTATTAATTTTTTGCGAAAATTTCTGAAAATTTTCTTTTACGTATTTAGATTTTGTAAAAAGTTCTGTGGGCATCAATAAAATGAGATGATGTCTTAATTTAAAGATTAAAGCACAGGTATACTGGGCATATGTTACTTCTAAATATTCAGCTTTGTCTGAGCTCAAATTCTACGATTCTAACAAACCAATCCTGGATAGAACCAATAAATTATATAAACTCATTACTTTTTGTTTAACTTTGGAATAATGATCATTGAAATTGAATTTCTAATTATTTAATTTTTGACGTTCTTATATCATAACAAATACTAATGCCCTTATAAATTTTAACTCACTCACGATCTATATTAAGAGAAAAATCATGTTTTTCAAAACAAAACTACAATTTTATAGATGATCTAAGCAACAGAGGTAGAAAACTTAGACACATCACGTTAAGAGCTCTGTCATAGTAAATAGAAAGCAATTTCGCAATTCACTGCTTATGAGCGATAGAAAAATACAATATTTTATGTAAAAAAGAGCTGCTATTAGGAAGAAGCTGCAAAAGAATTTGAATTTGAGGAACCAAACAATGATTGAAAATCGTCAATTTGTATATTCAATGCCATACTTACGTAAAAGCCGGCTGTAGTGCTGGGAAAGGGATTAAACAACTGATGAAGAGTTCTAAGTGAGGAATATCTTAAAACCTGTGTCTCTTGCACGCGATGAAGCAATGGAGGAAGTAGCATTCCAGTCACTGCAAGTCAACCTCGACGATGTTTTTATAATTTTTCTTGTTGCGAAAGCTCTTCTCACGGTCGTGCAAAGTGAAAGTGTTATATACACAATTAATAATTATGTATACAAATAATGATTATTGAATTATTGTTAAGAAAAGTGAACTTTCCTAATTCATAACTGATTTGATTTGATATATATTTTTAATACGCTGTTAAGTTCAATCTAGTTTATAAAATGAATCTGCTCTTCAAGATTTGCTCTAAACTTTTGTCATTTTGTTGAAATGGTTTGCGTTACAAAAATTAATTAAAAAAATAATTTGTTTTGATTTCAAAACTTTTTCACTTTTGAAATTAATATTTTAAAAACTTTACTAGAGATTTCTATTTTTGATTTTCTTGTGTTAGGACTATGTAAAATAACCTCATTTCTTACAGACTGCACTTTATTTAAAAAAAAAAATGTGTATTATATATTAATTTTTTGCTAACATTTCTAAAAATTTTCTTTAACGTATTTGCAAGATTTTGAAAAAAGTTCAGTAAGCATCAAGAAAAGGAGATGGTAATTAAATTTAAAGATTAAAGCAAAGCTGTACATGTTGTATATGGGAGGGGTGGGGGGCTTGCGGACACTCTAAAAATGCAGTATTTTTTGCAAAATACTCATTTTGCAATTTTTTTTAGCTGTTTTTGATAAAAATTTGCAAAAATAGAGCATTTTTTATTTTTAATAATTAAACAAAAGGTATTTTTAATATTTAAACAAATGCTGCATATCGTAGTGAAAAAGATGTTATATTTTTTAATAAAAAATATAACATCTTCTTAACTAAAATATACATTTTTATGATTTTTAAGCTATTTTCGATTAAAAATAGAGCTTTTTTCCCTTTTAAAATTTCAACAAAAAATTTACCTCTCATTGAAAAAAATGATCACTAAAATTGCATTATTTTTATGTTTTTAAGATATTTTTTTTTGATAAAAATTGAGTTTTTAAAGCTGTTTTATGATAAAAAATTGATAATTGTTGAGTTTTATGTTTAAAATTTAAAAGAAATGTATGTGTTTTTTTAATAAGAAATGCAATATTTTTGTATGTTTATTGAAAAGATAAAATTAAAGCTATTGCATGTGTTTTTTTAAGAATATAAAAAATACTTTTTTCAACAATTTTTCCTTAGATACCATAGTTTTATTCGTCTATAAACTTTCCTAAAATTTTTATTCAAAAGTTGTATTTTCATCGTTACAGAGCAATCATTAACTTTTTGAAAATTTCTCTTTATAAATTCAGGAGATAGATTCTTTTATCATGTATGAATATTATATTCCAATCTACATGATCTTCTAATTTTTCTATTGTTTCTTCTAACATTTTATTTTGATTTCTTGATACAAATGACAAATTTAATTTATCTACATTTTCGATTACAAAAGAATCACTAGGAGATTGAAGCTTTGACAGAGAGATTGAAGCTTTGACTGAGACCAATTTCTCTATTCACTGAATTCTTTTATGAATTTCTCAGATAAGTTTTGATATCTTGAAATCGTATCTCAATGAACCAAATCTTCATTTAGAGTTAAAAATGCCTCAGAAAGAGGTTGATATGCACTAATATATTCCCAATCTACCTTATCTTTAAATTCCATTATGAAAGGTTCAGATATTTTTTTGATATTTTGAAATTAATTTCCAATCTACAGTATCTTGAAAATTTCTAATTAAGTAGAAATTTTCAAGAAGTAGCTTCTAAGAAGTAGTTAAAAACCCTCAGTAAAAGAGGGTCTTTAGCTATTTCTATCAAATTAATTTGGGTAATTTATTTAAATTAAAAAATAAATTCTTTTTATACATATATAAAGTTTTAAATTGTTTTTATCACCAACTGTTAAAATTTCTAATTTTAACTCACCTGCAAATAAGTGTTTTCAATTGATATATTTTGATACCTAAATACCTTACAAATATATTTAAAAAAAAACTATTTTTTCTATAAGTAAGAAAGATTTTAATTTATTTAATTGTGTCCATCACTACAAATTGATAGCTTAATATTGTCGTTTCTTTTACGTATATGAAACATGTAACGGATTCGGTATCAATTGTTAAAGATCAAGTAAATATAAATTCTTCTCAAATTTGTAACTGTATTAAAGGACTATGTGTATAATATTCAGATTAAAAAATGTAATTTTCATATGCATATAAGTTATTAGATTTAAATCAGGTTCTAATGGCTAAGAGCTCATTAAATTGAATTCTACAGGTTTAAAACCTCTTGTATAATATGTTGAATGCATATTTCTCTTTAATAGTAGCATAGAAATTTTGAGAATCGACATATTCTTTTGTTGCGGCATCTTTATTCATCACAGGATTTGCAACGTTTGTAAGTCTTACATTTCCAAAATTATACACACCATTTTTAATTAAAGAAGGTATATATAATCCATCCTTATATCGTAATCTAATATATTATCATTCTTTTTATTATTAAACAGTGTTTTTCTGTCTACATAATATTTATTATATACATCGTATTTATCAGTAGGAATTGGAATATTATTTTTTGTTTTTAGCATTAAAAGCATTTTATTTCAAAACTAAAGCATTGTTTTCAAAGTAACGTTCAACAACAGCATTTTTTTTTCATTTACAGGATCTTTTATATTGAGAATTATATGATGTTTAGCATTAAAACTACCTTGCGTTGAATGCATTAACCTTTAATGTTCTAATTCTTGTACAATTTTATCCACATAATTCATATTAGCTATGTATGCAAATCTGTTGGATCTGACACATTTGAAATTCTTTTATATTTTGCATTATAGTTATCATTTTGTGAATAAATAAGATAAGCATCTGATAAATTTCTAACATCATTTTTAAAGTCTTCATGAATTCTATCTACTTAAGATTTTGTAGCTGGAGCATTTAATAATTTGGTTCATTTACATTTCTTACTATATTTTTTTTTCTATATCGTAATTTCCATCGTTTGTTAATTTAAATCCTACACCTGGAGGACATGGAGGTCCATTTATTTTATTATCAAACAAAACTGTCATTTATTAATGTAATAAAATCAGTATACTTTCAATGTTTTAATCACAGTTATTTCTTCAGATCTCATATTCAGAGAGCATTTGTTTCTTTTAAAATGAAGTAGAAAAAGTAATTTTTGATAGTATTATTTAACCTAGCATTAAATTATTCAGGTTTGTATAATTTTTATGGCTTTCTAGAGTTAAAAAAATTATAGGGTATTTACTAACATTTGAATAGTCTACCATACAACCTGTTTCTGCATTTATATTGTTCATTCTTGCTTATAAAAGAGGAGTATATAGTCGTTACTAATGCTTTTTTTTAAATCCATGAAATAACTTACTGTTGGAACTTTTATGTTATTAATCATTAATCAACATTCTGTCATATCCAAGTTATCAAACATGATGTTATTTTGATTTATATTTTCATTTCTTTCATCATATTGAGGAATGACGTATAAATTTAAAACTTCATCAGATGTCGCAGGAATATTATAAGATCCACTATCATTTTTAGTAAATAAATTTGATAATATTATAATGATCCCAATTAATTTCTACAGGAGTATCAGATAATTTTAGTTGACTGAATTTTACAGCAGCTGAATTTTTAAATCTGACATATGGTAACCATGGAGATAGGTCTTCAACAATTACTTTGAAATCAGGATTTTGAATATTAGTATATAATATATTTTACTATCTTTTCTTTGAATTTCTATTTTAATCTGAAATCCTGTAAGTACATTTTTATATTCTCTGAAAAAATCAAATATATATTTTAATAGTATCCATATTCTTACAGTTTGACTACCTTTAGTGCTTTTCCGTCTTTTTGCAAATCCATCGTTACATTTTCCATTCATTTTGAAGTTATTATAAAAAACTGTAATTTTAGTTGCATCAAACAAAGTTCCATTATATTTGAAATTATTTCTGTCAGCATACTCAGAAGAATCCATATAGAAAAACATTATAGTAGCTACAGATGTTGAATAATCATGTGTGAAATTTATCAATCCTAATACTTGATTCATGATTGCTTTATAATTAATAGTAGATTCACTTTCAGTATTTCCTATTGTTAATCTGCTCGAATTAATTAAACCACCACCATTTACAAAAGTAATATTTTCATTATGTATATTGCTTTTATCAACTTTTGCAATTTTAATTTCCTGTTGCAGATAACTTTCAGAATATAATATATTGGGATTTTATAAAGAATTATATGTAGCATTTTCATATGAATTATTTTAATCGCTATTCCCATGTTTAATTTCTCTATATTCAAAGCTTTCAATTTCGTTATTATAATAATAACTGGTATCACTCAAATGATAAATTTTGTTCATTTATTTAGGATAAAAAATTTTCACTCCAGCAGCTTTTTTTTCTTTTTTGATAAAATCCCATTTAATTTTTCTCTTATCTTTAGATTTTTCTTCTATATAATAGTTTTGAGTTCTTTTCCTATAGAATCAGAAAATAAATCTACTATTTTCTTACTCTTTCTGTACAATCAGTGTTTGTTCATTCATTTAGATATAAATCTACACTGTCTATTTAAACCAATTAGTTCACCTCGATGATTTGTAATTTTCATTCTAATTCTATGTAAAGAATCAGATTTAACTGGGAAAAATATAAGTTTATCAAATTCTTGAGAATATAAATTTCTTGGAGGATTTGTAGTTGGAAAAGAGAAAATCACATGAGATTGAAAGTGATTTATGTAAGCACTATTTGCTCTATATCACAATGAATATTAATATTATCATTTCCATTAGCTATACCTTCTTGTTCTGCATCTTCATATATTTTTGCATCAAATCCTAAAATTTTGTAAATTTCACTTTTGGATAAATAAATTTTATAATTTTCTTTTAATTTAATTACAAATCTTAGTCTTTCTTTTATAAAAGACTAAGATTTGTAATTAATTTCAAATAATATTGGAGGATCATTTCCAAAGTATTTAACCATATAACGATTCATGACTTTTATACTATAATGACCATTTGGAATAAAGTATAGGTCCATTTTTCACCATCAAAATATTAAAATTTTTTTTGGTCTGTAATATTATTCCACAAAATATACATAGAAAATGACTGAAGAGCTATTTCCTTAAGATTAAAAGGGTTAGAATATTCAATTGAAAAATCTTTTGATTTACTAGCATTTTTAAAATCTAAAATAAGGTACTTCATTTATTTATAAATAATAATTTTTTCATTGGAAATACTAGGTTTTTGAGCAAATGAATATAAAATATCAATAGGGAATTTACCTTTATTTTTTTCAGCTATATATTTCATACAATATAAACCATATTTTACTGATGCAGATTGATGTAAAAAACTAAAGTTATATCAAATTTCTTTTCCTGAAGATTTTAAAAAATTGACTATATTTTTAGGAAGAAAATCCTTTATTATTTTTATGTTTTCAAATTCCTATTCTCCAAAGGGATTAAAATATTCATTAAAATTATGCATTGGCTCATTATGATAAGAAACCAGTGAGTTCCAAAACTTGTAGATATATAGAAATTAATAATTCCGTTTTGAAATTTTCTTATATTTTTAGGTTGAACATCTATAGTAAATGTACCTCTAAATCCTTTTTCTATTTTCATATTTCTTTCTATTATTTTGTTGGGTATGCCGAGGGAAGATAAATCGCCTTTTCACAACATTTTTTTTTAATCCCAGATTCTGAAATTTTATCTAATATTTTTTTAGTACCCCATCCTGCTGCACCACTAGCAGACCCAAGTCCTAAAGATGTTAGAATAAGAATCAAGAATGGTAAAAATCCTCCAGATTTTTTTAATTGAGTTTTACTCATTGTAATTCTTTTACCTTTTGAACTTTGATTGATTTGTGTATTGGTAAGATGAAACTGATAATTAGGAGTTTTACTTTGATCTATTTGCAAATGAAACTTTTCCTTTTTTATATACAGATTTTAATTCTGAAATTTGTTATCACTCAAATAAACGTTTTTTTTACATACATTTATTTGAAGTAAAATTTTTTATAATATGCTTTTACAAAATAATTTGTTAATGTTCCTTCTTTTAAAAGTATATCTAGTATAACAATTATTTGGTTGCATAAATTTTGGATTTAGAAACTTTGCAAATTTTATTTGTTAATTCATCTAATTTGTTTATATCACTGCCTATATATTCATTTTATTATATAAGAGTATTCAATGCTTTTATATGCATTTTTAAACCATTTATGTTAGAATCGGCTACATTTATTTTATCTTATATATTTCGTTTTTCCTTTTCATTAGTCTCATAATTTTTGATTTTAGTTAAATTTAATTTAAGTCTTTTATACTCATGTCTTTTAGATTTTTCTGTATTAATTATTTCATTCTTCATCTGTTTTATATCTCATATGTTTAATATCTCATCTTCTCTTTCTCGTCTTCTCTTCTCATCTCGTCTTCATCTGTTTAATATCTCAGAAGTCCATTCCAACTCTTCGTTTTTAAGTAAATCAGAATCTAAATCTTTATTAAAGTACAATCTTATTATTCTTTTTGCTTTATCCATTAATTTTCCCGCATCTGAAGAATAATCTAATTCCAAGAGTTTAGATGATTCGTGCTGAGGTAAAAAAGACATATTATCTGTTAAAGCATTTATACCACTTTGAATACTTTCAAGATTTTATTTTCTTGAAATTTCCTGGTCATGTAATTTTTTAATTATTGGTTTATGAAATTCTCTTAGAGATTTTTCAATACCTAAATCGGATTCAAGTTTAACTTCATTATTTTTTTTATTTTTTCAGATTGGTATTTCATTATTTCGATCTCGCTTCTAATCTGTTTTAATTTTTTATTCCTGTCCCTTTCAATAATATTCATTTATTTATCAGTAAATTATTTTCTACTCCGATTAGGTTATTTCTTACAATGAGTAGATTATTTTTTACTTCGAGTAGATAAGTAGATAGTTTAAAAATAAATGAATGATAAAAGTTAAAGATTTTACAGAACCTGAAGAGTTTACTGTTGAAAATCAAAATTATTCATTACCAAAGCATCCTTTTAGACTTTTAATTGTAGACAGTTCATTATCAGGAAAAACTATTTCAATGTTAATACGTAATAATAAAGTTTGTACAACATGCTAACATTACCACAGAAATATCAAATTGGGTGGAGAAAAAAGTGTTAAAGAATAGTTCTTTAAATTCATCGAGTCCTTTTTTAGGTGATAGTGGCTGACTTGGAGTGGGTAGTAATTTCAGGAACGTGAACTTGCCAGAGACTGTGAAATTTCCAATTATTTTGCCAAAACCCATCCAGTCACACAATTATTGGTGAATTTTTATTCCCTAAAGTATTTGCCTGGAGGTTTACAGTTAATAAACTGTGCTATAAAACAAAATTATTGGATTATAGGAGCAAAATCTGCTATTCGCAAAGAATTAAGAAAATGTGTTACTTGTGTGCGATTTCCTTGTGAATTTTCAAAACAAAGAATGGCATATTTAACTTCATCTAGAGTGAATTCAGGCAGACGATTCCTAAAATGTGGTATTGAAATCTGCGAACCATTCTAAATTTATCATCACTGAGCAAGAGGAGTGAAACCTAAAAAAATGTATGTCTGCGTTTTCGTGCCTTTAAAAAAAAAATGTCAATTTTGAACTTGGTAGTGATTTAAGTCCCAATACATGTATAACAGCATTAAAAAGATTTATGTCGCGGCGAGGAAAACCAGTGGAAATCTTCAGTGATTGTGGTACTAATTATATTGGTGCAAAAAAAAAAATTACTTAAGAATTGCTGCAATGAAAGCGTTAGGTAGCTATCTGAGTAGAGAAAATATTAAACGGACTATGATTGTTCCATCTGCTCCCCATTTCGGAGGCCTTTGAGGGCAGCTGTCAAGTCTTTGAAGTCTCACATGAGACGCGTTATAGGATCGCTGATTCTTTCAGAAGAAAATATTTATTACTGTGTTGATGGAAATAGAAGCAGTGGTTAGTTCCCGTCCTTTAATTGCAGTTTCTGAGGTCCCTAATGATTTTTCCGTTCCCACACCAGGACATTTTGTGATTGGTTCTGAATTAAAAAGTATTCCTGAAGCCGATGCTGTGCAAATCAGAAAATTCCAATTGGTCATCACTGGAAATCAAACATTCCAATTTCGCAGTCATTTTGGAAATCGTGGACTAAGGACTACCTAACACAGTTGCAAGAGCGCAACAAGTGGAAAACTACCATGGAAAACATACGAGATAACGACATAGTGCTAATAAAAGAAGATAATTTACCACCATTTAAGTGGGAAATGGCCAGCGTAATTAACACTTACAAAATGACCATGATGGTAGGATAGAGTTGTGAACTTGAAAACTGCATCAGGCGAACTAAAAAGACCAATACATAAATTGGTTAAACTTCCTATACATGAAAATTGATTTTTATTATTCATTTTAAATTTTATACTTCTAGTAAAAGTAAGAATTGTGTATTTGGAAATGCAATTTATGTTTTTGTATTAATATTTTTATTTTCATACTTTGATGACGATGATATGGGTCCCCAGAATGTTAACTGTAACGTTTATTACCAAGAGATGTCGCTCCTTTTCATGCTTTTTTCTTTATATTTCTTGTATATATTTTCGTTTATTTTATGCTTTTGATTATTAATGTGTAGTATTGCGTGACAATAAAAATGAGTGAAAACTGAAGTGTGTTTTATTTAGGTCTACTACTGATCTTTTCCTCTAATTTAGAATTATGTTTTGTGTCAACAATCTTGATATTAATTTTGACGGCATCCACTTTCATACACTTCTTGGCTGTCCTCCACCAAGCAAAGCATTATTGAGACATCCAGAATTAAGGAGACAAATGATTCTAGAAACTATAAATCAAATTCTGATTGATGCTATGCAAATATATAGTGAAGATAGCAAAAGCAACGAGGGGTGTATTTATAACAACTCTTATATCTACCCAAAATCTCAAGTTCAGAAATCTTGATTTTTGCTCTATATTCAGATCGGAGCTTAGAGCTATTGAAAATGGACTGAGTTATGTTGAAAATATTTATGCACTTGATTCTGAGCATCTATGGATTCTGACTGATGGTAAGTATTCAATCCAAAACATAAGCAATTTGATATATTTTGGTGACAGAGTTGGAAGTTCAATATTGAATATGAACTTTAGCCTCTCAAAGAATTTTGAGAATGATTTTCTTTTTCAGTGGATCCCGACGCGAGTCGGCATTGAAGGAAACGAGACTGCTGATTCGTTGGCTACTACGTCTCGTTGTCTCTACGCCTACTCGTTGGTTCTACATCTTAGGAACCTTCACAACCTGATTCGCCATTCACGTTTAATGAGTTTTTTACTGAGAATAAAAAAGCGTTTATTGAAATTTGGAAGGTTCCACATACTCATAATTGGTATCCTAGAAAACGCCGTGCAGGCGCCTTGCTTTTTAAGGGCACTAGAGCCAGAGGATGTGTATTTCACACTTCGCCAGTCCTCATCTTAGGCGCCTCAAATACGTGCAGGGTCAAAAGACTTTTAGTTATGTGCACAAGATGTAACGCTGAACAGGCACCGCCTGAGCATATTTTGAGCTGCTTGAATTTTTACTTGGAGGAGGCTTTCTCAAAATCTCTTATGTTTTTGGATTTCCTGGCTGTTAATGGACTAGTGGAGTTGTTCTAGTTTTGGAATTCGACCATCCAAAATTCGCAACAACAACACCTTTTGGACCGAAATGTGCTGACAATTTTGCTTAATGAACTAGAGGCAGAAAAATATAAATGTTAGAAAAAACAATTGAAAAATAATGGAATTGGAAACATTTGTAACCGCATGACTAAAGGCTACAAATGTCTAAATATTAGATGTGTTGAGATGTATTATTTTATTTGGGTTGAGAAGTGAAAGAAGCTTCAGTGTATATGTCCGAATTGTTTTTTTTTTTTTTCCAAAAAAAAAAAAAAATTAATTAGATTTTCACTTTTTATAGATTCATGGTTCTTACTTCCTGAAGGAGACTAGTGCAGTAATTGTTTTTTCCTAATGAATATTGTGTCCTCCATTTTTCAATATTAAATAGTTTTACCTTTCTAAATAACTTTTATAAAAATATTTTGCATGGAAAAATGTTATTTTGAGACAGGATTCAATAGAGATAAATTATAGAAGAGTATAATTGAAGAATGATAATGATGTGATAATAAAAGGATAATATGACCTTCATTTAGATAAGATTTATTTAGAAATTTAAATACGCTCATTATTTTAGAAATATGTATTTCGAAACGATAAAGTAAATTAATTTTGATTTGTATCTTATTTAATAGTCTAAAAAATCTTTTTACTGTAATATTTCTTAATTCAAATTCACTTTATCCTCCCAAATTTTGTTTAAGTAATTTCGTAAAATATTTTGTGTGTGTGTGTATTTGCATAATTTTAAGAAATAATATGCATTTATATTATTATCTAACTTAAAAACGTATTACATTTCAATTTAATAATGCTAAAATACATTTTTTTCATAATAAAATTCTTCCTTAAAAAGTTTTTTCTATTGAACAGTCCATTCAAATTTCAAAGATATTTTTTGATGGATTTTAAATAAATTTATATTGCTATGTTTATATTTTTTACAGTTCTTTAATAAAAAAATATAAATTGCCCACAGATATTTTTTAATACTTTTATTAAAGAGATTCAGATACAAAAATGCACTGTTGAAATACCTTAGCATCAAATGCATTTAAGAAACAAATCGCAGTTATTCAAATCACCTTACATAAGGAGGATCACGATCATAACAGCGAGCTTTGAACCCAACTGTGATCAATCGTCTTCCCAGATCCTTGTGAAAATGGATGACACTTTTATATAAACCTGAGTTTGCTATTACATCAAATTCAAACTCTTCTTGAGGAACCAATCTCACTCTGCTGCTAACAACAGACGGATAAATGAATTGAGTGGAGAAATTTGATCGCAATTCTAGATGGTGGAAGACAGTGTCTGCCCTTCTTGGAAAAGTCGAGCAGGGCTGTCCATTCTTAGCATCGCAACGAGCAATAAAACAACTCTCTTCACACCACTGATATTTATTGAAAGAATTGTATGTCCCATTATATACAGCCAAATAGAAATCTTCGTTCATTTTATCAGCTGAATAATCTACTGAGCAGCACATACCATTGTTGCAAGCTTCAGCGTAGCCTTTGGGTTGCGTCAGTTTCACAAGGGTATAGTTTGATATGTTCTCATCTACGCAACGATGTTCCTTCTTGAGATTTTTTGTATAATTAAAGAGATCTCTGGAACATACTTTTGGTACATCTTCTCCGCAACTATCCAAATTCCAAGATTTGGTGGCGGTGATTCCAAACACTTTACCCTGTGATGATACTGCAAGTTGTCCTGGAGCTGGAATTTCGGCGATCACCAATTTCGAAGTCCCATTAGGGTCGTAAGTATAACCCACTGAGCCATATAGTCTGTGAAAAATCCCACTTCCAACAGCAAAGAAACCTGGAATGTTGATGTTGGAGGCAATTATGGTTGCGTTGTTTCCCAATGCCCATCCTTGAAAGAAAGGAACAGAAACATATTGAGGAATTAAATCCACCCACATCGTTGTAAACATCACGCCATCAACATCTGGCCGTCTAGAAACTTCGCTCATTTTTCCGAATATGATATCGAAACCAATATACGTGGCAAATGTACCGAAATCAGTTGTAAAAACTGGATTTTGTTGCTCTGTTGGTAAATCCATGCCAGGTTCAAAGAATAAATGCTCTTTATGATATTTCAAGAGCATAGTTCCGTCTCTGTCGAAGACGACGTTTGTATTAAATTGGAAAACCCCATCATCTGGGCAATCGGATTGTCCAGAACATTGTTGTATGTCTCCGGTGTTTGCTACCACAACAATAGAATTGTTCTTTGCAATACAACTTAGTGTGTACAGGATAGGTCTTTGCAGATAATGTTCCCATTCTTCACAAGGATTGGTTCTTACTTTCTTGGGATCAGGTGCTTCTTCAAGAAAATCCTTTAGTTGCGTTCTGTTACCAGGAAAAATTATTCCATATTCTGGATAAACTATGATATCTGCACCCTGTAACAAATTCAAAAGCATTGATCAGTATTTGTAACAGAGTATATTCCGTTAAACACTTAAAGAATATTGTGTTGATTTGATTACAAGATCTTTTGACAATTCGCTGAAACAGATATCTAAAATATTGATTAAGCAGATACATATGAGAAAAAAATTTGTTTATAGTAAACCAAACTGAAAGATTAGTCTACATTGCGCTTATATAGGAAACCCTATGATGATTTAAATGAAGAATTATGCATGAGATATCAATAAAATTAGTTTAAGATAACTTAAAGTTGCTTTTTTTTAAAATCAGGATTTAGAGAATTCCAATAAAAGACTATAATATAATTTCAGTTTTTTAGAATGATCAGATTAATATCTCCTCAGTTAAATGATTTGATGGCTTATAATTCAAATATTAAAATTTCTTAGCCAATTAATAAGATTGAGAAACTAAGAAGTTTATTATCTAAAGCGTAAAGCCGACCAAAAAAGCTTTTTACAGGCATTCTTTGGTATTTACAGGTTGTTCAAACAAAAAAATTGGAAGCATCTATCGCTAAAGTTGGGAATGTAGGAAGCTGAAATGTGATATTCATCTTCCATTGTTAATAATGAATAAAATCGAAATTTTTTACTTTCCATTTCGTAAAGCGTGGTCCTTTTACTAAATAGCAATGGACACTTCAATAGTTTATGTTATGAAGTGTCAATAATTGGACACTTCAATAGTTCTCAAATATTGTCTAAAATGAAAACGGTATTTTTTACAGTGGAGTTTGCCTTTTATGATATCCATCATATTTCCAAACTATGTGGTTAATATATTTGATACTATTATACACTATGGAATAAATGGCTACCTCAATTATTAATGCTAACTGATTTCTTGAATATTTAAGGCGATAAATTTTAGCCAAATAAAAAAATCATTTAAGGGTTAAAAAATAAAAAAAAAATTAAAAAAAAATATTAATTCGGCAACTGTGCTGGCTTTTAGAACCGAGGAGAGTAATTTTTTCTTTCATTTTAAAATTGTCGTCAATGAGTATCCTATGGTGATAGTTAAAAATATTAACCTCGTTCTATATTCTCAAAATGTAAATAAAAAGCACTGCTAACCAATTTTTACGATTTTGCAAAAATATGCCTTTGGTACATTGTAACTTATTTGTTTTTTATTTTCCCAATGCACATTCGATCGAAAAATTTCTTGAATGTAAATTAAAGATATCTTGACTTCAATATTTAATAACTGTGTAATCAATGTATATTTCTAAGCACAAGATACTACATATTTGCTTTAAGCAAAGGTATGCAAAAAATATAGGCAGTTGTTTCTTCCACCTATAATATTCCCCTAATGTTAAATACATATTTCCCACTGGATGCCAAGTTCCGAGAAACATGGCTTTCAGTGATTAGCAATTTGATGTGATAGTATATAAATGCAATTTCTTACTTGTGAACTGGCAACTTCAGCTGCTTTCCTGCACAATTGTAAATTTTTATCCAGAACCAAACTTGGTGGGTCCTCTCTTTTGCCAAATGGGGTAAGTTCCAAAGTTGCAGCGATGTATGCTCGTTTTGTCGCAGCCGATTTAGACATAGCTGTAGACGTGACCACAAAAACCAAAAGAGATACCCAATTCACCATTCTGGAAAGCAGGGCTATTAAAAGCAATAATTGTAAAAATTCAATAATTGTTTCATTTTACAATATTTAAAATTAGAAAACATATTCAAATACAATTTTTGCAATTTGTAAGTAAAAAAGAAATGTTCTATATGTCACAGAAAATTTATTAGAAAAAATACCCAATTTAAAGAAATGATAAAACAATTATTTTAACTTAATATGTATTACAAGAATTAATCAAAAAATTTAGCCCAATAATAGTCTGTGGTTAGTTCAAAATATATGAATATATAACTTAATTTGTACAACAATAATCTTGTTAAAATTATATCTGAATTTAAATTTAAGTAATGCTTTGATTATTTAATATATTGGGAATAATTGTAATAAGCATTATATTTTTAAAAAGAAAAAAACTAATCTAATATTAAAAACATTGTTTTATTTGGTTGGTTTTTATTTTTGATTACACAACAGCAAACAATAAATAAATGCTTATATTATTTAATAAAAAAATAAAAAATTTTAATAAATAATTTAATTTTTTAAAAATTTTGTATTATTTGATTTGATTTTTATTTTTAATTAGACTACAGTAAACAATAAATTAATACTATTTAATAAAATATAAAATTACTTAATAAAAATTAAAAATCAGAAATTAACAGAAAATTATTAGATTTTGTTTCTCTCTTTTTTAATAAAAAACTATACATCTATATGTATCTGTGAAATAATTTTTGAGTAACATCTATAAAAGTGAAATGTATTTTTATCATGTAAAATATCTTGTAATAAGTATACTCTCAAAATTATACATTTAGCTAACATCAATACAGACTTTAATCAACTTAAAACTTTAAATAAATTTCTAATGGCAAAAAATATAATTCCAGTAATATTAACTAATCCAAGACACAAAAATACACATTACATAACGCACAGACGAAGAGTCTCACAATTCTATCAATGAGTATTGAGGGCTCATCAAATAAAGAAACTCAAAAAAATAACTCAGAGAATGTTTTGTCAGTGCATTAGTCAGCTAATTAAAATACTGCCACAGAGTTCATATTAAATGGCACTGCTTGCATATCCCGCCTGCTTCCTATCTGGTTGTTTCCTTTTTGTGTTAAATATTACTAGGAATTGAATGACTTTTTTATGATTTACTGCAGGTGGAAACAGATATTTCCTGCTGTTTCTAATCATTTTATCATAAATGTGACCCATAAAGAGCATAAACAGTGAAAATAAAGTATGTTGTACTTTGCTATATGTGCATTATACCTAATTGCCGAAGTAAAAGCTAAATTTTCGCTGAGGCAACATGCCTTATAATTAAAAATCAGTAATTAATGAATAATACATATTTACTAAATATTTAGACAAAACATTTTGTCACCTATTGCTGAATGTCATTTTTCTCTTTTACCATTTTTAAAAATTGTATTAAGTACCTATAGATTTTGTCAAACTAGGTCATAGAAACAAGGAATTTGAAAGAATTGAATGAATCTGCGGTCTTTCAATTCAACAGCTTGAAGTTCTGAATTATTTCATGGATATGGATATTTGCAATTATTTGGAATCAATCTTAAATCAGCTGAATAGTCAGCACCGTGCTCTTAACCTTAGAAAACGATTATATTAAATTCCGTGAGCAAAACGCGGCTGCAAACTATTAACAATTATTTCATGACATACAAATATATATAAATTCCTCATATTTACATTATCATCTTCCTGACTTAAGACCCCAGGGGCATATAAAAAAACTATGCTTTCTTATAAGGATTCATAAAAAGAAAAGGAACCATGAAAATTTAATTATGGTATGGAAATTTTAAAAAAAACAATAGGAAAATTTTTAATTTTCATTTCCTGATGAAAATATTTGTGATGGAACTGATGACATTAAGGACCTCACAACTTTTAGCTAGTATCCAGGAATCTCGGGAAATTCCAATACTACAATAATTTTAAATGAGAAGTAGATAATCGAAAACTTGATTGTAAGCGATTTCATAGAAGTTCTTATGAACCTAATCTAGTGCTACAAAAAAACTGTTATATATATATATATATATATATATATATATATATATATATATATATATAATATATATTATATATATATATATATATATATATTCATATATATATATAATTTGTATATTCAGTGCCATACTTACGTAAGCCGGCTGTAGTGCAGGGAAGATATTGAATAACTGATGAAGAGTTCTAAGTGAGGAATATCTTAAAAACCTGTGTCTCTTGCACGCGATGAAGTAATGGAGGAAGTAGCATTCCAGTCACTGCAAGACAACCTCGACGATGCTTTTATAAATTTTCTTGAAGCGAAAGTTGCTCTTCCGGTCGTGCAAAGTGAAAGTGCTCTTTTAAAATTATAATTATTTGTAAAAGGTGAAGAGGAAGCAATATACATAAGTAATATTTTCATTATGTATACTGCTTCCATCACCTTTTACAATTTTATAAATTCTTGTTGCGCAGATAACTTTCAGAATATAATATCTTAGCATTTGTATCATTACTAAAGAAATTATATGTAGCGAATTTTAGGGATTACTTTTATCTCTATTCCCATATTTAATTTCTCTGTATTCAAAGCTTTTCAATTTCGTTATTATAATAATAATTGGTATCACTCAAATCATAAATTTTATTCATTTATTTAGGATAAAAAATTTTCAATCCTGTAGCTTTTTTTCTTTTTTTGATAAAATCCCATTAAATTTTTCTCTTATCTTTAGATTTTTCTTCTATATAATAGTTTTGAGTTCTTTTCCTATAGAATCAGAAAATAAATCTACTATTTTCTTACTCTTTCTGTACAATCTGTGTTCGTTCATTTACTTAGCTATAAATCTATACTGTACTTCATGTTTATTAAGCCAATTAGTTCACCTCGATTTATAATTTTCATTCTAATTCTATGTAAGAAATCAAATTTAACTGGGAAAATTATAAGTTTATCAAATGCTTTAGAATATAAACTTCTTGGAGGATTTGTAGTTGGAAAAGAGAAAATCACATCAGATTGAAAGTGATTTATATAAGCACCATTTACTATATGAATATAAATGTTATCATTTCTATTTGCTATATCTGCTATATATTTACCTTTTTGTTCTGCATCTTCATGTATTTTTGTATGAAATCCTAAAATTTTGTGCAATTTACTTTTGGATAAATCAATCTTTTAATTTTCTTTTAATTTAATTACCAATCTTTGTGTCTTTTTTCTATAATTAAAATAATATTGGAGGATCATTTTCAAAGTATTTAACAATATAACGATTCACACCTTTTATACTAAATGACCATTTAGAATAATAAAATCCATTTTTTTACCATAAAAATATGAAAATTTATTATTTTTGTCTCTAATATTATTCCACGGAAATACATAGAAAATGACTGAAGAGCTATTTCTTTAAAATAAAAAGGGGTAGAATATTTAATTGCAAAATCTTTTTTTTGACAAGCGTTTTTAAAATCTAAAATAAGGTACTTCATTTGTAAATAACAGTTTTTTCATTGGAAATACTAGGTTTTTGAGTAAAGGAATATAAAATATCAATAGGGAATTCACCTTTATTTCTTTCAGCTATATATTTCATACAATATAAACCACATTTTACTGATGCAGATTGATGTAAAAAACTAAAGTTATATCGAATATCTTTTCTTGAAGATATTAAATAGTTTATTATATTTTTAGGAAGAAAATCGTTTTTTATTTTTATTTTTTCATATTCATATTCTCCAAAGGGTTCAAAATATTCTACAAAAACATACATTGACTCATTATTATAACAAACCCACTGATTTCTAAGACCTGTGGATGCATCCAAATTAATAATCCCGTTTTAAAATTTTCTAATATTTTTAGGTAGAATATCTATAGTAAATGTACCTCGAAATTCTTTGTCGTTTTTCATATTTCTTTCTATTATTTTGTTGGATATTCCGAGGGAAGATAAACCACATTTTAACAACGTATTCTTTTTTATTCCAGATCCTGAAATTTTATCTAATATTTTTTTAATAATCCATCCTGCTGCACCGCTATCAGTTCCAAGTCCTAAAGATGTTAGAATAAGAATGAAAAATGGTAAAAATCCTCCAGATTTTTGTAATTAAATTTTATTTATTGTAATTCTTTTACCTTTTGGAATTTGATTGATTTGTGTATTGGTAAGATGAAAATGATAATTAGGAGTTTTAATTTTATCTATTTGCAATGAAACTTCTCCTTTTTTATAACCAGACTTTAATTTTGAAGTTTGATCATCACTCAAACTTTTTTTATATACATTTATTGAAAGTAAAAATTTTTTTATCATATTATTTTACAAAATCATTTGTTAATGTTTCTTCTTTTAAAAGTTTATCTAGCATAACAATTATTTGATAATATAATTTTTTTAGATTTAGAACCTTTGCATATTTTATTTGTTAATTCATCTACTTTTTTATACCACTGCCTATTTATTTATTTTCCTCTTTAAGAGTATTCAAGCTTTTATATACATTTTTAAACCATTTATGTTAGAATCGGCTACATTTATTTTATCTTATATATTTCGTTTTTTCTTCTCATTAGTCTCATAATTTCTATTTTTAATTAAATTTTCTCTAAGACTTTTATACTCATGTCTTTTAGATTTTGCTGTATTAATTATTTTATCTGTTTCAATTAATAGCTCAGATGGTTATTCTAATCCTTCATTTTTAAGTAAATCGAAATTCAATCTTATTACGTATTATTTTAACTTTTTATTCATTAACTTTTTAGCATCTGAAGAATAATCTAATTCCAAGTGCTTAGATGATTCATGCTGAGGTAAAAAAGATATATTATCTGTTAAAGCATTTATACCGCGTTGAATACTTTCAAGATTTTGTTTTCTTGAAATTTCCTGGTCTTGTATTTTTTTTTAACTATTGGTTTATGAAATTCTCTTACAGATTTTTCAATACCTAAATCGGATTCAAGTTTAACTTCATTATTTTTTTATTTTTTCAGATTGGTATTTCATTATTTCGATCTCGCTTCTAATCTGTTTTAATTTTTTATTCCTTTCCCGTTCAATAATATTCATTTATTTATCAGTAAATTATTTTCTACTCCGAGTAGATTATTTCTTACAATGAGTAGATTATTTTTTACTCCGAGTAGATAGTTTAAAAATAAATGAATGATAAAAAGTAAAAGTGTTTACAGAACTTGAAGAATTTACAGTTGAAAATCAAATTTCTTCATTACCAACACATTCTTTTAGACTTTTAATTGTAGGCAGTTCATTATCAAGAAAAACTAATTTTTTTTGTGAATTTAATATATTCTATTTGAAATTTGATGGTTTGTTTGTATGTGCTAAAGATATTTATGAACCAAAATATATTACACCGAAATGAAAATTTTACAATGTTTGATGATATAGAAAGAGAAGAAATCATAAATTGTAAGAACAAAAAAAATAAGAGAAAAGAATTATTGTTGGAATTGTTTAATAAATATATCAAAAAGAAAAAGTATTATCTGATTCCAAATAATTCATGGAAAGAGATGATTTAGATCCATGTATGAAAAATCTAGTAATTTTTGATGATAGTATAACTGAAAAAGATCAAAGCGATATAGCTGAATTGTTTATCAGAGGAAGAAAGAAAAATGCATCCATTTTTTATCTGAGTCATCATATTATTCTACTCCTATTAATATAAGAAAGAATTGTAATTATTTTATTTTCTTCAGCTTACAATGAAGAGAAATCCAACAGATTATTAGAGAAATTAATGGAAATCTTACTGACGAAGAATTTAAGAAATTATACAAGAAAGCAATTCTAAAACGTTTTGATTTTTTTACGTTGAATTTAGTAAATATAAATATGAGATACAGAAGAAATTTTGAACCGTAATAAATGGAAGAATATTTGGTAAAGAGCTTTTACCTATCCAAAGTCTTACCAATTGATGAATACATTGAGTGCTTCGTTATCAGTTAGTAAGATTTATTTAGTGCTTCTGGTTTATCTGGATTCGTTTTTCTTTCCTTATCAGCATTGAGTATAATAGCAGATGCCATTGAAATAATAGATAAGCCTTAAAATATCTCAGCTTTTAGCTGAGATATTTTAAGGCTTATCTATGTGAGCAAACAAGCTAGAGTGAATATAAACAAGCTTAAAAATTTTATAAACAGTTATTAAATTTATTGAAATCAAATAGTTTGACTGAACAAGAAGTGTATATAAGAGAAGATGAATGTATTCAAAATTTACAATATTTTCCTGTAGAAAAATATGTAAAGAAAACTCAATTAAATGGTTATAAATCTGTAGATAAACAATTTTATATCATAATAAATATATACTAAAAATGTAAAAATTATTTTTTACGTCCTTATATTTGCTCTTTCGAGCATAATAAATCTTGCAGTCCAATAAAGAAATGAAGTATCTCCAAGAGTGGAGAGCGTCTTTGAAACGTGAAGAAGAGCGGGCTTCCTGGAGGGCAGAACATTTCCAAAGGTGCTCGCCATCCATGTCAGCATGTTCCTTACATAAAATGCAGTCGGGTGAATCCACAAGCCCAATGTGATATAGATCTTTCTGGAGAAAATCATGCCCAGTAAGTAACCTGAAGCAGGAGACTCCTATAGATCTAGGTAGATCTCTGGGAATACATGAGCTCAGCAGGGTCCTTCTAGAGGCATCAACTGCATTCTCTTTGTAATAAGTTTTTCACTGGTGATGGATAACCCATTTTAGAAGGAGTTTGACATTTCTCAAGCCAGACAGGAGAAAGATAAAGGCTGTAACAGATTTAGCGTTACCCAAAGTGTACCACGAGTAGGCCTGTTACACCCCCCCCCAAAAAAATGGAAAAGGAATTATTAATAAATCTATTAATAATTTACCACATGGGAAATTTATCTATCTGGACAGTCATTTATGGGACCTGGAACTGAATTACTACATAAAGAAACAAGATTAAATCTAGATTTATCATACAAAGAATGGAGCAAACCAATTAACAGAGTTGAATGAAACTACATATAGACATAATATTTATTATTTAAAAATAAAGATACTAAAAAAATAAGAAATGAAATATGCGATACCAATATGTTAAAAGTATTATATAAATTTACAAATCCTACATTTCGTGAAAGATTGGAAAGAGTAATTGTTAGGAGATGAATTGTCTGTGTTAAATAGCGTGGGCAGTGATCACCTTCCGATCTTGATTGATGACGTAGTTTTTAATGATAAACATTTGATTCCAACTGTTAGAAAAAGTTTTTGGAATTTTCACAGAGCAGACTGGAATACTTTTACAGAGCTGTCTGAGCTGAGCTTGAGTAAGGTGAGTGAGTCACTGTGATGAACTTAAAGTAAAGTGGAAATTGCTTAATATCTCCATTGTTTTACTGCTAAACACACCATTTAAGGGTCAATTTTAAAAATTCCAAGACTTTATATTCCTTTAATACCCCTGAAATCCCTGATTTAATTGACAAAAGAAATTCCCCGTTTTCAGGAGCTTAAAAACTCAAACAATCAGGATCTTAGAACTGAACTCAATAAAACGAATGCAGAACTTAAGCGAGCCCAAACTGACAACAAGAGGAAAACTTGGAGCTAGATGTGCAGTAAAATTGATTTTAGAATTTCCAACTCAAAACTGTGGAAACTTGCCAAGGCTCTGGATAAACATTACCCTCAATTGGAAAGTTGTAATTCTCTGAGGGGTCGAGGTATTTGACAACAAGGCTGCAACAGATTGTCTGGGATAGAACTATCTGCAAGAGAAAAAAATTTGACTTAGTGAAAATGATAAACATATTGAGAATGATTTCTGAATGATTTTAGTATGCTTGATATCCCCAGAAACATTCCCATGGGCAAAGTGAGTCCTGAGAAATCCCCTGGACCTGGTGAAATACATGGTCAAATGATCCGGCATTTTGGGCCAGCCTTTGTATTTTCAGCCAGCATATACCACTCTTTTGAAAAAAGCCATAGTCATTCTTGTTAGAAAGATTGACAAAGATCCCGGATCTACTAAGAGCTGCCGTTCCATCTCATTGACTAGTATCCCATGTAAAATAATGGAAAAATAATGTAAATAATAATGGAAAAAGATGATTTTAAAAAGATTTACTTTTTATCTTCATTCGGACGACTTCCTCCCAAAAGAGCAGTATGGTTTTAGTAAGGGACATAGTTCAACTGACCAAATTTTTTGTTTTTGCCAAAATGTGAAAGATGCTCACAATATGAGGCCCACTTATTACACTGTGGCAGCATTCTTGGATCTTAATAAGGCTTTTGACAAGGTATCGCACAACAGGCTTTTGATTTATCTTTTTGATGATTTTGGATTTGAGGTAGAGCTCTCCCGTGGATCGCTGATTATTTGAAGGCCAGAACTATTTAGAGTTAAATTTAATAAAACCCTTTTAAGGGATTTCAGACTCAGCCAGTGTGTTTCACAGGGTTCCGTTTTGAGACTAATGCTCTTCTGTCTATTTTTCTTGGGAATTGAAGGAGTAATTTCTAGAAAATGTAGAGTTGGAAGTTTTTCTGATGACGTAGTTCTCTGGCCCAAATATTAAGACTCTTGACGAAAATGTTAACCTCCACTCAAAGATATGAGTTATTTTACTTGAGATCACAAATTGATCTTTAACACTGTTAAATCTGTGGTTAGTTTTTATACAACTAATAGACATATTTATACTTATCAACCTACTATATTCTTAAATGACCAAAAACTGCCTTATGAGAAGAATACAAAGTACTTGTGCTTTATTCTGGGCCAAGAGATTCTTAAGAATAGACTCACCTATATGCTCGAATTGATATTTAGAAAGAGGCTTAACATTCTGATATATATCTCTGGGATGGACTGGGGAGTGGATGTCATTAATTCGAAGATAACGTATAAAACTTATAAGACCAATTCTGAAATATGGGGAACCAACTTATTTATGTACTTCAGAGTCAAATCTAAATAAATAAGAAAGAATTAAAATTAGTGCCGCAAAAATCATTGGTGGACTGAGACGTAGTTGCCCAGTCAGAATTGCTCTTTTTGAGTGTGATTCACAACCACTGAGTTTAGAAGAAAATCTAGTCTTAAGAAATATTACAATAAGCTTATTAGTCACAGAGACCAGAATAGAACATCTCCTTATCTCATAAATTAAGGCAATAATCATAGACTAATGAGAAAAAGTCCCTGATCTTTGGCCATTACAAATGATTTTGTGTATCCTCCTCACAACATTGAGCCTTATTTCTTGAAATCAAGTCATTTTCCTTGTTAACTGTAACGATTATTGCCTAAAGATGGCGTTAATTTTCATGTTTTTTTTTCTTGTATATTTATATATTTTTTCGTTTTCTTTTGTTTTTGCTTGTTAGTGAGAAAATAAAAATGATCGAAAATTGAAGTGTGTTTAATTTAGGTCTATTAATTTTCTATTCTTTTAAATTAGAATTATGTTCCGTGTAAGCATTTATATTGCCAGGAATTGGGGTGTGAGGAAGTTTCTGGTGTCCTTAATGCATGTGAATTTGGAGATATTTTAATTCTCCAGTGTATTTTGCAAAATGTTTTCGCGGCTTGGCCAGTGTATATTATTGTACGACGAGTTTTTACTTTATTTTACAATTATTGAAATTTTCTTTGATTTAGTGCTGGTACTGATATAAAATTGACTAATTTTATTACAAAACACAAATATCATCAAACATTTTTAAACCTGTTTTGGCACATAATGCTTGTTGTTGAATAAGGCAAGGAAAATCAAAAATTGTGTGTCCACAATACGTTTTGTAAATAAATTTATAAATCCATTTTGCAACCAAGCATCCTTTAAAAATTCGCTTTTATTAAAAGGTTTCGCATATTGAGCAATAGTTTTTAAAACTTGATAACTAGCAGCAGTGGTGTTTGAGTTCCAATATGTTTCATTAAAGAAATAGTTTGAGCGTTTTTATTTTTAAGGCACGTGATATACATATTCCTTTTGCTCTTCTACACTTCGATCGAGAAGAAATAAAAATTATGGTTGGTTTCATAATGGCTCTTTACTTAAGATGTTTTACAGACTACATATTTATAACATAAAATACAAATTGCTTTACTATCCTTTTCAATCATACCGTATCTATCGGTTCACCAAGCTTGAAATTCTCTGCTATTACATGTTTCGGATAATTTCGAGTTCTTCATTGAACTAGCCCTAATAAGAAATTCTAAATATATATATATTTTAATACGAGTAACATTATAAAATAAATAATTTACTCTGCATTCGTTTGCAAGAACATATTTTGTCACATATTAAAGTACTAAAAATTACCAACACAAGAAAATTAATAATATATTAATTCAAGGTAATTTTAATAATTATTTCTATATTTTACACTGACTTTTTTAATGATAAAATAATTTCTCATAATATTAAAATATTTTATTGTTTAAAAATAAGCAAACTAAATTTTAAGTTTAGTAACTTTTAATACCTTAAGATTGTTACAGGTTAAAAAAAACAACTCGTATTTATGCAATGTGTTCTTGCGAATGATGCAGAATATAAAATATGAAATAATATGCACAAATATTTATCTAAAAATAACACTATATCTATTTACAAAAAAAGATTTGACAAGTTAAAAAAAGGTTTTTCAAAAAATTTCTTGGTAACTAATAAGCACTGCGAAATATTAAGTGATCAATTAAAAAATGGAATTGTAGAAGAATGTGAAAGGAACCAACACGAATATTTTATGCCACACATAGCGGTAGTTAGGGAAGATAAGGAAACTACAAAAGTTCGCATAGTGTTTAATTGTAGCTCAAAATCTAAAAATAATTAATCTTTGAACGAATGTCTCGAAACAGGTTCTATTTTAAATTCAAATATTCTTGATATGATTTTGAATTTACGAAGACATAAAATAGCATTTAATGCAGGTATAGAGAAAGCCTTTTTAATAATCGGAATTTCTGAAAAAGAGAAGAAGCTTTTAAAATTTCTTTGGTATTCAGATGATCCTAATAAAGATTGCAAATTTATGAGAATGAAAAGGTTACCTTTTGGTTGCAATAATTCTTTTGTTTTGAGTATTATTACACACATTAAGAAACACTGAAACATCACATTAAGAAATTTGAGAGAAGCAAACCAAAATCAGCTGCAATGTTAGGTACAGATCTATATGTGGATGACTTATTTTTTGAAGAAATAATGTGAGTGACTCCTTCGAGTTGTTATCAGATGCTGTCACAATTTTAAAGCATGGTGGATTTAATTTGAGGAAATTCAGATCTTATTGAGCAAAGTTAAAGAAATTGTGGATAGAAAATGGATTTAATGTTGGAAAGAAAGAGGGTATTCAACAGTTAAAAATTTAGGGTTTGAATTGGTGTCCATTGAAAGATGAATTGCTGTTGGAAGTTAAAAGGTTATGGAATCCTGGGAAAGGTTGCGAAATAGCAAACGGCGCGTGTTTTACAAACAGCAAAGAATTTTGATCCTATTGGTTTGATTTTACCATTTGTTGTTCGTGTCAAGTTGTTACAGAAAATTCAGGAATCAGGCTCCGGTTGGGGTAAAGAATTACCAGATAATTTGCCAGAAAAATGGATTAATTGGTGTAAAAAAACTGAAAATTTATGTAATGCAACTTTTCTGAGATTTTGTTGGTACTGTGATAATGCTGGGAATTATAGAGTCATTTATGATGTCAAAGAGAAGAGTAGCGCCTTTGAAGAAATTGACTTTGCCGCATCTAGAATTAATGAGTTTTGTAGTAGGCGCTAGAACTGGAAATTATATTAGGAATATATTTAAGAGTAAAATTGAAAGAAGAGTCTTGTGGAGCGATTGATTGATTGATTTTGTAAGGTTTACTGATGCAAGGTCCAATATTGGACATTTCTGCACCGTACAATATTTAAAACTGAAGGTGAAAATTCTGTGTTAAGAGACTAGTCATATGTATATAATGGAATGTGTAAAAAGTTTAAGAAAAGCATATGTAAAGATTATTTTGGATAAAAAATCTTAAATGGAATTCAAGAAACCTATTGCACGTAAAAATGCAAACAAATTTCTATGTGGTTTAAACCCAATCAAGTCGGATAAAATTAAATTTGTGGTATTAAAAAATACAATGCGTAAATCATTGAAATTAGGACAGACAATTAAAATGTGATGTACCGTATATGGTACATTACACATGTCACAGATTGGAGCACTCCGAGACAAGAATAAGTGCTTGTGTGTAAATCTAGTGTGTCCAATACGAAGCCGTGTGAGTTTTACATCAACTCTTCGCATGGGAGCAACTGGGAATGGAAGGATGTGAGAGGATATACTATATAATTTATTGTTTTTCTGCAAGTCCCATGTTTTTTGCCAGTGGGAGAAAATGAAATCTTTGATAATTTGCTTAATGTCAAATAATGTTAATGGAGTATACAAAATGTCAGAGGCATTTTTAGCAACATTATCAGCAAGTTCATTCCCAGCAATACCAACATGACTTGGAACCCAACAAAACAAGATGTCAAATCCTTTATTCTTCAATATATTTAATATATCCAGTATTTCCATAAAAATTGGATGACACTTATCATTAAAATGATCTAATTGCATGACCACACTCATGCTATCTGTATAGATACAGTATTTTCGATAAGGGCTAGAATGTATTATTTCTAGAGCACGTTTAATAGCAACAGCTTCGGCTGTATACACAGAATATGATGCATGCAGTTTATAGCTGTAAACTGTATTTCCAACAACAATACCACAACCAACATGACTACTTGATTTTGAGCCATCTGTATATACAGAGATGTGGGAGGAATAATGAGAATGAATGTGTGAAAATAATTGTTGCAAAATAAGGGGAGATGTAGCTGATTTATTGTATCCAGTAAAGGGTTTGATTATATTGACAACAGGAATATTCCAAGGAGGAAATCCTAGAGCATCTGTAGCTTGAACATGTAAATCAGGAAACTCGGATGAAGACAGGAATGAATTTGTACGTTCATAAAATGGTAATATGTTATGTGGTCGTGCATTATATAGCCTTCTTAAAGAGGGACAAGTAACCATTGATCTCAAAGGGGGTTGCGATACTGATAGCATTTTAAAATAGTAATGTAGAGAGAGTTGCTTACGTCTCAGATCAAGAGGTAACTGGTTGCAAATTACATAAAGGCTATGGACAGGAGATGTCCATAATGCTTCAGAGCAGATTCGTAAAGCTGAGTGATGAACAGGGTTTAATTTGCGCAAAACTGATAATCTGGCTGATCCATAAACTACGCTACCATAGTAAATTCGCGATAGAATAACTGACTTATACACTCGGAGTAATGCTTTACGATCTGCACCCCAAGAGGTATTAGAGAGAACTTTCAGAATATTTAGTGATTTTTCGCATCTTTTGCGCAAATCTAAGATATGTGGTAGGAAGGTTAACTATTTATCAAATATAAGCCCAAGAAATGATATCTGATTAACTACGGGAATTGTTGTGCCTGATATCTTAATTTCTGGATCAGGATGAGGCCCAGTTTTTCTGCAAAAATGGATACATTTGCTTTTACAAGGGGACAAAGCATGCCCATTTTCATTACACCAAGCAACTTGATTATTGACAGCAGTTTGTAATTGCCGTTCAATCAGTCGCATATTGGAACCTTGGCAAGAAATTTGGAGGTCGTCAACATATAAAGTTCCATGGACAGATGGTTGCAATACATGAAGAATGTTGCTGATGAAAATATTAAAAACAGTAACACTTAAAACACTTCCCTGAGGAACTCCCTCACATTGGATAAATGGATTAGATAAAACAGATCCTATACGGACATTAAAAATGCGAGAATTTATAAAGCTCTGAATAAAAATGGGTAAATTTCTTCTGAAATTAAAATTATACAAAGTTTGAAGAATTCCATAACGCCATGTCTTATCATAAGCTTTTTCTATGTCAAAAATTATAGACACCAAATGATGTCTCCGTACAAAAGCATTCCTAATTTGTGTTTCTAGGTATGCAATATTGTCCACAGTAGATCGACCTTTCCGGAAACCACTTTGATAAAGTGATATGTACTGATTGTCTTCAATTGCATAAACAAGACGGGCATTGACCATACGCTCCAAAGTTTTAGCAAGGCAACTTGTAAGAGCAATTGGACGATAGTTTTGAGGGTTAGCTGGATCTTTCCCAGGTTTAAGAATTGGAATAATAATTGCTTTGCACCAGAGACTGGGATAGACATGTTCATTCCATATTCTATTGAATAGAAAAAGAATGTTCATTAAAGATTCATGATTAAGATGACAAAGCATCTTATATGAGATACCATCTGGTCCAGGACTAGTATTTTTAGTCTGGGACAGGGCTCTCTGCAATTCCAGCAAAGAGAAATTGCAATTATATGGATGTATGGCTTTATCATGAAACTTTATAGGTTTCTTTTCAGCTTGCTCTTTGATTCTGAGAAATTTAGGATTATAAGAGTCTGAACTAGATACCCTTGCAAAAGCTTCACCTAAAAGATTGGCGATATCATATTGAGAAGAAATTGTGTCAGCTCCTGTGCGTAGTATTGGGATAGAGAAGTCCCTATATAAACCACTGGAAGCTTTAACTTTCTTCCATAACTCTTTGCTGGAAGTTGATGATGTGATGGAGGAAACATATCTTATCCAAGATTCTTTTTGACTATTTCGCCGTATTCGACGAGCAAAAGCTTTAGCTTTTTTGAAAGCCATGAGGTTTTCCATGGTAGGGCACCTGCGAAAATTGCCCACAACTTCTTTTGTTTTTTGTATGATACTTGGCACTCACGGTTCCACCATGGTTTATGATATTTGCGTGGAATTGGGGAGCGCTTGGGAATTGTGTTTTTGGCGGCATCTAGAAGTGTATTAGTTACTTTTTGCACAGCATCATTGATATTATCACTTCTAACCATGCTGTCAGTAATAGCTGCTAAATGAGTGTAGAGAGACCACTCTGCACGATGATAAGAATAAGAGGAGTGGAAGATTTGTGGTCTGCTTATACCAGTTTGATTTATAATTAAAGGGAAATGATCACTGTTATATAAATCCTTATCAACATTAAGATTTAATGAAGGTAGAATTGATGGAGTATAAATAGCTAAATCTAATGAATGAAAAGTTCTTGATGGTTGATGGAAATAGGTTATTTCTGTGGAATTTAGAAGGCAGATATTGTTATTAGAAATGAACTGTTCAATTATATTGCCACGAGGATTCATATTATCACTTCCCCATAAGGTGTTATGACCATTGAAGTCACCAAGTAGAATAAAGGGTGCAGGTAGTTGATCCAGCAAATTGTTTAAATTGCTTTCATGGATGATCGCATGGGGAGGTAAGTAAATGCTACAAATAGTAATGAGAGATGTAGAGTGTATGCGTACTGCAACAGCCTGTAATGAAGTGTTAAGGGAATGTATAGTGCTAGGAATATTACAAGATACAAGAATGCATACACCTCCAGAAATTGAATCATGATTAACATCTTTCCTCACACAATTATATCCATGCAATTTTAAACTGTACTGAGGTTTCAAAAATGTTTCTTGGATGGCAAAACAAATTGGATTATACAGATTTATAATTGTTTTTATATCTTCTATATGAGTGCGAAAGCCTCGACAATTCCAAGAAACGAAGGTTCCCATTAAGCTCAGCTGAATGCTCCGGCATTGGAGCACGCCATCTGTGATTCAGATGAATCTCCACTTAGGAGTGTTTCATCATCTGATGGGTCTACATTCTTTATATCTGTCTTGGAGGCATTTGAGCTTCTTTTATTCTTTAAATGTGATTTATGAAGCCCTTCTTTTGCATTCTTTAACTTTAGGGATCTTTGAGACTTAGATTTTGCGAAAGACAGTGAAGAAATTCCTTTTGGAATTGGTGAGACATTTATGTTAGAAATATTTGAGGATAAGTTTGAAAAATTTAAAAAATCTGTTTGGGTACTGCAAGATTTCATGACTTTTTTAACTGCTTGTGAATAGCTAATACCTTGATTAGGGGTACGGGATGACACTGTTCGCCTGGCTTCAGGGTAAGATAAGTTTTGTTTTATTTTCACAGTAATAATTTCCTTTTCTAATATCCAGGTTGGGCATGATCGGGAGTATGAAGGATGTTCACCACTGCAGTTGACACATTTTTTCTTGTAATTGACACTGACTACTGTCATGTCCAACAGATGCACATCGAGCACAAGTCAAATGTCCCCTACAAGTAGTTTTTGCATGGCCAAATCGCTGACATTTAAAGCAACGTAATGGATTTGGTATGAAGGGGCGAACACTACAATTTAGATAGCCAGCTTTAATAGATTGAGGTAATATAGGAGTAGCAAACGTGAGTATAAGGTGATTAGTTCTTATAATTTTACCCTCTCTTCTGATTGTAATGCGCTGCACACGTTGTACTTTTTGGTCAACAAGATTATCCAAAATTTCCTCCTCTGAAATATTATATAGATCATCTGCTGAAATTACTCCCCGTGTAGAATTTAGCCTACTATGAGGACATACCATAACATCTATATTACCAAGGCATTTTAGTTTTAGGGTGGCTTTGGCCTGTTCAGTTGATAAAACTTCAACTAAGAGATCACCAGATTTCATCTTGCGAACATTTTTTACATTTCCAACAGTACCAATAAGACAATTATTAATTAAGAAAGGAGAGACATTGTCAAAATTGCCCTCAGTTCTTTTAATAACAAAATATTTCTGATCCTGTATCATTTGTTGCTCCATAGGGAGTATAGAATTAGAAGTACATTCCATAGAAATAGGTTAATTACTTCAAGGCCTGACTGCACCACCCACCATCGAGCCCAACAAAGGTATACCTGCATCAGTGCTAGCCAGACCTTATACGCTTTCGATATATCCCTGACGTAGCCTCCACCCTTATCGAGTCACACAGCAGATATATGATCGCTTGATCCATGGAAGCCGATTGGCATGCTGAGGACCACAACACACCTCCCGTTTACCTGAAGCAGAGGCCAAAGTGATGTGTTGGTCTCTGAGAGCCTCAATCACCAGGATTCTCCTTTTCAGGGACACGGGTCTCCACACACGGCAAACACGCGGGTGATTTAGTCCCCAAAAGAAGCTAATAGCAACAGTGCGGCAATAGCTACTCAAGGGGAGCGCTCAACCTCTTTCGAGGCAACCACACTGAGGGAGAAAAGGAAGAAAAAAGCAGCAGAGTAAAGGAGAGAAGAAAATAAAGATGAGGAAAGATCACTAGGGTACCTCGGGATTGTGACACCCGTGTTTACCTAAAGAAGGTAAACCCCCTGAGGGGCTTGTGGAGCGATTCGACTATCGATTTGCATTGGGTTAAAAGTTGTGCGAAGAGATGGAAAGTTTATAACCAATAGAGTAGTAGAAATTTAGGGGATATCTAGTCCTAGTGATTGGTATTATTGTCCATCTGCAGATAATCCGGAAGATATGTTGACCAGGAAAGTTGCAGCTGAAAACTTAGTTCTGGATGAGAAATGGTGGCTAGATCCAGAGTGGTAGCGAAGGAATAATAAGAAATGGCTTAAGCAGATTTTGAATATTTCAGCAGATGAAGAAAGTATAGAAGTATTAGAGAAAAAGGGGGAAGCAGTGAAAAGTTTTGTTGTTAAATTAGAGTTGGTTGATGAATTTTGGAATAAGAGGTTTCGAGTTGAAGTAAAATACAAAGAGTTGTTGCATGGTGCTTGAGATTTATGAATAATGTTAAGGGGAATAGAATTTCAACTGTTCATTTACTGAAAACTTAAATAAAAAAACTCATGACGTTATACCTAAACACGTACAACATGCTAATTTTACCACAGAAATATCAAATTTGGCGTAGAAAAAAATGTTAAAGAATAGTTTCTTAAATTTATCGAGTCCCTTTTTAGAAAATAGTGGCTGACTTAGAGTGGGTAGTCGTTTGAGGAACCCCAACTTTCCAGAGACTGAAATTTCTAATTATTTTGCCAAAAGCCCATCCATTCATACAATTAATAGCAAACTTCTATTATCTAAAGTATTTGCCCGGAGGTTTACAGTTAATGCTCTGCTATGAAACAAAATTATTGGATTATAGGATCAAAATCTGATAGTTCGCAAAGAATTAAAAAAATGTGTTATTTGTGAGCGACTTCGTTATAAATTTTCAAAACAAAGGATGACAGGTTTATCCTCATCCAAAGTGAATCCAGGCAGATCATTCCTGCAACGTGGTACTGACTTTTGCGACCATTCTTAATTTATCATCGCTGAGGAAGAGGAGTGAAACCTTCGAAAATGTATGTCAGCATTTTCGTTTGTTTTTAGCGAAAGCTGTTCACTTTGAACTTTTTAAGAATTGAAGTGCCAATGCATGTATAGCAGCATTAAAAATGTTTATGTTACGGCGAGGAAAACCAGTGAAAATCTTCAGCGATTGTGGTACCAATTATATTGTGGTGCAAAAAAAAAATTACTTAAAAATTACAGCAATGGAAGCGAAAGGTAGCTATTTGAGTATAGAAAGCATTAAATGGACTATGAGTGTTCTTTCTGCTCCCCATTTTGGAGGACTTTGGGGGGCAGCTGTCAAGTCTTTAAAGTATCACATGAGACGCGTTATAGGATCGCAGATTTTTTCACAACAAAAATTTACTACTCTGTTGAATGAAATAAAAGTAGTGCTTACTTCCCTTCCTTTATTTACAGTTTCTGACAACCCTAATGATTTTTCCCGGTGTCACCAGAACCTTTTCTATTTCGTTCAGAATTAAAAATTATTCCTAAACCCGATGAATGTGTGTGTGTTGTAACGATTATTGTCAAGAGATGACATTCCTTTTCATGTTTTTTCTTGTATATATTTTCGATTTTTTTTGTGTTTTTTCTTATTAGTGTAGTATTGTGCGAAAATGAAAATGAGGGAAAATTGAAGTGTGTTTTATTTAGGCCTATTACTGCTCTATTTCTGTAATTTAGAATTATGATTTGTGTAAGCAGTCCTGATATCGATTGCATCCACTTCTACACAGAGCAGTTGTACTCTGCCAAAAAAGGCAACAATAGTCCAGAATTCATGAGACAAATGACTCTAGAAACTATGAACCAAATTCCAATTGATACTATGCAAATCTATACTAACGGTGGCAAAAGTAACGAGGACCACTCTGGTAGTGGTGTATTTATCACAATTTCTATATACCTACCCAAAGTATCGAGATAAGAAATTCTGATTTTTACTCTGTATTCAGATCGGAGCTTAAAGTTATTGAAAATGGACTGAGTTAAGTTGAAAATATTTCTGAGCCTGATTTTGAGCATCTATGGGTTCTGACTGATAGCAAGTTTTCAATCCAACACCTAAGCAATTGGATAAATTTTGGTGACAGAGTTTTGGAGGTTCAATAGGGAACTTAAAGTTTAATATTGAATATGATCTTTAGGCTCTCAAAGAATTTTGAGATTAATTTTCATTTTCAGTGAATTCCGCTACGACTCGGCATTAAGGGAATCGAGACTACTGATTCGTTGGTTAAGGTTGACACTTTGGAGCTTTCACAACCTGATTGGACAACCACCTTTAATGAGGTTTTTACTGAGAATAAAAAAATGATAATGGATATCTGTAGAGTTCCACTTACTCTATCTATCTAGAGCAGTAAAATATATCTAGAGCAACTTGAATTTTGACTTTGGGAGACTTTTTCAAAGCCAAATACGCTTTTGGATTTCCTGCTTATTTATAGACTTGTGGAGTTGGTCTAGTTTTGGAATTCAACCACCTGAGAATTGGTCTCATAGAAAACGCCCAGCTAGTGTCTAGCTTTTTGAGGGAAATAGAGGCCAACAGATTTGTATTTCACGCTTCGCTAGTAGTCATCTAAGGAGCCTAAAAATGTAGAGTGAAAAGACTTTTAATGTGTGCACAAAATGTAAAACTGAACAGACATCGCCTGAACATATCTAGAGCAGCATAAATTTTGACTTTGGGAGACTTTTTCAAAGCCAGATACGCTTTTGGATTTCCTGCTTATTTATGGACTTGTGGAGTTGGTCTAGTTTTGGAATTCGACCACCTGAGATTGGCAAAAAGCCTTTTGGACCGAAATTCGCTGATAATTTTGCTGAATGAACTGGAGGTAGAAAAATATAAATGTTAGAAAAGAATTGAAAAATAATGAAATTTGAAACATTTGTAACCGCATGAGCAAGAACTACAAACATCTAAACATTAATTCTGTTGAGAAGTGAAAGAAGCTTCACTGTATGTACCAGATTTGTTTTTTCCAATAAATATTTAGTTTTTCACTTTTTATAGATTCATGGTTCTTACTTTCTGCAGGAGACTAGTGCAGTAATTGTTTTTTTTCCACTGAAAATTAAGTTCTCCATTTTTCAACATTAAATAATTTTTATAAATTTATTTTTGCATGGAAAAATGTTATCTTGCGATAGGATGCATAAGAAATATAAATTGCAGAAGAGTGTAGTTTAAGAATGATAATGAAGTGATACAAGAACAATAACAAGAAGAGTAACAAAATCTTCATTTAGAAAAATTTATTTAAATATTTAAATACGCTCCTTATTTTAGAAATATGTATTTCGAAACGATATAGTGAATTAATTTTGATTTAAAGTTTATTTATAATACCCTATACAATATTTTTTCAGTAAAATTTCTTAACTCATATTTAATTTATCCTATAGAATTTGTTTAAGTAATTTCACAAAATATTTTGCATGTGTGTATATTTGCATAATTTTAAAAAATAACATGCATTTTCATCATTATCTAGCTTAACAACGTCCTGCATTAAATAATGCTTAAATATGTATTTTTTCATTACAAAACGCTTCCTTAAAAAATTTCTTCTCTTGAACAGTCTATTCATATTTGAAAGACATTTTTGATGGCTTTTAAATACATTTCTATGTTTATATTTTTTACAGTTCTTTAATAAAAAAATATAAATTGCCCACAGATATTTTTTAATAGTTTTATTAAAGAGATTCAGATACAAAAATGCACTGTTGAAATACCTTAGCATCAAATGTATTTAAGAAACAAATCGCAGTTATCCAAATCACCTTACATAAGGAGGATCACGATCATAACAGCGAGCTTTGAACCCAACTGTGATCAATCGTCTTCCCAGATCCTTGTGAAAATGGATGACACTTTTATATAAACCTGAGTTTGCTATTACATCAAATTCAAACTCTTCTTGAGGAACCAATCTCACTCTGCTGCTAACAACAGACGGATAAATGAATTGAGTGGAGAAATTTGATCGCAACTCTAGATGGTGGAAGACAGTGTCTGCCCTTCTTGGAAAAGATGAGCAAGGCTGTCCATTAATAGCATCGCAACGAGCAATAAAGCAACTCTCTTCACACCACTGATACCTATTGAAAGAATTGTATGTGCCATTATATACTGCCAAATAGAAGTCTTCGTTCATCGTATCAGCTGAATAATCGACTGAACAGCACATACCATTGTTGCAAGCTTCAGCGTAACCTTTGGGTTGCGTCAGTTTCACAAGTGTATATTTTGATATGTTCTCATCTACGCAACGATATTCCTCCATTACACTATTTGTATCATGAAAGAGATATCTAGAACATACTTTTGGTACATCTTCTCCGCAACTATCCAAATTCCAAGATTTTGTGGCGGTGATTCCAAACACTTTACCCTGTGTTGTTACTGCCCGTTGTCCTGGTGCTGGAACATTGGTGATCAACAGTTTCGAAATTCCATCAGTGTTGTAAGTGTAACCCAGTGAGCCTTCGTGTTTGTGAAAAGTCCCACTTCCAACAATAAAGTGACCTGGAGTGTTGATATTAGAAGCAATTATGGTTACGTTGTTTCCCATTGCCCATCCTTGAAAATAAGAAACCGAAACATATTGAGGAGTTGCATCGATCCACATTGTTGTAAACATCACACCATCAACATCAGGCCGTCTAGAAACTTCGCTCATTCTTCCGAATATAATATCGAAACAAATGTACGTGGCAAATGTACCGAAATCAGTGGTAAAAACTGGATTTTGTTGTTGTCTAGGTAAATCCATTCCAGTTTCAAAGAATAAATGTTCTTTATGATATTTCAAGAGCATAGTTCCGTCTCTGTCGAAGACGACGTTTGTATTAAATTGGAAAACCCCATCATCGGGGCAATCGGATTGTCCAGAGCATTTTTGTATGTCTCCGGTGTTTGCTACCACAACAATAGAATTGTTCTTTGCAATACAACTTAGTGTGTACAGGATAGGTCTTTGCAGATAATGTTCCCATTCTTCACAAGGATTGGTTCTTTCTTTCTTGGGATCAGGTGCTTCTTCAAGAAAATCCTTTAGTTGATTTCTGTTACCAGGAAAAAAAATTCCATATTCTGGATAAACTATGATGTCTGCACCCTGTAACAAATTCAAAAGCATTTAGCAATATTTGTAACAGAGTATAATCAGTTTACCAATTAATAATTAGTGTTGATTTGGTTACTATGGAAAATATCAATTCGCAGCAGTCCACTTGGTTTTTCTTGAACATCAGTGGACGTTCTTTACAACTTATATTTGTTATATAGTTTTTTTCAGTCGCACTTTTTGTTTTTGTTCGCTTTTGTAGGAGAACTGTTTCTCTGCTCGCGTCGATTTAATTAACCAAAAGTATTTGTTATATTTTCAATTGCATATTTATTTATAGTACTTGTGCAATGCCTTTATCCGACCTATTTAGGTGTTAGTTTGGTTTTTCTTCATGGTGCATCGGCCGGAAATGGCACAGCACTTTGTTATTTGTAAATCGTCGAGAGCCTTTATTGTTGGTATAGTTCGATACGATCAGCATTCTGTTGTGCTTTTTCATTTATAGTTCTTCGCCTTTTGTGGGAATGTCGTTGCTTCTTCCATCGATTGGATATTTATCATATTAGAATAATTAGGGTGAGTTGCTTATTATTGATTTATATATTAGTTAATATGGATTCCGAAAAATTAAGTACAAACGTAAAGATCTTAAGAGCAGTGCTACTAGATATGTTAAAAACTTAGATTTCTCTTTACTTAATGAAACTAATGTCAATATTTTAGAGATATTATATAATCAATTAATTGAAAAAATTGATATTCTTAAAATTGCTGATAATGAGCTTCTTTGTGTTATCGATCCTAAAGGTATCGAGAGGGAAGTTGAACACAATGTGAGATTTTTATAAAGAATTTAATTTCCTATAAATGTAGAATTACACAAGGAATAAAAACTCTTATCCCTCCAATTGTGTCACCTGTTAACTCTACTACTACACTTAGTTCAACGGTAGAAAAGTCTAGACAATCAGTTAAAAATTGCCAAAATTAACTGTTAATAAATTCTATGGTGACCACAGATCATAGTTAGAATTTATCCGTCAGTTTGAAAATGCAGTCGATAAAAATAGTAGTGCGTGTTTTTTCTAAAATTGAAAAACTTCTTTACCTTAAAAGCCTAGTAGGAGGTGCCGCAGCAAAAGCTCTTTCTGGTTTCCCATTAACAGAAATTAATTATGATACAGCTTTAGAACTATTAAAATCTCAATTTGAACAATAGAATTTACTCATTAATGCGCATTTAAGATCTCTGCTAAGCTTAACTCCCATAAAAAATACGAACGATACAATATTTTAAGAAAATTGTACGATCGTGCGGAAACAGAAATTAGGAATTTAAAAAGTTTAGATATAAGCACGGAATCGTATGGTAATCTTTTAACCCCGATAATTTAAAAAGTATTACCCGCTGATTTAACCTTAGAATTTAGTAGAAAAAGTAAAAATGATGATTGGAATTTGGAATCACTTCTGCACTTTTTAGGGAAGGAAATACTAAGTCGCGAAAGAGCTCTCTTTCCACTCTCCCCTCTTGCCTTCTGGTCAGCAGTTCGTGGGTTCGAATCCCACCTTGAGAATGGATGTTTGTAGTGGTTCGGAATTAACTTTAAACCGTAGGTCCCGATCTAATTAGCCCTCTTGTGCAAAAAATGACCGTTAATCGACAAACAAACCAACTTTCCACTCTCCTACTAAGGAAAAACAAATTTCGATTCCCTTTTTTCAAGAGCGCAGTAATGGGGCCTTCGTGTCAGTGTCCTCCCATCGCGAAAACAAAAAAGCAACAATTCTTTGGCGTATGAGCTTTTAGTGAGTCGCAGAACACCTTATAAACGTATTTTTTGCAAGGAGAATTCGCATGACTCTTTTTCCTGCGATTCTGCTAGCATAGGAATGAGGCGCAATTATTTAAAAAGAAACAAGCTTTGTTTCTTTTGTTTTTCGAGTGGACACCCAATTTCAACTCGTTTAAAACTTAAACAAAAGGACGTTCATTTTGTGGCTCAAAATCACACCCAAAAACCCTTCATTACAAGTATTATAATGATTCTAATTTCTAGCACACAAGAAGAAAATAATGGCATCATTTACAACTTGTCTCTTCTTATAAAATCGAAACTAAATCGCAGAGTTTTTATTGCAAACTGCGTCAGTTATTTCTCGTAATGGAGAACAGTAGTATAGAAAATGTCATTTATTGGCCGACACAGCGGCGCAGCAAACGTTTATTGAAAAAAAGTTTTCGAAGTTATTGAAACTTCCAGTGATTCGGAAAGAAAAATTTATTTATTCTTTTGTGAATCTCTCTCTCTCTCAATCTCCTATTGAAAAAACACTTAATTTAGTTAGAATAAGATTAGAGAAAATAAAGAAGATCGAAATTCATATTTACGAATTGAGGTATTAGAAACGGAAAAAAATATCCAATGCGCATATTATCCCGTCTGACATAGACATCACAATTCATAATAAATATTTGAAAAATTTTAAAAATTAGCGGATACATTGATTAAAGATGTTGGGATTTCCGTTTTAATAGACGCGTATTATTATTATAATATCGTGACGTGTAGAATAAAACGAATCAATCGAGAACTTGTAGCTGCCGAATCTCTCTACGGTTGGTGCTTAATTGGAGTCTCAGAGACTTCTAACAAAAATTTCAGAGATACTTTCACCATAAACGTAATGTTAGAAGAAGACATTTCAAAACAATTAGAGACAATTTTGGCAATTAGTGAGACTTGGAATTGAACAATTCCCAATGATAATTTAAATTGTAATGATTGCAAAATTTTGCGAGAATTCGAAGAGAACATTCGGTTTCGAGATGGTAAATATGTAGTTAAATTTCCCTGGGAAGATAATTTAAAAGAGTCATTTGAAAATAATTATGAAGTTGCGTATGGAAGATTTTCAAAATTGTGTTAAAGGTTTCAAAATAATATCTCCTTATATAATGAATATAAAAATGTGCAACAATTAAACGTCATTTGAAGTAATATTCTTCTCTTTTCATACAAACTCATGAACTTTTGAGCAACTGTTGCTATGCTGATGATATCATAATAGGACAAAATACTGTTGCATCTGCCTACACAACTACTGTTGACTGTGTCCAGATTTTTAGCGAAGTCAATATGACTTTACATAAATGGGCTACAAATTCTGCGGAGTTACGTGATAAAAAATGGTTTCTCTACTGAAACAAAATCGAACCCGATCGGTCAAACTATGATAAATTATAAAATGCTTGGCATTTCTCGGGATACTGATAGAGATTTGTTTTTCTTTGATATAGAAAATCTATTATCCTTTGTATCGAAAGGGACTGACACAAAAAGATTTTTGTTTCACGTTGCTGGTCGAATCTTTGATCCAATAGGATTTGTGTCTCCCTAAATTATTCGTAGTAAAGTTTTTATTCAGAAAGTGTGGGAATTAGGTCTTCTCTGGGATCAAGAAATGCTCCAGGTTGTACAAAGGCCATTTAGAGAATGGTGTCTTGAATTGAAGGAACTTAGTTTAGTGACAATTCCTCGTTTTTATCATTTCACAGATTTAGATGCAATTGATTTCATTCCTTTTCGGACGTATCTAAAAACGCCTATAGTACGGTATTATACACTGGTGTGCAAAAATTAAGGACGAAATGGAAAAGTTAGCATAAGAGCGGAAAAAACAGATAGATTGACGTCTACGGTCAGGTACGCAAGGGAATACTCAACGTACGCAACATGACGCAAAAGGGGGATGTCGGAGGGGTATAAAGCAGGCTGGCTGTGTACGTTCAGAGTTTCTGTGAAAGCTATAGCACGTCGTATATCAGTTTAAACGACGTAGAGCTACTTAATCAGTATGAAATAATGAACAGGAAACCTTGTAGACGACATCCAGATGACCTTACGCAAAATCGAATCATTAGGAAGATTGAGGAAGGTCGAAGTATGACAAGTGTGGCTGCGGAGTTTGGAATCGCGCACAGCATCGTTTCGAGAATCTGGAGAGCATTTCAAACAGGAACAGTTGTCCGAAGGTACAACAGTGGTTGTCCACGAGCAACCACGGCAGTCGACGACCTGTGTATATTTCTACAGGCAAGAAGGAACAGGCGGCAGACGACTGGAGAAATCGCAAGGCACCTCCAACAGACGACTGGACAACCGATATCACGGTTTACAATCGCCAGGAGGCTGCACAATCATGGCCTATTCGCATGACGACCTGTACGTTGTGTACCATTAACGGCTGCCCACCGGGGGAAAGCGCTTTGTGTGCTGCAGGAAACACCAGAACTGGACGGATCAGCAATGGAGTAGAGTAATATTTACGGACGAGAGCAGATTTAGTCTCACTACCGATTCTGGACGCATACTCATCTGGAGAGAGCAAGGAACACACAATAACCCCTTCAACATCATCGAAAGGTACCGGTTTCGAGGACGCGGTGTTCTCGTTTAGAGAGGCATCATGCTTGGTACCCGTACTGACCTTCATGTCATCCAAAGAGGTTTAATCACTGGGTCCTGTTATTGTAATGATATTCTCCTTCCTTATGTGCGTCTTTTTAGAAGTGCTATTGGTCCCCAGTTCTTCTTCATGGACGACAATGCTCCATTTCATCATACAGAGGCTGTCAAAGAGCTGTTGGAAAATGAGAATATTGAACGCATGGATTGGCCGGCAAGGTCCCCGAATCTAAATCTAATCGAATACAAGTGAGACTTTCTAGGGAGATGCTTGGCGGTACGTCACCGACCGCCAGTAACGATTCCGGAACTGCGATTAGTGCTACAAGAAGTATGGGCAGCAGTACCTTAACAACTTATTGATAACCTCATATTCAGTATAGGCAGACGGTACTCCATTAAAGGCTTATCAGACTTTATTAATAAAGTAGGTGACCCGAGCAACTGGAACTAGGAAACATTGGGTTTGGAGTTAATAGTACAAAATGCTTGATAAAAGCAGAGGTGTCCAATGACATACAAACCCAATTTTAAGAAAAAGAAGTAGATGGACAGACGATGTCAATCCTGCACAGCAGTCAGGGGAGATCATATCCCCTACTAAAAGCTGGACGTTTCTTGCTAGAGAGCTGTCACATGGATGTTTCAGCCGTCTCTCTCATTCTGCTCCATGCTCATTTTTCAATAAAGTTCCTTTTTAATCATTTGGAATTTTTTTCCTATATTCTTACATGTTGAGAGATGTTCTAGTACGATTTTTATCGATTTGGAACACTGCTGAGCGACGCTGCACTAGAAAAACCGTAATTTTTTGCACGCTAGTGTATTTTCGTGTCGTCAAGGCTAACGGGACTGTTGTAACTAGCTTCCTCGAAAAGCAGGGTATATATATGTATCCATTAAAGATACTTTCTCTGCCTATATTAGAATTGATGGGAGCACTGCTTTCTGCTAGGCTATGTGATAAAGTTTCCAAAGCATTAAAGTTTCAAAAACACTGTTATTTTCATACAGATTCCTCTATCGTTTACCACTGGATCAAGGGTGAACCATCCCGTTTCAAGCCATTCGTTAAAAATAGGATAGAAGAAATTCAAAAGTTGACTGAATCATTGAAATGAAATCATTGCCCTGGGAAAGAAAACCCAGCTGATATTTTAAGCAGAGGAATGTCAGTTAAGTAATAGAAGAATAGCGAACTTTGGTGGCATGGCCCATCTTGGCTTAAACAAGCAGGGCAATTTTGGCCCAAAATCGAAACGAAAAATGTAAGAAATCAAGATTTAAAATATAAAAGCAAATTTAGTTTCACAAAATGAAGTTGTCCCCGAGAATCGTGAAAAACTCATAAATATTGATACATTTAGCAGTTATCTCGAAATATTGCGAGTAACTGCCTTTGTACTTCGATTCATAAACAATGCTAGAAACACTTTAAAGGGTGCCCTAGAAACTGATGGATTAAAAATGTCAGAAGAATATTGGATTAAAGACACTGAGAAAGAAGCATATGGACCCGAGTTGATAGATTTAGAAAAAACTCAAAGTTAGTGATGGTTCAAAGATTCGTTCTCTAGTACCCTTTTTAGATGATAGGAATATTTTACAAATAAAAAGGTAGATTAGGCGAATCAGAACTTTCCCTTGGTGAAAATAACGTTTTCTTTTACCTGAAAGTTCTTGGAATTATTAGTCATGTATGAGCATACAAAGAATTTTCATAGTGGAGTAACGGATACTATTGTAGTAGTCAGTAGTAGTCAGATAGAAGTTTTGGATAGTGAAAGGGAGACAAATCGCAAAGAGTGCTATAAATAAATGCTTCACTTGTAGGAAATACGTTGTTAAGCCAGCTAACCAAATAACAGCGAAACTTCCAAAAGATGGAATTTTAGAAAATCCTCCCTTTGAAATTTGTCGTCTTGACTTTGCAGCACCAATATTTTACAGATGTGATAGAGGTCAAAAAAGCTTCTTTTGTAATTTTTACCTGTTCTGTAACTAGAGGAATACACTTAGAATTAGTCTCATCGATGTTTACAAAACATTTCTTACTCACTTTTCGGAGATTCATTTCCAGGCGAGGTAGTTGCAGCGTCCTTTATGCAGATGATGCTAAAACATTTAAGGCTGCAAACCGGGACTTCATGTACTTTTTCAACATTTTAAGCGATTTGGAATTTAAAGATTTCATTTCATCTTGTGGGATTAGATGGAAATGCATCGTTGAAAGAGCTCTCTGGTGGGGTGGATTTTATGAACAGCTCATGAAATCAGTAAAAGATCCACTCACAAAAATTCTTGGAAAAGCTCTCCTCACGTTCAAAGAGCTAGCAACGATTTTGACTGAAATCGAATATGTTAACAACTCGAAACCTTTACCTTAAGTGACAGATAAATTTTCTGAGCCCGATCCTGTAACCACCTCTTGACTTCTTGCATTATGGAAGGAAAAAATCATGATTATCCTCTTCCCCTAGCTGATTTAGCAAATAGTCTGTCAACTAGAGAATCTTTAATCAAGAGAAAGCAATATAAACTGTTCTTTTGAAACATTTTAGGATCAAATGGAAAGAACAACACCTTCTCGATTTGAAAACTGCATCGTTATTGTAGTGTTAGGTTACTCCTCATTCTCTTCATATGATGGCGCTGTAGTCAGTAGGAGGGAGTCCGCTCCGGCGGGGAGAGATTGCGTTGGACCAGCGAAGGAGGTGGTTCAGCTGGAGCTCCTTGGGTGTTTGTTCTGTTGGCCGTGTAGGGCCATAATTAAATTTCTATTAACTATAATTTTAATATACTATTAATGTTAATTTTTTAATAAATATTTGTATTTGTTCGAGTTGAGCTTTATTCTACAGAACAGACACTACACTGTCGCACCCGACAGGATTACGAGCTGACGTTTCTGACATAATCTGAAACGGAACTGTGAATTTGCTTATTTGACTGTTTGTATTTCACAAGAAATTGAGATGGCTTTTCTCGCAAAAGGAAAGAAAGAAGATTTACGAACTATTGCGGTAGAATTAGGCATTGAGAATGCTGCGAATTTAAGACTTTACGAACTAAAAAAATTTATAACAGAAAGCGAGAATTACGACGAAGATTTCATTAAAGAATTCTTAAATTCGTTGATTGAAGAACGAAAAAGAAATGAAGAAATTGAAGAACGAAAAAGAAATGAAGAAACTGAAGAACGAAAAGGAAATGAAATTGAAGAACGAAGAAGATTGCAAGAAATCGAAGAACGAAGAAGATTGCAAGAAATTGAAGAACGAAAAAGATTGCAAGAAATGGAAGAACGAAAATGGAATATGGAAATAGAAAAACGAAAACAAGAAATGGAGTTCGAGCTTCAAAAACTAAGTTTAATGGGAAAGGAACGAATAGGAGAAGATAACTTACGAGATACTGGTAATGATTTTCATTTTAAGGCGAAATTAGATTTAAATAACATTTTACAGAAGTTTGATCCCAAAACAAATGATATAAGTTTATATCTTGTCCTCTTTGAAAGACAAGCCAAGAGAATTGAAATCAGAAAAGAACTTTGGGTTGCGCATTTAATCGGATTATTGCCATATGACGTTGTGCAAATTATAGCAAGAGAAGAAGAAGTCACCGAGGATTACGACAAAGTAAAGAGTTTACTTCTGAAAAGGTATAAACTAACTCCAGAAAAATTTAGACAGTTCTTCACGAAACACCATAAGAAACCAGAAATAAACTGGCGAGATTTTGCTTATGAACTGAAAAATTATTTCTTCGAATGGATCAGTGGACTTGGGATACGAACATTTGAAGAACTATGTGATCTAATAATAACTGATCAAATAAAACGCAAAGTTCCCTTAGAAATTAAAGAACATTTTATTGATGTTTGGTCAAATTTTAAAACTCCAGAAGAAATAACAAGTAAATTGAATGATTATGAAAATGTTAGAATGAATACTAGTGTCAAACCGAAAGAATTTCCTCGCAAAGAATATTTCAAGAGATATAATTATAACGAACAAGAAGAACAAAAATATTCGGCAGAGTCAAAACAAATCCCTCCGTATGTCAGACAACAAAAATTTAAAAATTTCTGGAAAGCAGAAAATTTTGAAAAAAAGAACTGTGAAAGAATGTTATATTTGTGGAGATTCACATTTTGCGAGAGAATGTCCAAAAAGATTTAAAGCAAATAAGAAAAGCGATGTTCTAACAGCAGAAATTCGCTCCCAATTATTAAAAGAAAAGAGAACGGAAATTGAAATAAATCCTCTTCAATATGTGGATATTTACGTGGATAATACACCGGTAAAGGCTCTCGTAGACTCTGGATGCCAACTTCCAGTCATAAATAATGACTTCATTTCAAAATCGAAAACAGAAAAAGGAAGAGTCGTTTTAATCAGTGCTTTTGGCGAAAGGATAGAAGCTGAATTAATGAGCTTTCAAGTAGCATTGATAACAGAAAATAAAATGTTTTCGATACCCATCGAAATAATTGCAGCTGTTACAAATAAAATCGAAGGGCAATGTATAATACCAACGAAAGTTTTTTATTTATTGGAAAATGAAGTGCTAGAAGGAAACAAGGAGTCTGCCGCCTGCTTTGCTTTGGCGTCGCAAGAAGTTGAATATCATAAGGAGACTGCTGAATCATCACGCGCCGAAAATATGGGTCAGATGCTCCGTTCTAATGACGCCACGAATCCGAGTGTTTCTGATGATGTGCAAGTTCTGGGAACCGAAACAAATTGTAAATTGAGTCAATCGTTACAATTTAAAAAAGAACAACAAGAATGTGCCTCTTTGGATGAAGTGAGATCTTCTTTATCACGTGGCAAGGGTAAATATTTTGAATTAGATGGCATTTTATTCCACAAAGAGAAAGTTTGTGGTGAAACTGTAAATCAGTTAATTTTACCGAAATGTCGCCGTCAGAAAGTTATGGATTTGGCTCATACCTCTGTTTTTGGAAGTCACATGGGATTAAAGAAAACAAAAGAGAGAATTAGATATAGTTTTTACTGGCCGAATATGTCAAATGATATTTTAAATTTCTGCAAATCATGTAAAGAATGCCAATTACTGTCTCCTGAGAAGTCTTCCGATAAAATTCCTATTTCTCCAGTGCTTAGACCAGACCTGCCGTTTGAAGCTGTGAACGTGGATATTATCGGGCCGATTGAGCCTTCCTCTGCACGTAAACACAAATATGTTTTAGACTAATGGATCAGCATTCGAGGTGGCCAGAGGCTGTTCCTTTTCGTTCTGTAACAGCAAAAGCAACCTGTGATGCGCTATTAGAAATTTTTATGAGGACTGGTATTCCAAATATTATTGCCAGTGATGAAGGGACTAATTTTACTTCTAAATTAACGCAAGAATTTATTAATCGCTTAGGATGCTCTCCCAGATTTTCAGTACCAGCGTATGCTGCCAGCAATGGATTAATTGAAAGATATAATAAGGTTCTGAAGAACTCTCTTCATCATGTCATACGATCAGATCCCAGCAATTGGGATAAATATATTCCTTATGTACTCTTCGCTTACAGAGAAGTGCCTAATTGCACTTCTGGCATTTCCCCCTTCAAGCTTTTGTACGGCAGAGAAGCAAGAGGACTTTTAAGCGTCTTGAAATCAAGCTGGACTGGTGAAATCCCTATTCCATTAAATATGAGTAAATCTGTTGTTGATTATTTACAAGATCAGATTGTAAAATTTGAAAGAGCCGTTGAATAAGCCTCATTGATAGCTGCTGGAAAACAACAAGCCTACACCGACTACTTCAATCTCTGAACTGTTCCTAAGGAATTTAAGGTGGGTGATCAGGTTTATTTATTGATTCCGGACTCTTCTAACAAATTGTATGCCAGGTGGACAGGTCCTGGTGAGGTAATTGAACACTGCCCACCTAACTCCTATAAAGTTAAACTTTCAGATGGAAATATTAGACATTGCCATGTAAACAAGATCAGAAAATATTATCCAAGAGTCAATGCTGTGGGAATTATCTTTGAAGATGACGAAGCATTTGGTGAAATTCATGCTTCTCCAAGACTTACTAGTAAATTACATACCGAAGATCCTCTGGAAAATGTATGTATGCAGCATTTACCTAAAGATGATAGGGAAAAGATTTTGGATTTATTACGTAATTATAATATTTTGTTTACTGGAAATGTAAAAATAGCCAAAGTTGATGAACATAAGATCATATTAGAAGAAGGGAAAGAACGTAAAAGACCCTATGTTTACCGAATTCCAGAGGCTCTTAAATCCCAAATAGATGACCAGATCGATGAATTAATCGAATTAGATCTCATAGAGGAAAGCTCGGCTGAAATAGCACATCCGGTGGTATGTGTAAACAAAAAGGATGGAGGAATTAGGATGTGTATCGACTACAGACCTCTTAATGCTGTGACAAAAACGGATGATTTTCCTATGGAAGATTCAATGCAATTAATTCATTGTATTGGAAAGGCTAATATTATTTCCACATTGGATCTACTGAAGGGCTACTGGGCTATTCCAGTAGAGGAAGCTAGTCGTGATTTCACCTCATTCAAAACCCATAGATCTCAATATCGTTTCAAAGTCATGCCGTTCGGATTGAAAAATGCCGCCGCTACATTTCAAAGGGTGATGAATAAAGCGTTATCTTCGTTTAAGGAATTTTCACGTGCTTATATTGACGATATAGCTATATTTTCAAATAATTTTGAAGAACATTTGTTGCATCTAAATATTATTTTAAGAAAATTAAAGGAGCTCAACTTTAGTGTCAATATAAACAAGTGTGATTTTGCCAAGCCTCGTATCAAGTTCTTAGGACATATTATTGGCTCTGGTGAACATCAACCTGATCCGGAAAAAGTGCAAGTTATACAGCAACTTAAAAGACAAACAACCAAAAAAAATCTTCGAAGTGTGTTAGGTCTGTGTAACTTTTATCGTGAGTACATTCCTAAATACTTTGAATTAGTGTATCCATTAACTGAGCTTACTAAGAAACGCGTGCCTGACAATATTCCCTGGACTGAAGCGCACGACACAGTGTTTATGTCTCTAAAACAAGCCCTGGTTAAGGCACCTTCACTTCACACTCCATCACTAGGTAAGCCTTTCATAATTTACACAGATGCTTCTCAAGTAGGAGTTGGTGCTTGCCTGTCACAGCGTGCCAATGATAAGATTTATCCAATTTCATATACTAGTCAAAAATTGACTAAAACTCAACAATCCTGGTCTACAATTGAACGTGAGGCTTATGCAATAGTGTGGTCGTTAAAAAGGTTTGAATCAATAATTTTTGGTTCAGAAATAGAGTTTTTACTGACCACAATCCCTTACCATACTTGACCAAATGTGCATCTCAATCACCTCGTCTTCAGAGGTGGGTGTTTGCTCTTCAGAGATATAATATAACTATAAAACACTGTGCAGGAGCTAAGATGCCTCATGCAGATGCTTTATCTAGACTTTTTCAGATAAAAACTGAATTTAGTGCTTAGTGTAAAGACTCTATATGTAAATACATTTCAGTGGAAATATTTTGGTTTATTTGTATTTGGTATATTGTTTCTTTATATCAACTGTATTGGTATATTGTTAGTTTACATTAATGTTACTGGTTATTGATTATTTTCAATAATTTCAATTTATGTATACTTAGTGGATAAATTTATTTAATGTTTTATATTATTTCAATTGTTTGAAAAATGTTATTAAGTCTGTGTTATTCTTATGTGTGTATCCTAACATATTTATGTGCTTATGTGGAACATAAACCCAAAACTTGCGGGAAGGGTGTAAGTGTTAGGATACTCCTCATTCTCTTCATATGATGGCGCTGTAGTCAGTAGGAGAGAGGAGAGGAGGGAGTCCGCTCCGGCTGGGAGAGATTGCGTTGGACCAGCGAAGGAGGAGCTTCAGCTGGAGCTCCTTGGGTGTTTGTTCTGTTGGCCGTGTAGGGCCATAATTAAATTTCTATTAATTATAATTTTAATATTCAATACTATTAATGTTAATTTTTAAATAAATGTTTGTATTTGTTCGAGTTGAGCTTTATTCTACAGAACAGACACTACAGTTATAATCACCAAATGTTTGCCCAGAAGTGAAGATTAATGATGTTGCGTTCGTCGAAAGGATACTCTAAATCCAAACTGCTATGGGACTTAGGAATATTTCAAGAAACGTATCAAGGTAGAGATGGACATGTCAGAGCCTGTATTGTAAAAACAAAAAAGGGACTCTTCAGAAAACCAGTACAGTTGATATACTCTTTCGAACTGAACGAGTGAACTGGATTTTATGTATCCTTTATTGATATTATGAAACATTTATTGAAAATACCTTTATTTGTAACTTGAATTCTGTATATGTTTGATTGTAATTTAATTCATATGTCTTTGATTGTCATTTTGATTTTTTTTTTACTTTGATATTTTTTTATACTTTTAATGTTCTTATTTTAAATTTTAAAATGTTGATAAAATTTAGTGATTTGTGAAATTTCTAATTGCAGTATTTTTGTTCAAAAATTGAATTATTTGTTTTCAAACATTGAATGATTTTTAAGGGTTAAAAAATTAAAAATATTAACTCCGCAACTGTGCTGGCTTTTAGAACAGAGTAATTTCTCCTTTTGTCATCCATAAGTATCCTATGGTGAGTTTGAAAAAAATATGAGTCTCTTTCAATATTCTCAAAATGTAATTAAAAAGCATTGTTAACCATAAAGCTTTAGTACACTGTAACTTTTTCAAAAATATAGCTTTAGTACATTGTTTTTGTTATACTTACGTGTTTTTTGTCTTCGCAATATACCGCCTATTGAATAATCTCTGGAATATAAATTAAAGGTATTTTGACTTCAATATTTAATAACTTTGTTATTAACGAAAATTTCTAATCAATAGACAATTCATTCTATTTGACTTAAACAAAGCTAAGATATATAATATAGACACACACACAGTTGTTTCTTCCAACTGTAATATTTTCCTAAAGGTAGATTTCCCGATGGAAAATAAGTTCGGAGAAACATGGCTTCTAGTGATAAGCGGTTTGTTCAGTGTGATAGTACATAAATGCAATTTCTTACTTGTGAACTGGCAACTTGAGCTGCTTTCCTGTACAATTCTAAATTTTTGTCCACAACCAAACTTGGTGGATCGGATATTGTGCCAAATCTGGCATGTTCCAAAGCTGCAGCGATGTATGCTCGTTTTGTCGTAGCTGATTCAGAAAAAGCTGTAGCAGTGAGCACAAAAACCAAAAGCGATATCCAATTCACCATTCTGGAAAACAGGTCTATCAAAAGCAATACTTGTAAAAATTCAATAATTGTTTCATTTTACGATTTTTTAATTACAATATATATGAAAGCAAAATTTTTGCAATTTGTACTTAATAAAAGTAATGTTCTATACGTCACAGAATAATTATAAGATAAAAAGCCAATTTAAAGAAATTATGGAACATATTATTTTACTTTAATATGTAGTACAACAATTGATCAAAAAATTTAGTCCAATAATATTTTCAGTTTAGCTCAAAGTATATAAATACATAACTTAATTTATACAACAATAAATTTGCTGTAATCAAATCTGAATTAAAATCAAGTTATACTTTGATTATTTAATATTTTGAGAATAATTGCAATAAACATATTTTTAAAAAGAAAAATTTATTTAATATTAAAAAAACATTGTTTTATTTGATTGGTTTTTATTTTTGATTACACAACAGCAAACAATAAATGCTTAAATTATTTAATAAAAAAATAAAAATTTAAAATCAAATTATTATATATTTTGTCTTTCTCTTTTATTAGTAAAAAACTATACATCTTTATGTATCTATGAAATAAATATGGAGAACTATCTAAAAAAAGAGAAATGTATTTTTAAATATCGTGTAAAATATCTTATAATAAATGTACTCTTAAATTTGTACATTTAATAAACTTCAATAGATTTTAATTAACTTAAAATTTTAAATAAATTTCCAATGGCAAAAAATATAATTTTAGTAATATTAACTGTTAATACCTCCATTACAGTATAGATGGCGCTAACACTCATGCAAGTGAGGGATCTGTTTACGTAATTCGTAAGAGGATAGCTGTATGTGGTTTTTATTAAAGTATACAGTCCATTTGAATTCATTAGTTAGTAGGACGGGTCCTACATTTTGGTCCTCGCGACCCGTCGTTAATCAGCGCAAAAAAGAAAAAAAATTATCAAAAAAAAAATCTTAAGATTAGAATCCTTTACAAGACTGTCAGGAAACAACTGAAAGTCATATAGAACTTTTACAAAAGTTGGATAACGTTAAAGTTATAAATAAGACTATTGATGGGGAATTAGAAATGAGTACTGAAGAAGTAAATATTGATGAACATTTGAACAAATTAGAGGAAACTTTAAGAAATCCTGGATAAAATTGAGATAAGGCTTAAAATCCTTATTTCTCAATTGAAAAATACTACAAATGAATCTAATAAGCAACAAAATGAATATCAAAATGCATCTATAGTTAAACTTCCGGAAATACCGTTACCCAAATTTTTGATAATTATGAAAATTGGAATGTTTTTAAAAGTAAATTTTTTATTATTATTGTTAACAGTAAGGATTTATAAATGAAACGCACGGAAACTTTATTATTTACAAGTATCGTTAAAAGGTGAAGCAAAATCCATTCAAACAAGAGATGACACTTTAGTTTTTTATTAAAAACTCTATAAAAGAAAAAAATATGAAAACAAGAAATTAATAGAGGACTCACATATAAATTCAATTTTATCTTGAGAGAAATTAACTCATGAATCATTAAAAGAATTCAGAAAATTTAAGGACAATATTTTAAAATACTTAAAAGCGCTGAAATTGTTTGATTTAAAATTGAATAAATTATATGAATTAATGCTAATTAATATTATTTCTCAAAAACTAGATATAAAGATACGCGTAAACAATACAAAATGACTGAAGTCAAAAACGAGCTTCCCAAATTGGGAAGAATTTATAAAATTTAAGTTAAAGCGTTTAATTCTCATCTCATTTATAAATGTACAAAATTTCAGGAAATATCTATTTATGATCGCTATAATGACACATAAAATGAGCATCTTAGTTTTAACTGTTTGAAAAAATCGAAAGACTTGAGTGAAAAGAAAAATCTACACCGGAAACACCATAGCCTCATATTCATGGACGACAAAACCATAAAAGACGCTTTGACCTTGAAGCAACAAGACTCAACCGAGGTTCAAAACCGAGGTTGAGTTTCGCCTGTCAAGGAACTGCCCTTGTCTAGATTGGAGATAATAGGAGCTCTTCTCACATCACGCTTAGCTGACAAAATAAAAAAATCATTCAAGAAAAGGCTACAACCAAAGTTTACCTTAGTCCGACTTGCAAATTTTGTTACATTGGATCAAAGGCTCACCAAGAAAGTGGAAGCCATTTATAGCCAACAGAATGACAGAGATTCAAACCCTGATTGATGTCAACTCATGGTATCACTGCTCTGAAAAGTACAATCCGGCAGATGTTACTCGTGGAGAAAATGCTAGATCCAGAATTCTACTTGGTTTTATGGACCAACATATTGTTACAAGATGACTTTCCAAATGAATCCATTAATCCATTGAATGAAAAAGAATTTGGAAACAAGCGAAAAAAAATTGACAATTTATCTAATAAGAGCATTAACTTTTTATATTTAAAATCTCAAAATTCTTTTATATCTGATTTCTTGAAAATTTCTAACAATTACACAAAATTAATCCATGTATTAAGTTTTTATTTCAGATTTCTACACAATCTAAAATCTCCTTAGGAGAAAAAATCAGGCATATTAGAATCTTCAGCAGTAGAGAGAGAGAGAGAGAGCAGAAAAGTTTATGGTAAGAGCCATATAATATACAAAGAATTTCTTGAAGAAATAAAAAAAATTGTCAAATATGAGCCCATTTCAGGTAATAGTAAATTAAAATCTTGAAATCCAGATATTGATGAAGAAAATATTCTTAGAGTTGGAGGTAAATTAATTTAAATTTTGTTAAAGATAAGAAAAATCCAATCATTCTTCCTAAGTCTAATAAACTAGTAACTATAATTATCCTAAAATTTTATCACGAAAAATATCTGCATATCAATCCACAATCCTTATTGTATTGTGTAAGGACAAAAATTTTGGCCACTGAATGGTAGAAATTTAGGTAGGAAAATAGTGCATGAATGCCTGATATGTTTTAAAACTAAGCCAAAAATGCAGAATCAAATAATGGACAATTTACCTAAAGAAAGAATTGAACAAAGCTATCCCTTTAATATTACAGGTATTGATTTCTGCGGTACATTTTATGTTAGGTTTAAAAATCAAAGAAATGGAACACTTAATATAGTATATGTAGTAATTTTTATCTGTTAAGTTTCTCGTGCAGTTCATTTTGAAATCATAACTGATTTGTCGTCGGAAGCCTTCCTAGCTTTTTTCAAGAGATTCATTGCTAGAACAGGCAAATGTTCTAAAATATTCACTGACAATGCAAGAATATTTATTGGGGCAAATAAAAAATTTAATGAGATTCTAAAAATTCTTGTGATAATAAATAAGGTAATTTATTCTTGGAGGAAAATATTGATTTGAAATTTATACCTCTTAGATCATCTAATTTTGGAGGTCTTTGGGAATCAGGTGTAAAGTCATTTAAATATCACTTAAAGCGCATAGTAGGAAGCAACAACTTCACTTTAGAAGAATTTTTAACTGTAGTTGTTCACAAATCGAAGGAATTTTAAATTCTAGACTTCTTACACCTTTATATTCTTATTTTGATGGCTTCGAAACACTTAGTCCAAGTCATTTTTTAATTGGCAGACTGTTAAAACGCATTAAAAAACCCAATTTAACTAATATAAAAGAAAGTAATCTTAATAGATGGAAAAAAAAAAGACAACAAAGGCCACTCAACAAACATGTGATCTCTGGGGAAGAGATTATTTAAGCAATTTGTGCAAGAAAGAACAAAATGGCAGTTTGAAAAGAACAATCTAGTGATAGGTTGTTTACTTTTAATTAAAGAGGATAATCTCTTCCTATTAATAAATATTTAATTGGTAGAATAGAACAGGTTTTTCCAGGTAATGACTCTAAAATAAGAGTTGTAAACTTAAGATTACCAAGTGGTACAATTGGAAAACGTAACCTCAGAAGCTTAAGCATTTTATTTATAAACTAAAAAATATTGATCATTGTTGAAAATACAACAAAATGATTTGTTTATTATTCATATATATTACACATTTCATATATTTCTCATGTATATTATAATGTGTTTGTTGTGTTGTATAATGCTTATGTAATCAAGAGTTATAGAATTGAATTTGTTCAAAAATTGGAAACTATTAATTGTATAATGTTAATTATATTTGAAGGTAAATTCATGATATTGTTTTGAAATTAGCATTTCAATCCAGGGGAATATGTTAAGACCCCTCCGTTATAATATAGATGGCGCTCCTACTCACCCAAATAAGGGAGCTGTTTATGTAATTTGTAAGAGAATAGCTGTAAACTTGTCGCTAAATCGAGCTAAAGAAATTTGCTCCGTTTCTCGCTCAAGAGCATAGCTACTAAGATGTCTATTTCTCCCTCATGGGCACAAGTATATAGAAATTTAAACCTAGGCTGACAATAAACGGTGGGAGAAGGTTGCTTAAATCTCTGCTATTCACAAGGTTTGGTTTGTTTGTCGCTCAACGGTCATTTTTTTTGCACACGAGGGCTAATTAGGCCGGGACTTACGGTTTAAAGTGGAATCCGAACCACTATAAACATCCATGCCCAAGGTGGGATTCGAACCCACGAACTGTTGAACCGAAGGCAAGAGCGCTAACCATTCGGCTGCCAGCTCGGCCTGCTATTCACAAGGAAAGCATATGCAATTCATTATATATGATTACATATTTCAGATATCTTGTAATTTGAGAAATTCCTACTCATTTGTTATTTTTTTTTATTAATAAAAAAATTATTATGAAGAAATAAACATTCAACATTTTTTTTGCTATGAATTTTAGCTTGAATTTAATTATTTTAGTTTCCAAAATTCACAAATTCAAGTATTAAATCTTTTAACATTTATGGAGTTAAATAATGTTATTTAATAAATGATTGCCTTTTTCTATATAGATATGTGATTATATTTCGAATAATTTGTGTCTTTTTGTGTACATTTTTTAAATATTTGGTTTTATAGTTGGGTAATTATACTCAATATTGAATCATCGTAACTTTTTTTGATGTCTACAGTTGAATTAAAAGTTTTTGCCCTGAATGTGTGTCTTTATATTTGAAAATTATTTCAAACATTTCACCTTTATCTTGAGTCATACAGTTAATTGATACTTAACTGTTTTTGTATTCAAATAGAGATTCTAGTTGTACTGAAATGCATAGGATTAAGATATATTGTTAGTATTGTCAGTTTTATTATAAGAGCAGTCTACACAAATGGAATATATAAAACTTAATAATTCAATTTGCCATTTTAGTGATGTGAAATTAGCTTTTAAATTAATCAAGTAGAATTCTTTTCGAAGTTTAAATTTATTTATGTTGCTTAATCTGACATGAAATGTTTTCCTCAATTTAAAATTTATATACATACACTTATACTTATATATTTTTTAAATGCCTACTCCCTACAAAAACAAAGAAAAAATGCCAAATAGCATGTTACAAAAAAGTAAAGATTTTATTTACATCCAGAATATTTCACTATTTGGAGACTAAAATCTGTATATTTATTTTCGAATATTTATATCATTCTGAAATTCCGAAACTCCCGTAATATTCGTTGAGATTTAATAACAAAAGTAAACTGATAAATAATTGCCTGATAGTTTGTAATGTTGCTTAATTTCAAAAAAACAATAATGAATTTTCTTTAGAAATGAACGTTGTCATTTTTAATGCATTAATGAAGCCAAATGATTGCATGTCCTAAAGTTGAAGCACTCGTGTATTTGAAATGTACAACACCTCTAATATATAAGTTTTCATTTTTGTTTTTAAATATTTTCTAAGCAATAAAATGAGATTGTTTCTGCGGATTATTTTTGTTTGTGTAAAACAAAATTTGGTTGCCTATAAGAACAACAAAAGCAGTGTTAAGTTCAAAATCTAAGAATTTGTAACATGTAACAACAGGAATTGGGATTATCTTGTGTGTATTGGCATACATATTTTTGTGCGCCGAGAAGCTGTTGTGACTGAACATTCATGTTTAATTTTTTTGCATTGAAAATATTTATGCATTTTTTAAATGTGGTAACAAAAAGTCGGCATTTAATATTATTGTATTCGGAATTGAAATATATTTTCATCACTGTAAGGATACATGCATTTTTCTATTTTTCTTTGTTTTGTGTGTTTAATCTCGGTATTTTTACATGGGCTTGCTCGACCCTCACAAGTGACTGCCATTTCTGATAAACTGTTATGATTATTGCATGTAAGCTTATTTAATATTTTCATTTTAAATTTAGTTACACTTGAATAAATATTCAAGAAAGTGAAACCAGAGACATGGAACCAATAACTGAAACCCCCCCCCCCAAAAAAAAAAAATTTAGATGTTTTTTTCGTTTAAATTCATTTATGTCATTAACATCTGCTTTGATAGTTTAAATTTAGTATATATAATAAAATAATGCCAAATTCTCTCTCTCTCTTAATATAATTAACAAATCGTGACTGACAATTCACAAAATCTTAGATCAGAACTAAATAATTGTATATCAGATGAAGCGAATATAGAAGCAACTACCACTGCAAATATGGAAAGAAATAAAAATATTTTACATTTAATTCATTTAATTTTCTAATTCATTGTTAATGTCACAAAATTGTTTTATCAGTATATTAGTCTGATAATTAAAATACTGTGATTAATTTTAAAGATTAAAGCAAAGCTATAGTGTGCATTTGTTTTTCTAATGATTTTTTTTTGTCTGCGTTCAAATTCTACAATTTTAACAAACCAATCCTGGATTGACCCAATAAATGATATAAACTCATTATGTAAATTTTAGATTAATAAGCATTACAATTGAGTTTTTAATTATTTAATTTTTGACGTTCTTATATCATAGTAAATACCAATGCCCGTATAACACTTTTAACACACCCCCGATCTATATAAGGTGAAAAATCATGTTTTTCAAAACAAAAAAATAAAAAAATTTTAAGAATGATATAAGCAAACAGATGTGGAAAAACTTAGGCACATCACATTAAGAGTTCTAAGAGCTCTGTGAAAACTAAATGTCATACTAAATAGATAGCAATTTAGCAATTCATTGATTATATTACACTACTGGCCATTAAAATTGCTACACCAAGAAGGCGACATGCTACAGACGTGAAATTTATACGAAAAGAAGAAGGTGCTGTGATATGCAAAGGATTAGCTTTTCAGCGCATTCAGACAAAGCAGGCGCCAGTAGCGACACCTATATTGTGTTTAAATGAGGAAATTGTTCAGCCGGTTCCTCATACACAAATTGCATTCGAACGTTGTTGCTAGGTGAAAAGTTGTTGTGATGCCTCGTGTAAGAAAGAGAAATGCGTACCAGCACGTTTCTGACTTTGATAAAGGTCGAATTGTAGTGTACCGAGATTGTGGTTTATCTTATCGCAGTATTGCTGCTTGCGTCGGTCGAGATTTAATGACTGTTAGCAGAATATGGAATCGATGGGTTAAGGACGGTAATACGGAGCGCCATGCGGGATCTCAACGGCCACTTATCACTAGCAGCCGAGAAGATAGGCATATTATCCGCATGGCGGTAATGGATCATGCAACCACGTCACGAGCCGTGAGTCAAGAAACGGGGTCGTTTGGAAGATAACAAGTGTCTGCACGAACAGTTCGACGACGTTTGCAGCAGCATGGACTCTCAGCTCGGAGACCATGGCTGCGGCTTCCTTTGACTCTGCGTCATATACAAGAGCGCCTTCAATGGTGTGATCAACGACGAATCTGGGCGCACGAATGGCGAGACGTCATCTTTTCAGATGAATCCAGGTTCTGTGTACAGCATCATGACGGTCGCATCCGTGTTTGGCGGCATCGTGGTGAACGCACACTGGCAGGTGCATTCGTCATCGTCATACTGGCCCGTCACCTGGCGTGATGGTATGGGGGGCCATTTTATACACGTCTCGGTCACCTCTTGTTCGCATTGACTGTGCTTTGAACAGTGCACGTTACATTTCTGGTGTGTTATGACCCGTGGCTCTACCCTTTATTCGAGCCCTGCGAAACCCTACGTTTCAGCAGGATAATGCCCGACCGCATGTTGCCGGTATTGTACGGACCTTCCTTGATACGGAACATGTTCAGATGTTGCCCTGGCTAGCACGTTCTCAAGATCTTTCACCAATAGAAAATGTCTGGTCAATGTTTGCCGAGCGACTGGCTCGTCACCAAACGCCAGTCACTACGGTTGATGAACTGTGGCATCGTGTTGAGGCTGCATGGGCATCTGTACCTGTACATGCAATCCAATCTCTGTTTGACTCAATGCCCAGGCGTATAACTGCTGCTATTACTACCAGAGGTGGTTGTTCTGTGTACTGATTTCTCAGGATCTATCCAGACAAATTTTTTGAAAATTTAATCACTTGTTATATATTTCTAGTATAATATATTTTTCCAATAAATATCATTTTGTTATCTGCATTTCTTCCTGGTGTATCAATTTTAATGGCCAGTAGTGTAGATAGAAAAATATTGCAATCATTTATGTAATAAAGAGCTGGTATTAGGAAGAAGCTACCTCAGAATTTAAATTTGATGAACCAAACAATGATTATTTATGTAAATTTTAGATTAATGAGCAATTTATAAATTTAATTCCATACTTACGTAAGAAGTCAGCTGCAGAGCTGGGAAGATATTAAATAACTGATGAAGAGGTCTAAGTGAGGAATATCTTAAAAACCTGTGTCTCTTGCACGCGATGAAGCAATGGAGGAAGTAGCATTCCAGTCACTGCAAAGTTATCACTGCAAGATAACCTCGACGACGTTTACATTTTTCTTGCTGCATAAGCTGTTCTCATGGTCCTGCAAATTGAAAAGTGCTTTTTAAGCAAGTTTAGATCTAATCTTAAAATTTTCTAACTAAGCAAAGTGCAGAAATCGTTGAAAGTTGATCAACTGTCATCTGTAATGTCTAGTTCTGGTTTATTTTTTTATTATTCGTTTGAATTACATAAAATATCTGATGTATCAGAACCATATAAGCTGCTGTTGAGGATTAATTTGAAAACAAAAAGGATATCAGCTTCAGACAAAATAAATAAATAAAACACAAATTTTAACTGTCTAAAAAAAGTGCTTTTCTACACAAATTTTAACTGTCTAAAAAACTTTTTTTAGTTCTAGAAATAAATTATTTTTTCGAACTAAAAGTTTTGCTAGAAATTAATTATTTTGGCTCAGAAGTCATAAAGAAATGTATAGGAATCCAGATTTCTATATAAACTTATTGGAAGTTCTGCTTGATATCTGCTTCTAAATTATGAAGACTTCTACCCAGCAACTTACATCAAATAAATTAATCATTCTTTTTTTTTTCTTTAATTCTTTATTGAAAACATTAATTTGAAAAAGATAATCACTTGAAAATATTTCTTTGGTAAAAGTTTTTAAATTTATTTTAATGGTATTTGGGGATTCAATTATTTTGGCCAGTGAGTTTAGGCTGTATACTAAATAAGCTGTTACTCAAATGATCCGTTATTTAATAGAGAAATATCAACGAGTAATAGCACTATGGTATCATTTTATAAACATATTTAAAATAATTTTAATTATTGTATTTTAAAACTTGTTAATTTTAATAGATTCATTCATCTATATAATTCTAGTTCTGTAAAGAATCATGGGGTTACAGTAAATACTGCTTCTGATATGAACAAAATTATAGAGACATTGAATGTCTACTTACTAATTTCTATCTAAAATATATATTCCATTAACATGCATCTTGAGGTAATTATTAGAATATGTAATGTATTGCAACGTCAACAGTTAGTACGTCAATTAAAAGTGTAACTCCAAAATACAATTTTTTTTATTTATTCTAAGCGATACTATTTGTGCAGTAAAATCACATTTTTTAATAGGTGTAATGTAAAATTATAATGAAGTAATTTATGCTATTCCAGCTGGCGGCCAGTTATTAAAAAGCCAAATTCATCTGTAAAGATTATTTTCTTATCAATTGTGTGCATATTAATATAGTAGAACTTAAATAAAACAACTGTTTTATCATTATTTGATAATTAATGATAAAATTTTGGATATTTCTAAAAGTGGTGTAGACATTTTTATTTAAGTATCTAAAGAAGTATTCAGAAACCAAATAAATAACTATAAAAAATCAGTATGCATTGAATAAATCCAGTAATAATAAATACAAATTAACAGAGAGCTCACACAATTCCATATATTCTGTAAAATTGTGAAATGTATAAAGTGCAGAAAAAACATTTACAGAAATGATATTTAGGTATAAAATGAAGTAGAGAGAAGGCAGTGTTACACAGACATATTTAACGACAACAAACAATCACAACACTAGTAATTACAATAAAATAATAACATTAAAGAACATTTCCAATGATACACTAGAGAGTCAACACATCTTCTCTCAAGTAAGGCTGAAAGACGTCTGACCAAAATATGCACCGTTTGAATTTTTTCGTCAAAAGATACTATTTCCTGCTAAAAGAATTTTTCAGCAATTGGAGATGCGGCGCGGTTATTTTCTCAAGAAATTCTTCTTCTACATACGATTTATTATCATATTTTTCAAAAAATGTAACGCTTCTGAAAATAACAATTGTTTTCTCATTTGGAAAATATATGCGAAAAGCTCTTTCGAATTTATTGAATAACCTACAAATATATCTTTTTTTGATCTCGCAGAGAATTTATGACTCGGCTTGTTCGCTAAGCAATATGCAGTGCAACCAAAAGTTTTAAAATAGCTAACGTTTGGTTTTATATCAAACCACAATTCAGATGGTGTTTTCCATTCAGAGATTTTGTTCGGCACCTACATTCATGTCCATAAATTAAAGATAATTCAGAATCACACAGAAGTTGAACTCTAAAATAAAAATTTCACATGCAGATTTATCACTCACATCTTGAAGAATAATATGCAAATTACAAGAAACCATCAGATGGCGCCGATAGTACGTCACAATAACGAGAGTGTAAGAGTGGGGTATATAAGGAATGGTTACAAAGAAGTAAAATTGTTCACAAGCACTTTTTAAAAGTCTTTCAGTACAATAACCGCATAGTTATGGCACAAAGGAAGCATTTGAATGATGTTTTACGTGGTGGAATTATCGCCCATCTGGAATGTAGACGTACCTAGCTGGAAGTATCCCAGGAACTTGAAATCACCCAGAGTGTCATCTCCAGGCTTTGGCAACGGATCCAAGATGATGGTAATGTGAGTAGACGTTACAGCACAGGTCGCTCTCGAGTTACAACGCCGAATGAGGACCAGGCAGTTACTGCCAAAAGAAACAGACGGAGCACAGCCTCAGACTTATGTCGTCACCTCTCTTCAGTAACTGGTACGACAGTTTCAAGGCACACCGTATACAGACGCTAAGGGCACGTTTGTCTATATACTCATAAACCTGTCAGATGTGTTTCACTTACCGCAACTCACTGTCGCCTGCGGTTAACCTGGAGTAGAGAGCATGCATTTGGACACCGCAACAATGGTCTTGTGGAATGTTTTCCGACGAGTCCAGGTTTAGCTTTCAGTCTGATTTTCGTTGGACTTTCATATGGAAAGCGCCAGGTACCCGTTACCACCAAGAGAACACCACTGAACGATACCGTTACGGTGGTGCAGGATTGCTCGTTTGGGGAGGAATTATTCTGGGTTCCATAACTAACCTGCATGTTCAGAATGTAACCATGAAAAGCCACATCTATTGGGATGTCATTCTGGAACAACATGTACATTTGTTTCGGGACGCCATGATTGCAGAATATTTGTTTATGGATGACAACGCCCGTCCACACCGTGCGAACATTGCAGATGAATGCCTTCAATCGGAGGATATCACCCGTATGGTCTGACCATCATACTCTCTGGACTTGAATCCAATAAAACATGTGTGTTACATGCTTGACCGACGAATTGTAGCTCGTCAACTCCCTCCCACATGTCTAGCGGAACTTCGGAGAGAATTGAATGAAGAGTGGTGTAATATTCCCCAAGATCAGATCGATAATTTGATACTCAGCATGCATAGGCGTATTGCATCGTCTGGGGTTCATACTATGTATTAACCATCATACCAACCATGCTATATTGAATTTTGTAAAGAGATTCTTTTTTGAAATTTGCTCCAGAGAGTAAAAATCCGAAAGAGGAGTATGAAAAATGTAAAAAAAAATAGACATCTGGAGTGCAAAGAAAATAATAATAGATGAATCGTAATTATTATTGGCGTCTCATACTCTTGAAAAATAAGATAAAAATTAAAAAATGCTGAAAACAATTATATATATTTAAAATGTTAATCGAAAGTAAAGACTATCGGATGTACAAAATGATTACATGTTTCACATATTTGTATTATTTTATTTGTTATATGAGAAGTAACTCAATAACTTCAGTTTAATTTACTTTTTTACTGACGATAAAATGTTAAATCAATGTTTTATGGAAAAAGCAAAAGTTACCATTTACTTAGTAAAGCTTGATAAATTTTGAATTTCAAACATATTCTGCAATCGAAAATTTTTAAACATATTTTTTAACGCAATTCGATACATATAAGCGACTATTTTAGTCAAGGCTACAGAGGAAATAGGAAACAATGACTTTGTTTTTTTTTTTCAAAGAAGTAATTTTCCATTCGTGAAAGCAGCAACTTATATCGAATTGGGATTTCCCGCGTAAAGTACACGATTGGAAAAAAAAGTTATAAAAAAAAAAAATCTGAAAGAAATTTCGTGATGATGCCAAAATGAAAGTAACAAAATTCCCATATGCGCAGCAGGAATTTGTAAATACTTTTTACTAGAACATGTGTCTTTAAGAACATGCATTTCCACGAACATGTATTTGTTTATATAAATCTTTGGTAGCACCTATGTCTGAAGATTTCTATGGAAGTGTTTATGCTCCATTCTGATTGGATGAAAATTATGCTAATTGTGTAAAAAAACTGATTACATTTTATGCTTTATTACTCAGAAAATCCAATTATATTTTTACAAGTGTCTGAGTAAAATTATTATTCAATATTACAAACTAAATATATATTATATTTATTTATTTTCTTATTTTGTTTCGAAAATTTTTTATCTCCACAAATAAATCATTCAGTCAAAAATGTATACATTGACAGTAAATTTTAAAAAGTAAATTTCAAATTTTTTTATTTACACTGGATTTATTGTAAATCACATTATTTTAACTATAGCAGCAAGACATTATTACATTTTGCTTATTGCATTCTTAAGCAAGCTAGTGAAACAATACTCCGAAGAGTATCGTTTCACTAGAATTTAATCAAAAAAAAATTTTAATTAAAAATCATATTTTAATGAATCTAATAAGCAAATTAATGTTTTTGAAAAATGATTAGCAAATGTTAATCCTCTTTTGAGCTGTGTACACATCAATTAAATTAAATTAATTTTATTTTTAAAATTTATATAATATTTAGATTTTTGCTGCTCAAAATATTCTCGCATTAAAGAAAAATATTTTAACTCTATACAAATAAAATTCTCATACGTTGTATTTGCCAAATTTTTATCTAGGTTTATAAATTCAGAAGACCTGGAATAAAATGAAAGTGGCATTAAGATTTTCTAATTACAAGTCTAAATTAAGACTATCTTAAAATAGAAATTTTGTTTCATTTTAAAAAAGTGATTAGATTTATAATAAATTTAAGCTGTAATTAACAATGTTTTGAACTCTCTGTAAAGTTACCTATGTCATGGAGTTTACTGCTTAGAAATCCATTATTTCCTGAAGGACGCAGTTTTTTTAAAAATTTAATGATGCGAATTCAAGATTTCTGATTGTTTTAGGAGTATTGCTTTTGCTTACTGTAGTGAATGTGTTTTCGGATTTTCCAATATACCGCCGATTTGAAGTCCTGATGAAAAGAGTCTAGATTTTAATTTTCAATAACATCGAAACTTAAGAGACATTTAAAGAATTCTACTACACTTTATTGTATTTTAATTGGTACGTAAAAATAAGTTATTGTGTTAAACGCGAGAAAATAATTTGCAAAAGTTTGAGATACTTTTTTCCCACCTAATAATTTGCCCAACAAATTACTATCAATGCAATACAGTGTTTACCGAAAAAAAATATTTACTAATACTGTTCCAAAACAATCTTATTTATAATAATCTTATGCACACACACAGTACTTGACTAAATGATGCGTCTTCTTATTTTCTTAGATATTTATAATTGCAGTCTATAAATAGTTGCAGATTTCACCCCCCCTCTCTCTCATTGTTATAATTGCTATTGGAAAATATACTTATTTAAGCCCTCCCCCATCATATCGCTGTTCGAACATCTATTTTTATTTAATAAAGAGCACAACTAGCTGTTTTAAATTTCTTTTAGACGGCCAAACGAGGAAATACAAATAAATGATGGTAGTTTCTTCAAAGTTTACTAAAAATAACACATAAATTATTTTAGGCTTAGTTTTAGGTTTTGATTATGACGGAGAAGATGTCACTTGTTTCACTAATAATTTTATACATTATTTTATATAATTATAGAGCGAAAAACTTTTCCGTTAAAGGAAAATAAATATCGCGCTTTATGTTTATAGGATAGATAATTTTTTTTTTAAATAACAGAGCGAGAGACGCTTTGAAGGGAAATCTCCAGGTATCAAAGAAAATCGTCCGAGATACGTAACAGAGCCAGTAGTAAAGTTTCATTGAAACTTTTATTGATTTATTTGTATCTACCAATTTTCTTCTTTGCCAAAACAGGATTAAAAATATACTTTATTCCACGTATTATTATCGATAAGCAGTTCTGTAAATTTAATGTCAATGTGATGCATTGAAGATTAAAATAGCATTGAGTATTAATATAAAAGACTTGATTGTATTTTTTTTCCATAAAATTATAGCTGTACAAGGGATTAGATAAAAATGTAAATTAATTAAAATAATTTAAAATCTGATTGGAAAGAAAGTACTGTTAAAGACTATTAATTCACTTGAAAAAAATTTTTAAGCTCGAATCAAGAATAGGCCATCAATATATAGACCACTTAAGTTTTTATTGTAATTTAGATTAATTTAAATTATTGGACCATATAAAGTAGTGAATAAAGATCACTTAGATTTTCAGATAATCAATTTAAATAGCTATATGGCAATATTCTTATGAAATATAGGATTAACTCAGCAATTGTGGTTACGATACTTCTATGTGCAGTAGGCACACTTTGCTAAAATTTATCTGTAATCATAATTTTATAGTAAGCAGAAGCTATATGCAGTCGAGTCTATGACAATATTAGTAAACTATTTCAAAAGCAAAAAACTGCATACAATTAATTAGATTGTATTGTAAATAAAATTTTGGTTATACTCGTTAAAAGAAATGCACATTCTAGAATTCACTGATGTAATTTTCTACAATTTGAAATAGTATGATATAATTCTAACTTTCAGAATGCAGATATTTATAGTTATAGTAATAATAAGAGGTTCATATAGTAAACTACGAATTTCTATAAAGTAATCTTTTTTATTTCATTCTCAAATGGAATTTTTCGTTCATAATCACAAAATAAAAAATAAAAAAAATTCCAGAGACTTAATTCGTAATGTGTTATTTATATTAATATATTTGAAAGATATAAAAAAGACTTCATTATAACATAACAAGAAGCAATATAATCAGGAAATTGCTACACAATCTAATGCTTCTATTTATATAACTGAAGTCAATTTTACGAATTGTATATTTTTAAATTTATTTGACACTATTTCTTCCAAGATCATTTTTAACTTTAAGTATGAAATATTTCTTTGAATAGTACTAAGTAAATAAACAGTATCGAGATTTTCTTATTTAGGAAGTAAAATAAAACCATATGAGCAAATCTAATTATAATTTCAGTTATATTTATGAACTTACTAATGCTGTTTACTTGGAATAATTTTGAAACTCTGTCAAAAGCAACATTTATTTATTTCAAGCTAACTGCTGTTATACAAACACAAAATAGGACATTTAATTTCTATTCATGTGATCATAATAATTTTAATATTTCGAATAACTTTCCGCTAGTCATTTGTCCTTTTACGTAATACATAAATAAAAATAAACTTTTTGATGACGAATGTGCTGCCATCTACCAAGATTTAGATAGATAAAGACTTAATTTTTACGTTTAATTCAACATATATTTTTAAATTGAAAATCAAATTTATATTTTATCTAAAACGTTGGTATGAATTTTCACTTATTTTAAAATGTAGCTTTTTCAGAGTATACTCCATGTAAATATAATTTTTCACATGAATAGGATTTTTGGAATTAAAAGGTTTAATATTAAAATGACGAAACAGTTTATTCAAAATATTCATAAACAAATTTGAAACAAAATATTGTATAAGTATCATGGAATGCATGCAATTAATTAAATATGATTTGGTAATTATTTTAAGATAAAAATATTATTAATATTCAACTACAAATGAAAATACATATGAAAAAAATTTATTAAACTATATCATAAGCTTGGTATATGAACCAATAGTGGTAAATAATATGATATGACAGTTTCTTAAATAATTAAATAGAAAATAAAAATAATATAATCTTCGTAAATAAAATAACGTGGTTAAGAAAGTTGTATTTTTTTATATTAATGAAAAAAAACTTATACGAGAAACTTTTATGATGTGGCGCCATCTCAGAAAATAAATCATCCATTAATTGTACAATAAATAGAAACAAAAATTCCATAATTATCTTTTTATTTTTTGAATCCCATATTTGCAATAAAAATCATAACCACGATTAATTTTCTTTTGTAATGAATACATTTTTGAAACAAAAAATGCTGATTTCTTCATTCGCTTATGCAGATCATAAATTATTTTTGAAAAATCAATTGTTTCTAATCAATTATTTAAGCAGTTTTGAAATAAATTCGATACATATTTTTTATAAACCGTAATTTAGACACTCAGTTAAAAAGCAATAAAGGAGCAATCAAAGTAGCATCTCACAATTTTGTGGATGTGCAAACATCATTGTTCGACATTTTTTTGCATTTTACGAACATAAGAAAATTATTAGCCAACATTTATTCAAAACATATACTCCTGAAAATGTTATTACGCCTCACAAATTTAAAGGTTTTAGAATTCCACTACAAATTTACCAATTTATGAAACATTATAAAATTAAATCAGCTTATAAGCAAAATTTATTTATCTGTATAATAATAATTTAAATAAATAAACAATTTCAATTTTCCCTCATTAGAATACACCCTAAAAGAAGGGAAAAATTTGAGATATACACATAAATAATTTATTTTAATGTATATACATTTGAATAATTTAGAATATAATAATGTCCCGAATATAATAAAACCGAACTAAAATAAGAGGATTGAAAGATGTAAATTTAACTAAAGAATAAAAAAAATTCAATGCTAGTGATGAGTAAAAGTAATTAAAATAAAAATTGTTTTTTTCTCATCAGAGTATCAAACGGAAAGACATTTCATATTTATTAGTGTAAAAATTCTAAAGAATAAACCGTATATAAGCAAATTGTTATTATCGGTTGGAGTTAATATTAAAGAAATAAAAATGTTGGAAATTTTAATATAAGCTCTAAAAAGGTTATAAAAATTGAGAAAAGAAAAAATCAAAATTTAACGTCACAATACATAGTTAATCGCGTATGACAGAGTGGGTTGGTTGGTTGGGTTTTATGGCGCAAAATTATGACAGAGTGGGAATGAAATCATGAATTATTTTACAGAAGAATCAAGAAATAAAATATTGAAGCAACAATTTGTAAAAGTGAAATTTGTTGTTAAAAGAGAAAAATGGTTGAATGTTATTATAGCATTAAAATAAACAAAAAATAAATAGTTTAAAAAAGAAAAGATAAAACGAATTACAATTTAAAAATTTCTAAATATAAGAAACACATTAAAAATAAAAATAATATATATGATCCCTTTTTATAACTAAAATTATAGAATACTGGCTACAATAATAAAAAAAATGAAAAATTGTAGTTATGGACTAACAGTGAAAAAGTAATGAAATTTCAACCAGGTTTTCTGTGATAAAGTGTTACATACTGTACAAGGAAGAGATACGAAATGTAGTGATTGCTTTATATTTTTAATAAAAAGTAATAATTAATTAATATAATTAAATGGAAAATAATTCAAAAGTAAAAAGCGATTATTATATTTTATTTTCTTAGTTACAATTTTAAGAATAATGACCCTTTGATATGTTTTTCAAATAAAAAAAAATTATTCTCTTTTTTTAAAAAATAGAATGGTATTATTTTTAAGTAATGCAAATTCTTATTTTCCTTTCATCCAACGAGACAGTAAGTTTTCCTAATTATTTATCATCAGACATTTTAATATTGAAAAGTATGTAATTCTACAATTAACTGATGCTTAAAAATTCAATAAATCATGTGATAATGTATGTAGCCACATACAGACTTGACAATATCAATTTTTGTCAAAAATAGTCAAGAGATGGCGCAACAGTAGTGACTCAGTTGAACCTTATGATTAAAATACATAAGAAGATTGCTATTATATTTGTTAGCATTATGAGATTTTTAAAAAAAAATTTGACTAAAATTTTTTTTTAGATCGGAAAGGCTTTTACTGCATTTTTGCATAGAAGAAGAATTCCATAACAATTAATGACATTATGTATTATTGACATTAAATGACATTTTGTAACTGTTTAGTGGTGGATGGTGTACGATGTCACTGTTCGAAATGAAGTGAAAGGACATTAATATCTATGCAGCAGTTCCGAAAGATTAAAAACTAGCACTTTCATTTAAATCTGTGATTTCGAAGTAACACATCGATCAGGTATAAATGTAGTCTACTGTTTCACATGGTTAAAGAATTATGGAGCAGAGACTTAAGGGTTTTTCTCCATGGTTCCTGGAATTCTTCAGTATTGTACTGTTTGAAGAGCAAAGTTGTATGATGCAAATCTTCTGCTACTGGTATCCATACCAAACTCACAATCGTCATGAAGTGTTAACTATCAATTTCTTAAAATTGCAAAAAATTATTGCGTATTGTAAATTTATTGCATCATATTTATGATTGGAACTTTTGAAAAACGTAGATTCTAAAGTTTATCCTTGTAAGCGTCATGAATGCGTGCTATTCTATAGAGTCGTAGATTTGAAACTTTTCTAAATAAATATTTCCTGGCGATTACGATTGTTATGCTAGATTGTGCGCCATTAGCTATTATTTCCCATGCGTAAAATCTCTTCTGCATATCGTTTGACAAAAATAAGGTGCTGTGTTTTCGTTATATCTAGCCTACAAAATAACCATATCTCAATTTTTTTTAGATGATTGAATGTGGAATTGTCTGAAATCTCGTGTATAGCTATGTATATTTAGATCTCTTGGTATGTAGGATTAATTTCTTACATACTAGCAATACATACTTTCTTACATACTCATTAGAAAACAGTTTAGAAATTTTCGCTCAAATTCAGATATTGCTTATTAGAGAGCTGATATTTATAAATTTTATTATAAATAGATGTGTTCCGCTCTTTTTTAAATAACAAATTGTAACGCGCGCTTAAGTAAAGTGCTATTTGTTGGCTGTTTTTAAATTTTTTGATGGCTTTGATAAATCATCATACCTTTTCAAATATTGGTGTTTATTTTTGACTTCTGTACATACATTGTTCTGCAAATTTTAATTTAGAATTTTTTAAATTTGCGTAAATTTCCTAAATTTAAAACACACACACTTTCGATTAAATAATTTTACAAAAATGGTAACTGAATTTTGAATTAATTTACATTTTCCTAGAAGTAGAAGGAATGATTTTACGAATAGTTTAGAAAATATATCAAAATCTATAGTTTATTCATTCAGGAAAAATGAGAAAGATTAATAAATGATGAGAAAATTTATTGAAACATGGCTTTATATCTTCAGAAATTTAATGTGCATTCAAAAAATTAAAATGCATACTAATTAAGCCACAGAATTAAGTGCGTGAATAATTTGTAGACATAATAACATTTTTATTTATATTAAAAAATATAATAAATATACAAATCTGAGGGAGAAAAAAAAAACATATCTTTTGTCCAAATGAACTTCATACATTTTGTTTTACAACAGAAATAAATAAATTATAAGTTATATTGTAGAGCAGTTGATAATAAACATCAATAATTCAAAAATTTGCTTTGGTAAACTAGACACATTTTTAAAGAGTCTATGTGATGAAACTCATTTGCCTGTCAGCAGAACAATTGTTTTAGTATAGATGAAGAGTTCACAAATCATAGGTCATATTTATTTACTAAAAACCGTAGAATTTTTTAGCTAACTTATATGAATTCACATTTTTAAACTATTTGTATTTTGTACAAAAAGAGAGAAAGAGAGAGCGAGGAAGAAAAAGATATTTGCAAGCATGCCCTTTAAAAATTATTGAGTTCTCTTGATTTTTTAATGGTTTGTTTACATATTTTTTACTCTCTCTCAGTCACTGTACAATACAAAAAAATTTTAAGTGTCTATATTTTATCAGCATAACTAAAGTAGGATTTAATAGAAGACCAAAGAATGAGGAATAGAATTGTACGCAGAAGCTTCATTCAGAAAAAAAATTTATGAACCTTACACATGTTACTATTAAAGTTTTGAAAACCTTCCTTAGTAGTTTTTCAATGTAAGCATGCTATTATGTCTTACCTTGATAATAAATGCTTTACAAAGTTTTTCATGGAAAGCTAATAAATAAGTATTTATAACAGATTACCGGATGTATTTGGGTTTTAGGGGGAAACATGTACCTACCTTTTGGGAGAAAATTTTGAAAAATAATGATGTTTCCTATTTTTATAACTGTATCTAAAGTTTAATTAAATTTCTTCAATTTCGTGACACAAATGTTATTTTGTGTCACGAAATGAGGTCTCGCGTACAGTATAATCAAAGACAAATCAAATATGGTGTCGAATGCTAAAAAATTCTTCTTAGTAACTAAGTTATAAAATATTGTATAAAAAAAGTTGAATAATAAAAGTTATAAAATAAGTTGAAACTCCTTTCAACCACTTTCCAGTACATTTCTGATCGACAGCATATTGAGAAATACAGAAACATGTTCCCTGCAGTAAACAAAAACAATGCTCTGAAAAATTGAAAAAAATAGATCTTTTTATTTTTTCTTCTCTTACATTCAAAAAATGTATTCCAAAAATTGTAGGAATATAGAAAAATTTAATGCCATATACATATTTTCTCTACCCCAAGTGGTTAAATATATATGACAATTTTAAAAAATAGAAGAGGGAAAACAGCCTTTGCATTTGAAACAATTATTGTTCTAGAATGGGGAGTATTATGGCAGAAGCTATTTTACAGTGAGTTGAAATCAACATTTTTTTAGAGTTTAAATTAAGTATATACAGATGGTATAAGCAAATTTGAAAATGAAACGTGGCTTATGTTTTAAGTTCACCAAGTACAATTATTCTGATATAAATTACATCCATTCATTTTAGATGTTTTTAAATTAATCTCGGACAAGTATATGACGGGCAAACAGAATATTTTCATATAAATTTAGGAGAATAAAAATTATCAGCGGTATGAAGTTAGTTATATTACATAATTATAGTATGAATTTTGAGAAATGTCTTTAAAGAAGCTTAGAAAAACTAACCCTAGTGAGAAAAAAGTGACTTCAAAGTAGGAAACAAATTAATAAATGAAATCACAATCTGCCTTTTTATTTAAATTAATTAACTTTGATTAATTTGTTAAAAATCTAGAAAATTACCATAGAATTGTAACTTTTGAAATGAATTTCATTGTTGGTTTTTATGATTAAATTATACTTAACTAATATTTTCTATGACAAAGTTATTTTACATTTAGTAAGTCCATGTTTATCACGCATATTAAAAATTTTGGAAAATAGATTTACTTTCAGTATATCAATACATCTAACAATATGAACAAAATTATTATTTCAACGTATAATTAAAGAGGAATATTTCAAGAAATGCATGGAATAGTGCAATCATTTAGGTATTAATTTAAGAAATAAAATAACATTTCAAATGCAAATATTCAAAGTTATTAAAAATTAAATACATTTGTAAACTTTAATTCGCTTTCGTGAATATAAACTAATTCTTTCTTATGTCTGTGTTTCACAACGTAAACTTCGTCTTTAATTGCTACAAGAAAATACAGTTTTAATGAGTTGTAATTTTTTATCTTTAAAAATAAAATTAAAAAAAAATTAAAGTATTTTTCGCTTTCCTATCAAGAAAGTTTGGCTTACTTAAAATGAGCTTTTTGTTTTCATTTCTTGGAAAAAATAAAGCAGATATCTCAGTAAAAACTGACAATAATTTTCTTGATCATATGATTTAGAAATACGTCAACAGTTTTGTAAGTAGCTGAGTCAGTCTGGTGAATTCACGCCATTCTAGCAGAGAATAATGAATTTGATTTGCAACATGATGTCGAAATTATCTGTTTAAAAAGAGCAATGCACCATTTTTTTTATGCGTCATGCCTTGTAGCGTTTCAATTTATTTGACGTTAAATGAAGTACTGAGAAGTGCGTGAAATGTTGTTTAAAGTCAAAAAATTAATGTTTCGTTTTATCAAAATCGTAAATTGTTGTTTGCTATGGGTGGCACATATTTTAAGAATACTTTTAGCAAAATATTACGAAGTTTGCGACAAGCAGAGATTTTAGCAATCAGAGTTTAAAAAATATTGTACCATTGGAAAAATATTTAACGAGTCACTTTATATTTACCTAAACTGTATTTATTGAAATAAGGTATCACTAGCATTATATCAATAGTTATGTACAAAATAGTGATCCAATATTAATTTGCTTAGTCTACAGAGTATTTTAATTGCCATGATGTGTTTGGTGTTCTGAACATTCTGTTACATATACATTTAGTTTTCTTGTTTAAAAATAAGTTATTTAGTCTAATTCTACAACATGATGCATCTTTAAAATACCTCCAATGAAACATTTTTCCTAATACAGGTTAAAATAATAATTCCTTCTCATTTACAAAGACATAATTCTCCTACAAATCGACGATTTTACGAAAATTACTGGTAGTCTGCTAATTTAAACAAATTAGCAGACTATCAGAGACTTTAAGGCAATATATCTATCATTTTAAATTAATTGAGATTGCAATAGTAAAAAGTTAAATATCATAATTAAGTTCAGTTAGTTAGGCGTGAACTATATATATATATAGTTCTTCCTTTCAAAATAAATAAGCTGACTTCTCTCCTTGGTTTATACTCCTCATTTAAGATCTTGGTAAAGATTCTTCAGACGTTCTATTAAATAAAAAAAATTTGTTTCGACATTTTCTGTTTTACTTTGGGCAAAAACTAGAATTTACTATCGCTATTAGGCTTAATGACTTCTTTTGGCCGTTTTTTAGATAAGAACCAAAATTAAATCGACCTCGTTTTCGTGCTGGTTAAAAGAAAAATAAGTCAGGAAACGCTTTGCAGGTCGAGGATTAATCCTTACTGAAGCATAAAATACTTTTTTCTCCCAAATTTTATGTCTTTTCACCTAAAAATAATTCCTTATCTTCTGGAATGATTAATGCTTTTGACACGAGTTCAAGGTGTTATGTTCTATTCACCTCTGGTCGTTTATATTCACTGGCTTTTGAAGTACCTGACCAAACAAAGCTGTTGACATAAGCGTTGGGAAAAAAAAAAGAATGTTCCAGAAATGGAATTTAATTATCTGTTGCCACAAGCGAAGTGAAAAATGCATAATTCTTAAACAGTCAAGATCTCGCTACCGTGTTAAAGTTATCTAAAATCTAAAAAGGAACCATTTTCTTCGCCAGATTGACTAACTATTTAGTCGCTCGCTTCTTACCACTAAACAAAACAAAAAAGAAAGAAACTTTAAAATAGGTCATCCGGACACGGTGATATATTTGGCTTCTTTTGGCGTGATGTTAGTTTGCGTAACTTCTATCATAACTTATAGACATGCCTCAATAGTAATACGAAGCGATATATGCATGTTCTTCTGTCGAATTCTGAGTGAAAAATAATTCTTCTGTGAAAATGATCAGTCAACCTATAGTGTAGTTCTTTTTTGTTTGTATTTCTTCTTGTGTATGATTGGTTATCGATGTCAAATAAATTCTATGTGACACGCAAAAGGAAGGACCTCGATAAGGAAGTGAAACTGCGTTCCCGTAACAAAATAGTCTTATCCTATGTACAGTTATCAAAAGGAAATGTCATAAAATATTAATATTTAAAATATTATTATTTAAGCGTAACACAGAATTAAGTATCAATTTAAAATACAAAAAATTATGCGGCAGCGATTTTAATTTAATAGAAAAGCAATGCATTTTAGTAATTGTAATGTTAGGATGTTTTTGAAATTTATGTGTTCTCTGCGTGCTTTATATGCGGTTAATTTTTAATTTTCATGACATTGTCTTCATGTTTAACATCGACATTTAACAATGGATCACAATGCTCTAAAACCTTACAGCAAAAGTGAATACGCAGCAATAATAAATAAGTGTGATTTTGATACATACTTATTAGTAATAAATTCAACATGTTGTGAATAAAAGTTGCTTAGTTTACGAGACATTTCAAGCAATATATCAGCTATAACAATAATAATATTTTTTATTATTTGGAAAAGCTTTAAATATAATGTTCCTAATAGACAGAATACTTTTTGAGGTGTTCTAAACTAGGTACTCATTTATTTGGAAAGTTAGATTTACAGCATTTAATAATATTGATGCGTGGTTTCCTGAAACAATTACAAGAGCCATAAATTCAATCATATTCAATTAAAAAGAAACATTCGTACTGTGCAGTATTTTCTTTTAATTATAAAATAAAAGGCTTTTCTGATCTAGGGGCTGTTTGGAACAGAATACCTCGGTTTTAATCATTGCCTCTGTTTAACAATGAAAGTGTTGGTTTTCTTCTCTCTTCATTCATATCTGAAAAATCTCAAGCTCGCACTCTGAGAGTGGGTGCTTGAGATTTTTTTTCCTTTCAACTCATGAATAATGTCCTCTTTTTATGAAAAAATCCTACAGGAAAGTATTCTATGGTGGATTTTCAAAAGAGCCTGGGTACAGTCTGATGTTCTGTACTTGATGTCCGCATACCATTAGTAATTACTCTAGTAAGTTAATCCAGGGTCTTCTTATTATTCGATATGCTGTAACTGTGAGGATAAAATTTGAAAGAATTAAATGAATTCACACAATACAAGTCAATAATCTTAGAAGTTGTGCAAAAATATTTATTAAAGATTTCATGACATTTCAGGACATTTATTGATAGGAATTTAAATCCAAATACAACATATTTTTTATGATATTTCAAGATATTAATTGCAATCTGAATTCATGTGTAATATTCAATGAACATTTTTACTGACTACAGAGAATTTTTTACAATTCCAAATTTAAGCTTAATATACAAAAAATTTTTATGTTCATTTCAAATTTTGCAACTTTTTACTACTTAATGAATACAGAAATTAATTTTTATATAGATAACAGTAAAAAATCAATATTAAAAGGAAATGGTTTAGATATACCTCAAGCAAATGGAATCTTTAATTAGAACTAAGATTTATTAGTGATTAAGCCAAAAATAGTTCTAAATTATATATATTTGTCTTAGACATTACATAAGTCATGCTACTTCATTTTCTTAAATGCATGAACTTATGAAAATAAATATGCGAAGGCATTTAGGGAGCTAATAACTTGTTCTTATAAGTTATAAAATACTGTTTCATTTTTGGTTTATTATTTTTTTTTTTTTTTTTTTTTTTTTTTTAGTTTAATATATCAAACTTCATTTTATACATACATGTAAATTCTTTCTCATTGTTTCGACCGATTCTATAACATTTTATATGAAATAAATGGCATTCGGATGTATTTCGGATGTGTGTGTGTGTGTGTGAAATTACATCACAAAAAATAGAAATAATAATAAAAAAAAACACTTACCATATAAATTTTTTTTTTTTTTTTTTTTTTTTTTAAGAATTTCTAGAATTTTCATTTTTTATCAAAGCAAACTATCCCATCTGCCTCGATTTAAAACTCTTACACTTCGTTCATATTCGGCGAATCAAAAGATAATCCTTGCCAATTGAGATTTTATCACCGGCACAATCTTTTAAGAGAAGTTTAATGCCTGAATCTAAACAGCCACTTCAAGATCTCTTTTCAAAGAACACACTACTAGAATTTGGCTTCCCGGAACTGGCAACACCTTCTTCTGAACTTCCGAATTGCAGCGAGGGCCCAAAATGGGTTTTGTCGCCTCAGATGGTGTGAGAAAAAAAAATGTGACACGCAATCCAAGAGCCCGCACTTATACTTTTGTAGGACAAAAGGGGCGAGAGACTGATACAGGCGAAAGGAATCACCATAAGTCTCATCACACAATGAAGTCGTTTCAAAAGGGGGCCCATTGCAAGGGATGGAATGGAATGATACTGGATTATTCTGTTTACGCCCTTTGTGGCCTAGAAGGACAAGGACCCTCATGCGAGGCCCTCGCGTTACAGGTGGCAGAACATACTTCCATGCTTGGGAAATACTTGATTATGTATTTTGCGCATGCGGAACAAGATTTTAGATTGATAAAATAATGGTGGCCTAAAGATGAGGAAATCGTACACAATTTTTGATTAAATTTTTTTCTTGCAGACAAATTGAAATGTGTTACAAAATTCTCTAATTTTTTAATGGAATACTTGCAATTAATATGTACAATAATAACGAGAGATTATTTTCTGACAAGAGATTTTTTTCTTGCAAAGATAAAATCAAAAAACTTAAATTTTTTGTTTACACAACATGTTTTCAAATGTATGATAATATACATTGTTTGAAAGCGATTAATTCTATACTATTTATTTCATTTCTATATTTTTATTGCAATAAAGTGATGATATAGTTTATTTATTATCTACTATAATTAAGAAACATTTCAGTGATTGTGAAATAATATAAGCGTGAAAAACTATCTGAGCAATAATTGACAAATTTATTTCCATATCCTTTACATTTTACTTTTTGGCTAATCCTAGTATGCGTAACACGGGGAATTCGGTGAAATTTAGAATGGTGATAAAATTTGCAATTTGTAGTTTTTAATTTGGCAAGATTCTATGAGTTACTGATTTTTATCTATCTTCCATTGTTTAATTTTATAATAATTGAAATTTATAAATGGTTCTAATTTTTATGTTATATTTATTAATGATTAATATGCTTTTCATTATGGTATGTTTATTGTATTTGCCATTTTGAGAACACCATTTTTTATGCTAATTTTTGGCGTAGTCATAAAAAGTTCTTACTTTGCTGGTAGCAACAGTTTCGCGACAAAATTAAACTTCTCATTTTGCCATTAGCGATATTTTTGAAAATCTCCCAAATTATGCATACTAGGATTTTATCTGCTCTTTGTACGTGATTATGAATGAAATGTTTCTTACAATTTAATTTTGTATTTTATCATCAAACTGTTGTTATGCATAGTACAGTTGTGTAAAAAATTGATGACTGAAAACTGAAAAATAGAAATGTTGTTAAGGTTATTTGAACTACAGAAATATCAGTAACTGTGTCAGTTTATTTAATTTTGCAAATAAAATTGAAAAGGAATATTAATGAGCATAAGGGATCTTTACAAATGTTTTCAACATTTGATATTTCGGAATTTTTTTTTTCTTCATATTTTCCTTTTCTTCTTCAGTCTAATTTATTTTTCTTAAATTCTCAAACTGATTCGGAGTACTTATATATCGATATTGCAGGACACGTACACTAGTAATAAGCAACCATGATTAGGCGGCAACATTTGTTACACAGCTGCCAAATACTAGTAAATTAAAAATCTTAAAACCTATTTTCAGTTGAAATCTTAAATTTCGTATCTTTTCTAAGCAGATTCTATCATAACTTTGTGGCAATCGTTGGTTGCATCCCTTAATTCATTGATTTCCGATGAAATTCATGGACAGAAATAATAAGATTTCAGCTGCTATTGTTGAATAGAATTTACCATTAGGCTGAGGCTAGTCTGGGTATAACAGGAGGCCAACTCTGAGGGTCTTTACCTTGATTATAACTTCTATGTTATGAAGACCTTCTTTCGGTGGTAACGATGCTACATCTTCCCATGCAGAAATAATAATCAAATCTACCCTTTATAACTCTGAAAAGGGAAAAAATCCAAGTGATCAGGAAAAATTTTCTAACAAAGGCTTAAAGTGGAAATGGCTTGTTCTACTGGTTTATATACAAAATTATTCTGCATTAGATATCCATTTATTGTATGAAAATCATGTGTTTCTTTCTGAAGTAAAGGATATTCTATGTTTCTCATGGTATTAACTCTTAACACCTTTTTTAAATTTTCAAATATTATTTTTATTACATGTTAGCTCTTCCTTTAATGGATTCACCACATTTCTCTGCACATGGAACCCTTATCAGACGGTTTTGAACTGCATTCACTTCTCTCAACTATAGTATTTAATATATTTTATTGCAAAATACCCATTAAAAACTATAAGGTGATTTTGTTGGCCATCTGTTTTTCGTTGTTTTAAACTAAATTCCAGATACGCAGTACTCTCTCTCTCTCTGTCTCTCTCTCTCTCTCTCTCTTTCTCTTTTTGTGAATAAATTAGAAGATATTAATTATACCCACACTTTGTAATATTCGCAATTCAACATATCAATGGCTTGCCGTATGTAACTTTACATTTTTAAACATGACTTTAAATGTTCTAAAACCACAAAAAAAGCTATATAAAAAAAGAATTAATCAGCTTAAAATATCATCATTTCAATACTAAAAAGCTAAAAATATACTAATTACATTTCCGTGTCTAGAAAATGCTTAGATTCTATTATTGAATTCGGGAAAAATAAAGATAAGAATATATTTCTACAGTTCTCTGAACAATATTTTTACCTTTAACAATAATGGCAAAAACTACGTCTTTTATTGATTAAAATTAACATTGCTCTGATAACAATCAAAACAGAGACAAAGAGTGATAACAATGCCTCTGTTTTAAATCATATTATAAAATCCAATATATTTAATATAAATTTTGCAATTCAGGGTTATAAAACAGCTTGATATAAGTTTGTAAGTATGAATTCTTATTTTTTCCTCTGATGGATGGATTGTACGTTGATATAAAAATAGAAATGATAAAAAATGTATTTAATATTAATCCAAATTATGCATAGTTAAGTAATAAATTTTTTTCTAAAATTATACTTTTTTAAATGTAAAAAAATTAGCAAAAAATATCACGCATTTATAAACAAACTAATAGAGAACTGTCAGAAATTGTTAGGAGAAAATAGTAAATTATGTCATAATACAAATAATAGTGATTTTACAAACTTTTGAAAATTTGTTAGCAACACCTATTGAAGTACGGCACAGATGCCGTATAGTCCAGGATGTAAAATTCTGAGTTCGGTAATTTTTTTGGTGTATTTCCTTATGTATCTGGCAACCTTGCTTTCATATGTCATAGATACGGAGACCTATAAGAATTAAGCAGAAAATTCTATTTTGAATCTCTTGTAATTTCGTCATCAAGCACGTCACAATAGGTCATCTTGGCAATATTTTATCATTGCAAAAAATACAGAATTTGACATCCTGGATTAAACAGCATGTGTACCTTGAAATACTATATATATAATATAAAATAATACGGATAATGGAAAATTATCTTTAATTTTCTCATTTTTTTCTAGAATACCAGTCATCCTTTCATTGAAAGTAACAGTTAAAATATATTTCTTAAATTTATGTTGATTAATAAAATACTTTGATAAATTGTTATTTGGGATTTTTATTTTGATAACCGTAACTGAAGAATTGTTATTGATTTTGGCTTGGTTAAAGTTTACATCTAGCCTTATGAATGATTTTGTTTAATGTCATGCTAAAATGTGATTATAAAACCATTAGTATTAAAAAGCAATAGTGAATGTTCGAAAATAAGATAATTAAAATAAAAATAATCAATCATCATCTTTCTTAAATTTATAAATGTGTGTTTCGAAATGAAGTAATTTATCAATTTTATAATTTTTTAAACAAAATCATTATAATTTTAGTTTTATAAATTTAATTATGTTCAAAATGTTTTTGGACCACCCGTAAGAGGCCTCAAGTGTATATTTTCCATTACAATTTAAAATTTTGATTTAAGACGAGGTGTAAATTTCGTGTCCTTTTACATGTAAATAGATTCTGCTGTTTTTAAATTATTGCATTCATCTATGCTAAATAATTACATGTAATTTGAAGAAAAATAGTCATGTATGTAAAAGCTTAATGGCAATGATATCATGAACTTGACTTTGCTAGACATAAAAGTAATTATTTACATGTATTCCATAATGCATTTTTTTGTTTTCTCACGATTTTGTGACTTGGAAAGAGGTTTGGGATTCCTGTTGAGCTGGTTCAATGAGTATTTGAAAAAGATCGTGCCATTCTTTTTTTTTTTTCTTTCTCCACCATTTCAGAATATCGACATAATGAGGAAGAGTTCTTTTGTTCTTTCACTATGTGTCAAGTTGAAGCAACCGAACTTGTGTTTTCTTTCTATGGAAGCATTCTTTCATTCCATTATTATCTAAGAGAAAAATGGTTCTGAAAATTAGAACGTGTCAACCGAGGACAAGCAGACGAACACTCACAGACTACTCGCCAAACGATATGGAAATGATTGGCATTGTTGCCATTTTATGTAACATAAAAAAACTTTATTCTTTTTTGTGCATTACGAGAGTTCTATTCTTATTTAAGAGTAGATAGTTATTTAATAAATTGAAAATTTTGAGTTATTCATTAAGGTAGCTTTAACGTGTTCAATGTAATTAGGTTTTACTTTCTTTATAAATGATGAGTAATCTGAATTGCAAATGAATATAGGTTATTTGTTAAATCATTTGTATGAGTGCTGTAATTTTACTGATGTTTTATGTTTAAAATTATGGCTTTTAGTTTTTTGTAAAAAATAATTTAGTTTATTTAATGTCTTTAACATTTCTCTTGAAAAAGAACCGACTTTTATGTGAATGCTGAAATTATTTAAAAACTTTAATTCCACGAGAAAATTTAGCATTCTTTTATATATCACATTATTTTAATAAATGACACACTAATTCTACTGTAAATGTCTATTTTCGTAACTAACTATGAACAAAAAGCATTAGAAATCGTTCATGTATATATTTGTATTTTAAGTAATTAGAAAACAAGAATTTGAATTCCTTACACAATTATAAAGTTTCATACAAAGTTACATAATTTAGTTTCATTTATTATTTATTATTTTAATAATCATTCAGGATTATTATATCCTAAATGGTTATTAAAATTATTTCAGTTCCTAATACATTTACTCGATTTTATATTTTTGACAGGCTAATTGTAATAGAAATATAACTATGTAATAGTTTTGTGTGTGTGTGTGTATTAAAGTTAATTATTCTCCCTTTTTTAGACATAAAATATAACTAATTAACAAAACCTTCATAATTTATAATATTTTGCTTATATGTTTCTCATATTCATAATTTTTCATATACTTCTTATTCGAATAGCGATTAAAAATGAATTATTAACATTTTGGAAAATAAATGCTATCATTAATTCTTTGTGTATTGAAATGTAAAAATGTTTCATTAGGAAAAAATTCTGAATTAATTGTGTCACGTGATTATTCATCTATTCATTAGTAAACAGGTTAATGTATATATAGCAGTATAAATTATAGTTGAATAATTTAAAAACTTTGTGGCAATTACTGCACGCGATTTATTTATTACATAAATATTTAAAAAAAATCCCATAGTTACATCTTCCATTAAAACATTCTATTACCATTTTCCTCCCCATTAAATAAAATAAATACATGATTTTTAACAACGATAATAATTTATTTTTTATAGGAAGACCAATAAAGTAAATTGATCTAAATCAGAATATAATTGTGTTTATTATCTTAAATTTCCTTATTTCTTTAATTATTTCGGATTTATGTTTAAAAAATTCTCCTAAATTACATTAGGCATCTTTGCAAAGAAATTAATAAGGCTTAAATGGAAATGAGGTCAGTTAACAAGTTGTGTGAACGCATAAAATCAAAAAACCTCGTGCACATAAATTACTTTATTTGTAACCAATTTTATTAGATGACCCATAAGTTATTGCAATTATTTTTCAATTGCACGAGAATAAGTATACATAATTAGTTTAAGATGAACTAATAAGTTATTCCATTATCATGTTTTCATTCTTTGCTATTTACTGCCATCGAAACTTTGTTTTTTTTTGAAAATTTAATACATTTATAGTAATTTCTGCAATTCTATTGATACAAAAAGATCGGAAATATCAATAAATGCTGAAGAATTCGCCTACAATAATAAAATATTGTTACAAAATTTAGCAAATATCATCTAGCGCACGGAAAATAGAAGATAATTTCAATTATTTGCGAGAAAATAAATTTATATATGGCCATTTTATAAAATTCAATAGTTGATATTAATTAATATGTTTATGATATTGGATTGATATATTTTCAATCTTCGAAATCAGATAATGACATTTTTTATACAGTGCATTCACTGATATTGGATTGATATATTTTCAATGTTCGAAATTAGATAATGGTAATATTTTTACACAATTTATTTATCGATATTGAATTGATATCTTTTCAGTGTGCAAAATTAGATAATGACAATTTTTTTTACTGCTTCATCGAACACTTCAAAGCTGAAGTAAAGTATTTAAGCGTCTGACACGTTTCGCCTTTGGACAGATCGTTTCATTGACTGCAAGGCAGATTTACGTACAGCAAGAGAGGAATACATGAAGATTTCCAGTCACCAAACATGGAAGATGCACATAAAAATCAAAACTACATTATCTCTTTCCACGTCAAATACAAAATTTAACATTAATTGTTTAATCTATTTGAGTTTTTCTAGTGTTATGTATGAATTAGAATAAGTTATATTGTATTTTAATCTCGCAAGATTAGTTTTTGGTTTTCTTAATACTCTCTTGTATATATTACCTAATATATTATAAAATGCTATTTTTTATAAAAAAAACCATAATGTTTTTCTGGAAAGCTCAATACACATTTTTCACTGAAAGCAATTTAATGTTTTGAATTAAAGTAAATTATTTAGAAATATTTATTGCAAAAAAGATTGCGACTTTTGTACATAATTGAGTTGGTACATTTCACCATATTTAATGTCACCAGATGGCGTTATTTCAAGTCTTGTATTACAATGAAAATTATTTCATTTTGAATGGTTTTAATAGGCTTTAAAGGGAAACAACACAACTTTAGAAGATAAAATTTTTAAAAAAATTCCTATTGAATCATTTAATGCTTGTCAAATATCAGAAATTTCTATTAAAGTATGAAACTGATGTTAGAAAATTGATGATTCATGATGACGTACAATGATTCTTAAAAAAGAAGAAATAGCAAGATATTTTTTTATGTTTGTCAGATATTAGCATTCTTTGATATCACTTATTCTCAACAGATCGAATTTATAAGTTGTATATGATTTTTAACGATTACACTAAAACCCATCGATTAAGTGAAATTCGAAATTCACCTCATCGGGGCCTAATGGTTGGAAAGTCTTCTTTGAGCATGAGGTTCGATCCTAGCTACTGTTGAACTACGGGAGATTGATGTTCACTTCATCTTTCTGCATGCACGTCTCTCGGAGTGGGTGCTTGGGAATTTTCCGGGTTTCCTCCCTTGTAATATGTGGATACGGCCCATTGCATGAACTTCTTCTGGATGAGAATACATGTAGTAGATAATATAGTGCCTACAGAGGTCTTCGACCGTTTTTATCTGTCTATTATGCAATTTACTAATTGTATTTTGCCATACAAAAAGTCAAATTTTTTCTCATATAAAGAAAAGATCAATTTTATAACTGTATACAATTTTTGTAAGTGATGAAAATAAAAGTACTTTTTTTTTTACCTGATACTTGAGAGAAATGTAAAGAGAATTCAAGGCGAACGAAAGAATAAAAAGGTTACATGGCTTAATTAAAAATTAAAAAAAAATTAATAGTTCTTGTTATTTTCAAGGAAAAATTATTTGATAAAAATTTTTTTATTTGTAAGTGATCAAGGACGTGTAAGTGATCAAGTGATTACGAATAAGCGATTCTTATTATTTAAAAGTAAACACAATTCAAATGAATGAAAAAACACTTAAAAATGATTCAATATAATAATGTATGGGCAGATGAATGGGAAAATATGCTTCCAACGCATAGAAGTGAAAAAAAAAAAAAAAAAAAAAACGTATAAATAAGAAAAGTACGGGTCAAAAATTATAAAATGTGACTTAAGTTTTTAATGGTTACTTTATATTTACGTAATTTAGCTTTCTCTCGTTTATTTAGAACACATCATAAATAGTGAAAATAAAAAAAATTTTTAAATGATTTGGGTTTTCTCTTAGGTATTCCATGTAAGTCCTATATAATACAAATGTTTTAATTATTATTTCAATTTTAAGGAATAATTTATTATTCCAAATTCTAAATAGAATTCTTTTTTTTTCTTTAGACACAAACTAATATCTGAATTTTTTAGTTTTAATCATAAAATACGGATTGTTAAAGTTCTGAGAGTCCCTATCATGATTACCAGACTTGATTAAAATATGAAAATTTCATAAGCATCTAATCAATAATTCCGACCAGCATGACGATTAATAATAGCTATTTATTGCACAATTTATGCACATGAACCTGATTTAAAAAAAAAATTGAATGATTTTAGAAATTTACCTTAGCAAGTGGAAATTAAAATGAAATTGTTTCGCAATGTCATTTATGAGCTGTGCTTTAGAAAAAATTTTAAGGAAATCAATTTTAAAAATTTGTAAAAACATATCATTGGAATGCTGCAAAAACTTAGAAACATCCAAGGGCATTTTTTTCCGAGCTCAGAAAATTGTTATTAGATGTTGTGTAGAAATTGAGCAACGAAAATTATTAAAACGTTTTTTCACACAATTCATAGAAAACTATTTAACAAATTTTCAGATGATTTTTCAAGTCAAGAATAACTCATGCCTCAAAAAAAAAAAAAAAAAAAAAAAAAAAAAAGTTTTTTTGCGAGGTTTTTTTTTATCGACTTATTTTTTTACATCATTATAATTTTAATTTCTTTTACATGTATTAATTTTATTTTAATTTTCAAAAAGTAAAATTTTTTAAAACTACTTTTTTGGAAATTAATAGAAAACAAAACAAGTTTTGAAAGATTATACTTTGCGTGACTCGAAAATTCAAATAAACTCAGATAGTTTTCCATTTCCAAAAAAAAAAAAAAAAAAAAAAAAAAAAAAAAATTTAAATCTTTTAACGATTTTTTCTTTAGAATCTTTTCCATTCTGCGCAATATAAGCAATTTGAAAGCCATCTCCGCTAAAAATTACTTTAAAAAAAAATGATAGAGATTGAAAAAAGATTTTTTTTTTCTATCTCCATTTCATTTATTTAAAATAGTGTATTCAGCTCAAGTTGCAACTGTGATCGATTTAGAAACTCTCGCTGTTGGCTTGTCTCCTAGCACTGTAGTAATTACAATTTTTCAGACGTTATTTTTTACGCTCATGCATTTTAACTTCCTTTATTTTAAAAGGAAAAAACTGTGCCAGAGGAGTCATATTTACTGTCAATCATTTAAATTATTATTATTTCTTTTTAGATAAACGACATTATATCCAATTATTCATGACCCATTTCAAAATACATTTTTAATTTACTTTCTCCTCACCAAAGGAAATAAAAATTAAAAGGAAACCGCGCTAGATTAAGCATAAATTAGAACACTAATTAAATAACAAGCTCCAGTTATCAAAGTATACATTATAAATTCTTAAATTAATCGGAGAAAGAGTCACATTTATTTTATTAATCTTATTTCAAATATGTTTTATTAAGTCTAATACAATAAGAAGCGATAAAATTTCTTTAAAATTAATTCGTTTCTTTGTTTACAAGACTACTTTGATTTTAATGGGTGCTTGTTTTATTAGAATAAATGAAAATATAGGCGTGAAAGTGCGCTATTTTCAATTAAATAAATTGGTTTTTGCGATTGAGGGCGAGCTTGGACTTCCCTTAAAATAATAGTGCGTTATAATTTTTCTCGAAAATGATTCTATCCGGTTAGGGTTGTTTTTACTGAAGTAATTGATTCATATCACCGCAATCACCTATTTCTTACTAAAAATAACTAGCAACAGAAATAAATAATTTCTCTCGGAGAGAAAAATGTGATCGTGACATACTCATCCCAGCGATCGAGAAAAGAAAACCTTGTTAAGAATTTATGCAGAAGGTCAAGAGTTCGAATTTTAACAATGGAATTATGAAACCAAGAAAAAGAAAACGTTCTGATAATGGAAACAAATGTATAAACGTTCTAAATATAGACATTTATTCGGAAATCATTGCGGTGTTTCAGGAATATGGAAATCAGAAAAGAATCATAAAAATAAGCAAAATTTAATGCGATTTTATTATACGAATTTTCTCACAGTTTTCCATTCTTGCATAAAATAGTTAAATGTTTTAAGATTTCATGCATTTGCTATTAATTTTAGAATAAATAATATTTCTGAATTCAGTTAATGAAATCACGAAATATTTAATTTAAATTGGGTAATATTATATTATATTTTCTTCATTTATCTATGGAAATAAAGAAAAGTGAAGTGGAATATAACCATTTTCATGAGAAAAAGTATTACCGGAGCAAATTATGTAATTGTTTTCAAGTTCATGATTTTTGATCAGATACCAATTATCCGGCACTAGTTATCATAACGAAAACGTGACACAGAAAAGATACTGTGTGTCATGCGACACTTAATATCAAACAATATTTCAATTAACTTAAATTAACAATATTGGGGGCAAGTATACTATACTTTACAAAGATTTACTTTTAAAAAACATTTTCTTACTTTAAAAAAACATTTTCATTTTATAGTATGCAAGATAAAGAAAAAAAATTGCCGCTTTCAAATTTTTTCCTATTATGCTACACAATTTTGAAATCATTACCTTAAAAATTTTACTCAAGTTACAATGTAATATTATATACAGTACTATTTTTATCTAATGATTAGATTAAATATTCAATTTTGTTGCGATATTGTACTATCTATTGGCGACAAAAATACTACGATATAATTAGGACACATATTTTATTGCGTAAATAAGATATAACATCGATTTGGAAAAGTCTCTTAAATATTATTTCATCAACAAGTATAATCATATTCCCCAAAATCACCAAAAAATTTAGGAAATTTAAAGTAAGATACATTTATATATATCACACTTTTGTATCTGCACACACATTTGATGCACTTAAATTTAATTTTATTGAACTTCTTTCCTTTATTTTCAATGAAAAATGTAAAAAAATATATTTAGCATGAAGTGTAACAAATTTCCCATGTAGAACAAACTATACAATATGTAACAAAATATATTTTGTGGTTTTATATGCGCTATCGTTATTAGTTACTTTTAAGTAAAAAATTTAATTTCTGAAGAAGTCAGGAATTTAAAAAAAATATAAAATTTAATACTTTTCTAAATCACTAGCAGATTTCCTTTAAGATTCTGAAAACAAGCATTCAATGCAAATTTGATTTTATTTAAAAATTTTATTTTTAATAATAACTTATTTTATAAAAGTCAGGTTATTCTGACATTAATTTTAACAACAGAAATTTATAATTTGCAATCACATGTTGCTTACTTTTTCAGACCTTTCATTTCATAGATTAGAAAAGATTATACATTGATTTTAATACACTCGCAGTCTATTTTTTTTTTCTACAGAATTTAATGGATTCTTTGAAGGTCAAAAAACTGCCTGGTATCCTTCAAAATTGTAAGGTCAAAGTTTGACATGCGTATTTACACTTGTTATTACGATGTCTAAAGGTTAAGTTTTAACAGATGATAATTTTGTAAAATGGTGATGTATAGTTAGAATATATATATATTACTAAAAGAATCACGTGTTTTAAAAACAAGAATAATTTGAAGTTGAAAGAAATTTAAGTATACTGAGTGCTGACATAAGGCATAGAGTTGAGATAATGTCTTAGGTTGAGATTGTTATCTTTGATATGGTTATTTTATTGAGAGAATAAATGGTTCTCTGGAAATAGATATGGTTATTAACTATTGCGAGGCATTTAAACATACAACATGCTTTTTCCTTTTAAAAGGACTTTTCGTACATAATCGACCCTATTCACTGCCATAAAATTCAAAACCATGCCCACACACAAGCATCCATCGATTCTGACGAATATGCAGAAAGAAGGAGTTTAACACTTATCTTCCTTTGTCCAGGAGCTTAACGCTTATCTTCCTTTGTTCAACCAATTATCCAGCACAAGTTATCATAACAAAATATTATTACCAAAATAAGTATCATGCGACACCGAAGAGACGCTGTGTATCATGCGACATTTAATATCAGACAATATTTCAATTCAGCTGGAACTGAACCTTGGACTTCCTACTCTGAAAAGAATGGATCTGCTTTTGGATTACTGTAAGTTGAATATCTGAATCTGAAAAGATATTTAATGCTATTGCCATGTATATGAAGTATTATCGTGATATATCCATATATTCGAGCTCCATTGGCTCAGCAGCTTCCTGCTAAGATCAGCAAAGTGAAGCAACGTTTGCCCCTGGCAGTGTTTGGGAGAGTGAACATATAAACTCCTTCACTGGGTTGTTGGAGCATCATGGGTTGGGAACGTGTCCACATTAATACGTGACGTCCAAAGTCCTTCCGTTGGTATGGCCTCGTCACCTGACCGTGTTTTAAAATTACGAAGTACTTCGTGATGGGTAAGTATTCCAAATCCGTTAACCTAAAGGTAAATTTTGGGGCTCGCCTACACCATTATGTATGCATATCAATATATTCATCAATGGAAGCTAATAAGTCAGTGCATTCCCACGTGATTCTGATTTTTTGATATTCCCAGCACCCATTCCAAGTTTATACATGAAACTTTGTAGTCTTCTTGTATAAAACAGATTGAAATCATTTTTTGGTTTTTTAAAAAGTGTAAAAGTTACATATGTTTAGGGTAGATATATACTAATTCTAGAAGGTTGAAGGATTTCGTGGAAAAGTTTTGATCTCAGGTAAGTTCCCTCAGCTTTTCTGCACGATCCTTACGACTGTAATTTAAGAATAGGATTGAAAAGAAAGCACCAAGTTCGATACTAACGACTTTTGAGCAACGGAAGATTAAAATTGCATATATGTCTTCAGCATGCATATTCTCTTGGATTTGATACTTTAATAGTTTTTCGAGTTCTCTATCTTGTATTGCATAAACATGTGATCCATTATCAATGAACTATTCTCTTGAAAAGTGAAACGCTATGAGCAGCTAGGATATCTAGAATTAAGGTTAATTAAAAAGCATTTTTAGAATAAAAATTAATTCCTGGATGGATATCATAGAAAGTTTCAAAACCGTAATCAATCTTCGATTACAAATTTTGTGAGTAACATAAGCAGTAGAATTTCTATTTTGTGGGAGGTCTTCTTCGTTTTTTTCCAGTCGTTTGTTCTAACCAGTATTGAACAACAAAAGATCGATGTTGCTTTTTTATCTTTTACGAAGATATCGTTTGCGGTAAGTTGTAGGGTATTCATACAGTTTCTTCCTTTACGAAATATGAATATGGTGCATCCATTCTCAGAAAACATTATGCTGTGATCACACGATATAGAAAATATTTTTAATAACTTTCAATAGTTTCAATTACAAAGTTTCACGACAACTTCATATAAAAACCATTATGTATAAAGTATTTTTCAAGAGGTTTTTTGTGTAAACATTGAAAAAGTTTTCATCATTCAAGTCAATTATGAATATAGACTTTATGGGCTTCTAATGTTAATGTTGTATAATCTCACTCTTCTGGGAGGGAAGATCTTGATTATTTCATATCCATCGTCGAACATAGTAAATATTGCCTTTCTGCTTCTGCGCTGACAACAATTGGGATAATTGCTTGAGGCTTTGTTCGGTTTTCTTCAATGGGAAATGAGAATCTATATTATTGTTTCTGAATAATCTTCAGGATAAGTCATATGACATACACAGGGTAAAAAGTCTTACAAAAGCTTTCAAAATATGGCCAGTTCACAATGTAATACCAAATATTAAACATTTTTCATATGGAAATTGTTTCGTAGATGCACTTATATGAGATTTCAAGATTTTACTATGTTTTCGAAACTTAAAATATAAACTTTAACGTATTATAATGGATCAATTACAACTTTTGCAATGAAGAATTCTATCCTCAATAGCAGTTACTATTGAACAATAATAGATACTTTTTTTCTGCATTCATATGTGTCGGATGGGGTTTAGAAGTCTTCAACGTTTCCTCCCTTGTTGTTGTAAATGAGAATGATCATACATGAAAATTTCGGAAAGCAATTATACATTGAAGATGCCTAACTTATTGCTGTTAAGCTATTCAATGCATAATATAAATTATATAAGTGTAATAATATTTTTACTTAAAAAATATACAAATTTATCCTCTAAATACACACATCATTATTTGATTTATAAATAAATTGGTTTACATTACAAAATTTACGACTCTATAGTTTATTAACTTTATGCACATTTAATGTTAATTGAATAGATGTCTTTTTAAATTTTTAGCCGCAATCTACTTGAAAGTTGAGTTGTCTTTAAACTGCATTTATTAAAAAAAAAAGTTACCAGAAAAAATAAATTTAATTCATTTTGCAAAAAAAAAAAAAAAAAAAAAAAAAAAAAAAAGATAAACAACATGTAAAGTTCATAAAAAAAAAAAGCAATCGAAGTGGAAAAAGGAACAATATATAGGACGAAAGAATTATACTTAGAATTTTCAAAACCCAATCATCACGCAAAAAACTCTTCTTCTATGATGGATGTAGGAAAAAAAAATAGTAAACCTATTATTTAGCCAGCTTCTGCCTATTATCACTTTTTACTGGATGTTGAGGAAGAAGATGGTAAAGTGATACCAAAATGGGTGAAAAAACTCCAGAAAAGAGATATTAATGGCTCAGGTAATAAAAAGTTTCATCTATCTCCAGAAGGGAGTGCTTCAGTTTTAGAAATTTCGTGATGTACCGAGCCTGAGAGGTGGACGCCTCCTTCTAAATCTCTCACATATCTCCCTTGTGGGTGGTATGCCTTTCGAGAGAATTATTTCGAGAAAAATAAATTTAGGCTTTTCATTGTTCTCGAATCTGATTTTGAGTTAGAAGAGCTGATTCAATTTATTTCGCGTGTGTAACTGCTTTCCTCATTTTTAGCTGTTTCCTTGTTGATGGGTTAGATGTTAAGATTCTTAGCATTCATCTCTGAAGAGTTTTGAAGCTGCTGAGGCTGCTTGGAATATAACATTTTTGAATTTTAAAGCTCACAAAAGTTCTTAAAAAAATATTTTATTCAGAAGATATCTTTATGCCGTCATCATTTAAAAAATTATTTTCTAAATGGTAATTTCAATTAGATAAATGTGCTAAAAGAAAGTGTTGATATAGATTGTTCAATTTTATATCTTTGATCACTTTTTGCAGATAGACAGAATTTATTTCGATTTTGACTTCTATAAATATCCATGCACAAGATTGATATAAAATTCAAGAAATGCTGAATTATAAGCTACAGCATTAACTTTATATAAAAATCAATTCAGTATTGATATAGAAGAACATAGTTAGAATTTAAATCGATGTAAATCAAATAATTTGGTTGTATTTGTCTGAATGTCTTTTTCTATAATAGCCTCTTTTTCATATAATAGTTAATTTTTGAAGAAGTTAAGAATGAAAGAATTTTATACTAGAGAAAAACTACTTATTTTTTTTAATTTCTTTTATTGTAGTTCTATAGTTTACTTTAGTCGTTGCTTATTAGATCTGAATATAAAGTTTAACTATTGAGCTAAAAATTCGTCATTTTACAGTGAATTAATCTAAAATCTTTGTAAATGAAAAATGTAAATCTTATAAAAGCTTTAATACGGTTATCATATAAAATTCTCTATTAAAGTAACTAAAAATATATTAAAGTAAAATGGCTAAGGAGGAATGTATTAATAAATGTTTAACATTTACTCGAATATAAAAAATGGGAAAACATTTCCTTGATTAAGTATTACTACGTAAATGTTTGTTTTTTATTAAAATAAGCTTTTGAGTTTTACAAAAAGCAAAAATATAAAAATGCATGAGACCAATCTACTGGAAAATATAAATTTAAAATTTATTTTCAAATTTAGTTTTTTCCAAATATTATGTACATTAAGTAAAAAAAGAAATATTACTATGTACTTCAACAAGTAATATTACTTTTTCTTCAATATAAGTTTGATCGGTAAATTTTAGATTTAAGTTGTCCTCTTAAGAACGGTATATTGAGTTTGGAGCTTCGGCGCAAAGCTCTTAAAGGATTAGTGTACCAAAAAAAGTAGAGAAACTGATTAAAAAATTTAAACTAACAAATTTAATTCGTTAATTATAAATTGTGTTGACCTCTTGAATTCGTCTTACCTTGTAGATCATTACGCCCTTAGGGCACATGAGGCCACGAGTTTTTGCCTTCCTCTTTTGTCTAGGGAGGCTTCTTTGGCCTATCGCTAGCTGCCCATCCAAGAAATTATTTCTTTGATTTAGGATCACCCATCTCAAAGTTATTTCCTGCGTCCATTGGGTGCCCCTGAAGCAATATTCTTTGGGATTAGATGGTTGCTTTCTGCGGACGTGTCCAATCCATCCTCAACAACATTTTTTTACTTCTCGAATTGGTTAGAAAGAAACAGAAGAAGGAAAACAATTTGGAAAAATTATTATTTTAAAAATAATTTTGTAACTAAATGAAAATATTTCTACCACTTGACGTTTATATTCCTTTTTCTCTGGACCTCCACTGCGTTTTATGTATTATCTCATCTAGATGGTGGATTTCAGACGTAGTACTGTACTGTGTATACTTCTAATTGCAACATTATGAATATCGTATGTAAGAATCTTGGGAGTTACATCATTACTTATTTATAAAATTTCCCACAAACCTAAAAGAAGAAATTAGATCAAACATTACACATTACAGCTTAATGTATCTAATAATTTGATGTTCTATACTGTTTTTATTTTGAATTAGTCACAGTTTTTTTTTAATTTTTTACTCTTTATTTATTTATTTATTTTGAATGCATTTCCAAAAGCTTAGCAATCGTAACTGATGAATAAATGCAGCAGATTTGGTGACAGAATTTTATTTTTAAAGTTTAGTTTTGACCAGTATCCTAACATTAAGTAAAGTATAAAAAAATTAAATAAAACTACTGTGTGCACTTTAAATTTTTTATAAATTTTAGATTTATACCATAAGTCATAAATGGTCTAAAAAATAATATGAAATATTTAGTCATAAATAATTTAAAAATATAAAAAATTTTATAAAAAGCATGTATTTTTGGTAAAAAAAATATCAATATGCTGTCCAAAATTATTTCTGGATATTCTACCTCATTTGCTCAATAGATTATTTAATTGTTATATTTAATTGTAAGAGGCTTAAGATCAACCAATGATTTTTCAATAAAGATTTAAGATAGGGTTAATTCCTTCAAGGCACTTTTTATCGATAATAATTGTGTGGTGTATAACGTGTAATTTAGTAAAATAATTTTAAAATTACCATTATTAGTTTTAAATGATTAATTTAAAATTAAATAATAATATCAAGTAGATTTTTTTAAACCTATTTTTATTGAAAAGAGAGACATTAAAACTATAAAAATATAAGCTATTAAGAATTTTATATATAATGTTAGGAAAAAAATCACACACACACAATAATAATCAATATTTTGTTATATATATTGTTCTTTCATTAAATAATTGTTTCCTCTCAAAAATCTTAGTTAAATTACTTTTTAAATAATTGTGAAAAATCCGTACCAATTTAAAATATAAACTAAAAAATTCAAGCATTTAATATTGTTTTTGAATATCAGAAAATTCAAAAATAATGTAGGAATCGGAAATATTAGCTTGTTGATAAATAAATTAAAATCCAAGTTTTTAATATTATTGATTTGAAAGATATTTTAATTATTTTATTTATTTGCTATTACTTTTGAAAAATAGGTTAAACTAATTTGTTTTGAAAACCAATTATTTTAATTTTAGTATGCATAAAAATTAAAAAAAAAAAAGCATTTTATTTTATATGTTTTTTAAATATAATAAATTAAACAGTTTTTTTTAAAATTTTAAAATAGATTGAGTAAATTATCATAATGTTTATATTTAATAAAATATCATAGTATATTTTAAACTGATTATTATTGATTATATTTTGATACTCCTTATTATATTATGATTTTTTTGTCCGCTTAAGCGAATTTATTAACAATAACTAATTCAAAACTTGATAATCATGATTTTGTTTCCAGTATTTGCATGAATATATTTATTATTTCATTATTAATAAATAAATTATTATTATTATTAATAACATTAATTTTACTTTTCTTCTTTATATTTCATTACAATATATGCTTAACATTTTGTAATTTAGGTTGAAGTATTTTGCCGTGCCTTTCCAATTAAAAATTTACTAGATTTATGGTGAAAAATTGCACAACTCAAAACATTTGGAAAAACTAATTGATGTTTAATAATTAACTTTGAATTCAAAATATTGTCTATAAAGCCAATAAATAAGATTTAAATTTATGGGATAAATATTTTGCTTATTAAGAGAAAAATTAAAGTAATCGAAGTTTACCTTGAAATTCAATACTTTTTTAATATTATAAATCAGATAAGGATATCAATTTATCTTATTTTACTTGCTTTTCGTGCATTTGCATCTACTTATTATAAAACAATGATATATTATTGAAGGTGAAAACTTGATTCCAGGACAAATTCTAGGACAAAACCTAGTAATTTCCACCTACGATTAAATCAATGTCTGTGACATCTATCTCACCAAGTGTCACGACTAGTAAAGTTTCACCACCCCTATTAAAATGATATTTACTTGATTATGATCAAATTATTTAAGTAACGACCTCCTATTTACAAGAGCGACGCCTTCTACCAATCGATATATATCTTTTCTCTAAATCCAGTTGTTGAGCATGCATGAAAATATTAAAAAAGGAAAAGAACCACAAGCCTCTATTCCTGAAGAGAGCAAAGTTCTGGAATGATGAGCATCGATGAAAAAGCGACTCTACAGTAAATTCTAGTCAGCGTTAATTACTCTTCAAATCTATTGCAAACGTTGTCATCAAAATTTCAAAATAAAACATAGTTTTTATTCAAATTAGCCAGGAACCAATACCTTGACTAAAGGTTCCATTCCACTAAGACACATCAGCATTGGAAAGTTGCTTTTTCTACATTTAATAGATTCGTAAATGAATTCTTCTATAAATTCTATTTTTGTTCTAATTAAAAATTTAATTACAACTGGATGCTTCTAAAACAGACCTTTTTTTTACACTGGCTAATCCCTCGGTGTAACTTTGAGCTTCATGGAAAAAATCATTCTGTGTTTATGTCTGAATTCCACTATTAAAACTTACAGGTACTTTGTATATAGCTAATGTGTAATTAAATGCCTTATGAAATACTTTTTTTCAGATTGTGAATGTTCAGTGACTTTCAAATATTTTATGTCATTATCACTGCATTACTTTTTAATTCATTCGAAAATGATGCTTATTTATAAAACAGTGCACACTATTTTTGAACGCTAAAATTTTCACGCAGAAGTCTGAATTTCTTGTATTTATTTGTAAATTAACGGTGACAGAAGCAAATACCTTAATGCTGTCAGAAATATAAACAGAAAAAACAAATGAGTGTTCGTTTGATTATTTTTATTTCAGTCTAATTTTATCACCCTCATTTACACACAAAGACTACAAAGGAAATTGTTAATTTTCTTTTACTGTTCAGTTTTTGATTTGTTTTCTGTCACGTAGGACTTCATGATTACATAATTATTGTTATATAACTTTTATAGAAAATATTAAATTTAATAAGAATCTCTTTTGGGAGTTTTTCATGAATAACATGTAAAACTCTCAATTTATTTTCAGCACTGAGAAATGTATGATTATTTTCATACAAATCTCTTAGAAAATGTTACTTTTATTCAAAGAACTTATCAAGGGAGTTATTTTTCAATATCATGCAAAATATTTGCTGTTTGTTAGTATTGTAAGATTATTAAAATTATGCATGATTACGGAATACCGAGGAAATCAAATTAGCACTATTCAGTTCTTATATCTATATTATGTAAAATTCTAGATCATTCAATAGATATGTATCAAAAATATTACTTCCAAATTAAAATATACTGCTATATAAAATCTTTTCAAAATATTTTTTTTAATTAACATCAAGAATAATTTTTATATAAGTAATGTTTAAGAAATCTCCGCAAGTAAAAAATTAAAATTCTTTTTGAATTTCGCATAATTTCAAAATTAAGGAAATCATTTATTACTCTCCTCATGTAAACATAACTTAAGTGCTGAACATATATATAGTAATTTACTAGCAGGTGTTGATATATTAAATATGAAAAAGTATAAACGTAATCGAGCTATTTTTCTTCGTCAATGTGTATATGTGACGACTTATCTTCAGTTAACACTTAAAGGTCAGAGGTATGGAACGTGTTGAAATTTTAATTTGAAGGAAAGTAAGAAATGTTGAGAGGGTGTGGTGTAAGAGGAGCGTCACGAATTATATTTTAAAGAAGCAAAAAATTTAGATACCAACAAAGAAGATTTTATGTCTTAACATTAAAGTTTCAATCAAGTGAAGAATTAAGCAAAACAGAACATTTGGAACATGCGAAATCTATAAATAAGGAACATATTTATCTAAAGTTGGGGGAGAAAATAATATAACATAAGCAAATATAATTTGTGGAAATTAGAAATTCAAGTCCATAACTCTTTGAACTCCTGCAGAAATAAATTTAAAATGTCACAAGGACATTAGGCTAGAGAAAAAACATAATGTGGCAAGAAGAAAGAAGACTAGAAATGACCTACTCGGATGTTTGAATACGACTCATATCTAAAATCTCACACAGTTTTTATATAATAATAGACAATAGAAGGTACCTTTATCAAAAAATTATATATAAGATGAAATCAAGATCATGAAGAAAATATGGTGACAAATTTGGTCCAAGGATTTCAGATTAGCTACAATTTCTTTTCACAAGACCTTAAATTCAGAATGCCGAAATAGATTTGAGTTGTAGTCGTTCAAATAAATTACATCAATGATTATCAAATAAAAATTGGTAAAAGCGAAAGAGATTGATGTTAATTGAATTTTAGACGGATAATCGAGTTTAATTACTCATTACTACATACAAAACAATATGCCAATATCCTGGTTTACAACAGTGAGGCACTTCCAGGAAAAATAACTTATTGGCACGTTTTCCTGAATGGTGCAGGATATTAACAACTACGTTTTCAATAGGAACAAATATCACAAAGATTGGACACCTCCTCACTGGTAACATTTTACCGTCATAAGCAATTTTCAATGTTAATGTGTAACTACCGAAGATTAATAACTTTGGTAATAACATTACCAAAGAGTACCGAACGTATACGGTGGAGAACGTCGTCGGACAGTAATCCTGGAGGGAACCCAGGCTAAGCACTTGGCCAGGGCGTGTGAGAAGAACTCCTTAAGTGATGGACTGTCCAAACCACTAGTGGGACCCCGAGAAGACAAAAGGGCGTTGTGTTGGGACTCATTGTGGCCGGAAGAGGGCCGGATGACCTTAATAATAAGAAAGATACAGTACAAAACATATAACTACCGAAGATATGAAATAACACGCGGCTATTATCTTTTGATGATTTTCCTTTATCATTTAGTTTGTTCTCAAAGAGTCAATATACTTGAGGTATGGTACTGAGCTATCTGTGATTGAAATTTTTTATTAAGATGGGACATGCAAGTTATGTAAATAATAAAGTGTATTCATCTCAAGAGGTTGATAAAATGTAATTGAAATTGCTTTTCTTTAATCCACACCCTGATACGTTGTATTTGATGGGACTAGAATCAACAATGTAGTTTTATTACGTTAATCTTGGAGAATCAGCTCTAATGGACGTGAAGGTGTTTTTGTGCAAATTAAAAAATGGCGGTAACGTGGAAATTAAGCTGCCAAGAGAGATCTTTTATTTCTTTAAGTTTATTTCAAAATGCCGGAGCAGAATTTGTTTTTATAAATAAGAATGCCCGATTATATCGAACTATTGCTGTGTAAAGGAGGTTATAAAAAGCTAAAAACATCATAAAATTGCTTGATCTAGTTTTGAGAATTTCATTCATAATAATTATATCAATTGAAAACAACTTAACACTTAAGATTTGAAATTGATGCTTAAGGAGAAAAATTATAACATCTCTTGAAAAATACAGCTGAGTCTTAATTAAAGCTTGCCAAGGCATCCTTGAAATTAAGAGGGCGTTGTGGGGATAATAATTAAATATCAGAGTGTCCATAATAAACATCATGTTAATATCTTCCCACTCAGGTAAACAATCTTATTTTCATCAATATATTTACTTTAACAAAATTGTTTTCTTTGATTCTGTACTATTTCTGCTCAATTAATTTATCTTTACATCCAGTAAATTTTTTAGTTTTATTTTTTAGTTTAAAGATATTTTTATATTATGAAATTCACAACTTATAACTCGAATTCCCTTAAAGTTACAATAAAAAATTATGGCATAGGTTCCGTATAATCCATGCGCCAAATTCTGAGATTTGAGATTTTTTGGCGGATTTTCTTATGTATCTGGCGACCTTGTTTTTGCTACGCCATACATATGCAGACCTATAAGAATTATGCAGAAAATTCTATTTTGCTAATCCTAGTATTTACATCATCGCGAACGTCACGATACGTAATCTTGACAACATTTCTTCATCGCCAAAAAAATTCAGAATTTGGAATCATGGATTATACGGCACCTGTACCAAAATTATTGTTGTTTAAGCTATCGACATTCAGGTTTAACTTAGTGTACAGCGAAATTATATATATATAATCGAAGAATAAAATAACTTGATAAAAACTTATGTATACAATATTGCATAAATTTTTACGTGTTACAGTGACAGCTCAGACACAGTAGATACAATAAAATTTGAAAAAAAATGAGTTTTTAATATTTTGTTTAAATAAATTGAATGGTGTTTACATCGGATTTGCGATCCAAATGCATAGCATTTAAATAATTATTTAAACTATTTCTTTATATTCAAATTTAAAATCATAGTGTATTAAGAGACGCAATATCAATAATTTGCAGTATGATTCATTCAACCAAATAACTATTATTTCTCATGTATAATATCAAATTATATATTAATTTTTGACTAATGCAATTTTAACTATTTCTTAGTAAATAATCAAAATTTTTTTCATTTACTTTTCTTCTATCTCTTTCCGTTTCCTATTTTTAATGAGAGCATCTTCATTTGTCCATGAAAAATCATTACCTCCACGTGAAATAATTAGATTTTTAGTTCTTTTTTAGCTTCAAAATTTGTGATTGCGCCTTTATTTGAGTGATATCAAAAAAAGGCGCAATCACATATTTTGAAAACTCTTGTTTCAAGGCAATCATCTTAATGCTTTGGTAATTGCAATAATTTTAAGCACTGTGCATTTATTTTTTACCACATTATGGAGGAAGATTGCTGAAATACGACCTTCTTTCGAGGAGCGAAAAATAGAAATCGTTTGATTAGTCTAGAATGGTAAAGTTGTTTGAAAGATATGTTGGAAAAAGAAAAGATTAAACAGTAGAACTGTATGGAATTATTTTTCTACAGGCTGCTAAAAATAGTTATGTTCCTTAAGAACTACAATTTCTCTTACATATTTTGAGATGAAAATATAAATCTTAAAAAGGAAAAATTTGGCCATTTATTCTGGAATATAGATTCTTCATCATGCAACAGCAAACAGTTTCAGACAGAAAAATTCTTTATTTTTGATTTCCCAACAAAATACGCTTTCAAATGTTTTATTTTTTATGCAAAAAAACAGCTGCTTACCTAAAAACAGTTATCATATTTGCTACAGTATTATTATGGCTGCAGCACTTTTACTACTTCAGACTCAAATTACCTTTACTTTAAAGTACTTTCACGGTAGTTCCCTCATGGGCTTTTCCCGGCATATTACGTTTTATTTATTTTATGATGATATCTATATATGCATGTGAATTAAAACTTTTTTTCTTGTCGCTAAATTTTTGTTTCAAATAACAGCATAGAACAGAATGAAATTCATATAAAGATATTGCGATAAGGTTATTTAAAACACAGGTTGTGTTTCATTTAAAAATTTTGGTTATACGCTTTTTTATTTATTTTTTACAACAGCGGGCATTTTGGCAATTAACCTTCGCCCCAACTGCTACACATTTGTCGTTACCCAGTGAGCACCTATGAACCAAGTCACGGAGCCTAGTGGCATTACCCGCGTCATACCACCAAAAATCCGTTTATAGGGCGGGCTACATTCATACATACGTTTTCACACAAAAAAGGCAAAGAAACACAAAGAGAAAGTAACATTCATGTCCGAGCCATCCGGACTCGAACCAGGGACCCACAGCTCAGGAGTCAGGAAAGCTAACCACTCAGCCATCGCTTGACATTACAGCATTTGTAGTTAATTTAAACTGTTATATCTGATTTAAACTCACTGAAATGCTTCTTGTGTCGTGTTGCACAGCGTTCTGGAACTCCTGTGTACTTTGAAAATAGAGGTGAATTGTTCTTTCCCACTTTTTAAAATAGACATTTTTGCATAAATACTGGGCGTAGAAAAAACATGTGCAACATCAGTTTCCTCCCTTCCTTTATTTCTAAATTCCAACTGTATATTTTTAGTACTTTTAAGTTTTGAAAAGAGAATGTTTTCGCCTAATAAGCGTGCGCATTTTCATCTTTCCTAATACACCACCAATCGGAAATATATTGAAAAGGGATGAAAGAAATACTAAATTCAATTATTAAAATTAACAACTTTGTAATTAAAAAAAATTACAATTGTTTAACACGTCATTCGATTTGTTTTTAGCTCATCTGTAACAGAAATCTAATATCGTAGTTCATCACAGTGTTTGTAACCATGTAAATAAACAAAAAAAAATTAATAAAAAAAAGAAAGCATCTCTATTTTTCCAAATAGTCACTATGCCCTTAAGCTCATTACATGTTTTATTGGAAGCCGCTATCTGGAAAAACTAACTAGTTTGGTCAGCTAGTTTTCTAAAAAGTTACAAATTTCTAAGAAGTTAGGATATTTTTTCCAAACTTTAAATTTTCACTGAATTTGAAGTTAAATTTTTAAAGATTACTGAGTTCTATAAAACTTTTGAACACTTTTACGCTTTTGATGATAGCAAAAAGTTACAAAACAACACTACATGCATCAAATGAGAATTTATGTGTTACAAATATGACCTTATATTTAAAAAAAAAGAAGAAGAAATATTGGTAAATATTTGTTGAAATCAAAATCCAGATAAAATTTGAAAGTAATTACGAAGTAATTTCAACTTCATTTCCTTATATGTATTTAGTCTTCGCCAAATGCCAACAATAACAGAACAAAGCTGAGAACTGCCTTGGAGTAAGCAGCTAAACTACTATTTTTCCAATTTTATAGCAAAATACGGCGTTATCTTTTCGCATATTTTGTAACTGTTCTTGTGTTGTGCTCTGTTATTGTGAATGTTTTAGTAATTAATTTTCAGAAAAAGCTGGCGTTGTTTTATTCCAATAGCCATGACACAAGAGTATATTTTTAATGTTATTATTTAACGTCCCCAAACTAATTTTCCAAAATTTATTAATAAAAGTATCGTTAGAATGAGGCAAGATATTTTTAAACAATTGTAAATTGGATTCTCTTTCTGCTATAAAAAATACGAAACGAAGTTTCATTAATACTTATAAGTTTTATATATTATTCTTAATAAAAAAAATTCTATATATTAGTATGGTGTAACAAACAGAAGAAATATAGTATGCTGACTTCAAATTTTGTCATGAGATCACATTTGATTTTGAATGTTTTTTTTACCCAAATTCGACAGTTTTTCCAAGAAAGATAAAAACAGCATACAAAACACTTGTGGTTGATCGTAAATAAGTTTCGTAGAATAGTTGACATGTTAAAAGATATCAGAAGGCAGTGTGTTCTTTGAGCATTTGTCCATGAGAAAACTTTGTTTGATATAGGTACCGCGTTGCTTATCATACACTAAAAAGAATGGCACACTACGATTCAAAGCATTAATTGGAGATGTTTTGCCCAGGGAAAGATTTTTTATGAACTATGTGACCATCTCTGAAGCATGCATTTATCATTTTAATCGGCAGTCAACAGTAGTAATAGCAAATGATAGTGATCAGAAAGGCAAACATAAATTGGTAAGATTATGGCGTTTGTAATTTGGGATTCTCACAATAAAGGCAGAGACTCTCGAATTTTAATTTGAACTTCTGTCCCCCTTCTGCCCTCCATCCGTGCGTGTGCTTTGTTTCTAATAACTACCATCTGCTTGCAGAACCAAAAAATATGTATAAGAGAAAGGGATTTCTGTCATGAAATAATTGCTGAAGCTGAAGCAGATTTTAAGGACAAAAGTAAATAATTTTATAGTAAATAAATGTAATTGTAAGGTTGTAGAAGCAGTGAAATGAGCATATCCCTCGTGAAGAAGATAATTTTAATATCCTAAATTTTGAATTTTGTCAAAAAGGTTTAATTTTATGAGTCATCCTATAAATTCATTGAGTTATATTTTGTAATTAACAGTAGTGGAAATATTCATTGATTTCCTATCTTAAAAGAAATCTTGCAAAACTTCAACAAAGATGATATTCTTTCAATCGAATTTTATCCAAATCAGATCTTTTAATGTCTTGCTTGTTAAGTTTACTTAAGAGGCTTTTTCGTAAGTCTGAAGGAGTTTGTTCTAGGTTTTTTAGAAGGAAAATCCTATTTTTGTTACAGCAAACGAGCTGATTGGGTCAATAAAGTAATAACTTTTATTAAGTATAACTTAAAAAGTAATACACAGAATATCGTAATTATATGCTACCATGTAAATCTTAATTGAATTATATTTTAATGTCTACATTTTTATTGGATGCAATTCGAAAGCAAAATTTACGACCTAAATTTATACATAAATACGAGATTTTTCAGATGGGAATAATAAAAATATTCCAATTAAACAACTGTGAATTAACATTTTAATTCGAATAAAGAAAATGGAACTATATCCATGCATGTACTGTAGCTTCTTTTAATTAATATGTATTCTTACCAAAAGTTGAATTTTATCATTTGCCTATTTTTGTTTTAAAAATAAAAATTATGATTCTAATCACAATATGAATTTTTTCCAAATTAGGTTTATGATTACAGAGAGGTTTCACTTTTATTATTCTCGCCAAACATGTTTTTGGCCGTTTATTATCTTCGCCAATAGTTAATATTTATTATCGTCTATTTTTATCCTTAAGGCAAAAAAGTATTATCTCTAGTTTGTTAAGCAACTTTTATTGTACTTCAGTTGAATGAATTGTATATAAAGACCTTTCCTTCTTTTACAATCAAAACCCTCATTTCAATATGCTAGTCATAAAATAATATTACCTTATTCCTTTTATTGTTTCATGTTTTTACTTCTTTTCACTTTCCCAATTAAAGGATACTGTCATGGCATTTTTGAACAGTAGATAGAACTCTTCGAAAACATTCCTGCATGTGTGCTTTTCGTAGAAAAACGAAAAATATCATGCTAAGATGTCATAACCTTTATAAATTGAGGTGAAAAGGCACGCCTTATATACCTGCAGGTGTTAAGGTGGTTCATGGATTAGAATAATAAATCATAAGGCGTTAACTCATTGATTTAAGGTGTTAAATTATCACATAAATGAAAAATAGATGAATAAAATACCGAAATAAATATAACAATAATTAATATCTTTCCTTAAATTCAAGGCTTTTTTTTTCTTTACGCATTTGAAGTGTTATAACTTCTTTATCCTATCATATTTGGAAGTTCTTTTGAATATTTATTATGAATAATCGGAAGGGAAAGTGAATTCAATTCAACTGATTGATTGACTGATTTAAATTGCGAAAAGAATTAGTGTTACAGTCATAGAGATGTGCATGAATCAAATGTTTTATAATCTGTAACTATTTTTACTGTGAATGCAAAACACAATTGACTTCTTATTTCAGAACATTTTTTTTTATTCTTCTCAGAACAGTAACTCCCTTAATATTAGAGTCTAATTATTGTTATAAAAATAGAAGATTAACAATTCAAATTCTTAGAAGTACTTTAAAAAAAAGCTCATCTATTTGACATTGACATTTATAATATGTGTCATAAAGATTTCGTTTTTTATTTCGTAAATTAAAATTAACAATTCGAGTTAAAAACAAACAAAATCATAAATTCCATGTATAAATTTGTAACAAATTGACTAGTCTTTCATTTTTCTAAAATCTGCCTGAAATTATTAAAAAATATATCAAATACCATAGTAAACTTTTGTATGAGTTATTTAAAAATTAACTTTTACCAAATATCAAATTTTAGCCATGTAGAACATTTTACATATTTTTCTCTTCTAAAGAAATTAACTTAAGAATCTGCAATAATTCAATGGTGTAATTTTACTGCTGTTGTGAAATACTGCAGGTGTTATTATGATATTATGCATTATGGTTGAAATATGTTACAGTTAAATATATTTTCCAATTTTTTTTCCAACTAAAAATTTTTCTTTAGTGAATAGCAGAATACTTGAGAATTGAAGATTTAAGAAAAAAATTTTGGTACATTCAATTCAAATTAAATTATTTTTCAAAAGCTTAAACAAAATTTGAAATAAAATAAAAATGTAAGCTGGAAGAAGGTTAAAACTTAAAAAGAAGAAATATTTGTTTTCTGACATATAAGACAAAATTACTTTCATAATTTGCCTCAAATGAAAGTTAAAGTTTTTGCTTAAATTTCCTCCTTTATCTAATAGATGGGAAAACGATTTATTGTACAAATAATGAACTGAAAGATTAAATTACAGGAAACTGTTTGACGCACTGCTTCAAGAAGAATAAAGGAATTATTTGAAGAAAATTACTGCCCTATATTCATTTGAAGGACATAAAAGTTGCGATGAAATGATAACTTTGAGCTTTCAAGAACAAAAGAATTTTAGTAATATATTTTTTGACAATAAAATGTAGAATGAAAAGAGATTAAGCAATTTAAAGTTTCTTTTTATCGCTTTTATTCGGAATTCGACGTTATCGGAATTACATTAAGATTGTAAAATTCTAAGAGTGTACTAGACAGTTTAATTGTATCAGATGTGAAGAACGAGACATTACAATATTATAACGTGTGGTATGTTTCCGCTTTCTTGAAAATAGAACGAAGAATTCGTGTATATCAGTAAGTGAAACCGCAGTTAGCATCCCCTATGTCAACGAGGGAAGCGAACTATAAATAAATTCAACACTCCCATTAGCAGAGGGATGGGGAAAAGGCACCACCCATTCTAAATATGGACAGAGTTGCAAAAAGTTTGTGCAATAGAAGAAGCAAGTAAAAACAAACAGAGAATGATATTTTTCTTCCAAGATTTTATTTATTGCTCGAACCCATGGAAAGACATCAGGGAGAAGTTTTGTCCTCTGGATTATTTTAGTGTTATTGCAAGTTCCACAGACTCTAATGTAAGAGATAGATAAGAATGTTTTTTTTTTTTATTCCATAGAGAGACATTTGTTACTGCCAAAGTTCAACTGCAAAATTAGTTATTAACATCCTTTTTGGAAACTTCATGTGTCGAGATATATGTCCAATATGGTAACAGCATCTAAAATATTTGCAAAAAACATTAATCTACACATATATTTCATTTATATTTAGAGAAGTTTTATAATTTCTACTTCTTGTATTCCTTAGGAGTAGAAGCTAGACATCTATTTATCATTATTCAGCAATATTTAAGACTGAAGTAAAACATTATCACTCTAAATATTATGATATAACCTATTGACCGCAGTTAGCTCCTATTTGTATATCCGGAACGCTTTTATTGCTTATTCTTTAAAATTTTCCGTTAACACAGGAAATACAGTCTAGATTACAGTTTGTTCAAACCCAGTGGTAATCATAATCGAGAAAAAGTTATTATTCAGAGACATTGAAATTGAATTTGCGCTAAAATCAGATACTTCGCATTTTTTTGGCATCTTATTATTACATATGTCCCGAGTGTTTTCATGCATGAATCTTAGATTTCAATACCATGTTTTCAACCCCTCATTCTAGACTACAATTGCGATTTAATATTGGAAAAAGTCCAATTTAATAATTGCCGATATTGAGCCTGGCAATTATACAAATGGAAATAATTTGAGGTTAGCATCAATTTGATTCTTTAGCACCGTACTTGAAACTCCTGGTAAAGTGTTATAGCATATTTCATTATAAGTGTTTTTTATACATAGTTAGCCAAATGCAAGTAATGCAAGATAATAAAAATGAAAAAAAAAACCTCATTTTCATTCCAGTAGAGAGCCGATAGAAGATAAAAGAAGAGAAAGATATTGAGTAAAAAAAAGAGACAAATTGATAGAAAACAATATTCAATTATAATATTTATGTCACTTGCATTCAGAAATGGTTGAGATCGAATACCAAACTACAAAACCTCATGACAGCTAAAAGAGTTTTTAAAGTAATATTTGGGTGTTGATAGTATGTGTGTTTATCTATAGAATTATTCACAGATAATGCTTCGTATTCATGTGTCCAATAAAATATATGTTGGAACTCAGTATCCATCTTATTGTGTTCAGCTGTGACTAAGGTAGAACTGAGATCTTCACATTTCGAAGTGTGCAGTCATATCATTCGTGCATGATGTGACCATAATGTGACTCCGTGTAAATAGTTTAATAGGTGACGACTATAGTAAAATATTTCTTCTACCAAACTTTTAACTCTATGAAGATTCTAACCTAATGGAGTTGAAAAGCCCATGATGAATCATTCACAAGTAGGCTCCTGGAAGAGCCATCCATACGCAGTAGGCGTATTTCTTGGGATCAAGACTGATTCTTTTATCCCCATAAGAACGTGGCCTTACCATTCTATACGAGAACACTTTACATTAAGAGTTGGAACCTCCAAATCAAGCAACATGATATCTTACCTTTAGGTTTATCATTATGTTTTGAATGGCCATCGGTGATCCAATGTTTATAACTTACGGCATCAATGGGAATTTTCGGCTCGCAGTTCATTAACTCCTACCACCTAAGTACTATTAACATAGCTGAATGATGCTTTTTAACAATTCATTTAATAAATGGCACCAAATATGCTCATCAATTAAATCTATGTAGTTGAAATTACTTAAAGCACATTTAAAATTTTGACTATATCATTGCAACTTAAATGATATTTCCCTAGTTTTTCTTTACTAATAAAAACAATTTATTATCTTTTACATAACAGCGCTTCCAATAAATTATTCATAATGCTCAATTTCTCATAAAAATATATTTCTTTTAATTTTAAGTTATTTAGGAGAAAACTATTTCCAGACATAAAATTAATAAAGAATCCCTATATTTTTTGGGTGAAATAAAGTAAAATCAACAATGCCACATTTTTGTCAAAAGAAACTCAATCCGTTTTTATCAATTTCCCACAGATAGACCTACAGCAAAACTGTCACCCAGTTTACAGGCAATGACAGACAGTAACCAGCAGTTCTGTCTTATTTCTGTCAGGAAGTGTCAGAGGGTAGAGGGACAACTTAGCTTAAGGGACAGAGAGATTAAGTTTCACAAAAGCTCTCTACCCAATTTTTTTTCCCAGATCACGCTATATTTTTTTCCACCGGTTTCTTATTTTATTTTAATTTAATTGACAGGAGGAAATTATTTTATTTTTTGTAGTTTTTAATTGAAAATCACTGATAATATTTAAGATAAATTTCTGTTTATAGCAATTTTGCTTAATTTTGTGATATTTTCTAGTAATAAAAATACATTTTTCTTTTGATTAAAAATTAGTTTCCTTCGAATTATTTTATGGTTACAGTGATACGTATCCAAATATCAACTACTATCAACTGAAATGCCGCTTAATGCCATTAACCGAATCGTAATTTCGAATTAGAGATCAAGTGACTCATTTAACACTTAGGCTGGTACCCTCTTCTTAAGTAAAACCACATTTACGAAGTCATCAAGTCTCTTATGGCACTTTTAAAGTGCACAGGACTTTTCAGCACGACATTGGTAAGGTACTGAATTTATAGAGTACTGAGCCTTTCGTAAGGTACTGAATTTATAGAGTACTGAGCCTTTCGTAAGGTACTGAATTTATAGAGTACTGAGCCTTTCGTAAGGTACTGAATTTATAGAGTACTGAGCCTTTCGTAAGGTACTGAATTTATAGAGTACTGAGCCTTTCGTAAGGTACTGAATTTATAGAGTACTGAGCCTTTTGTAAGGTACTGAATTCGCTATTTTTTCAGACTCAATATTAACGCCTTTTTCTTATCAAACTACAACAGTTCAAACCATAAGCACAACATAATGATCATTCAACAAAGAGGAATAAGTTTTGAATAACCTGAGTGAAGGTGAATAATCATGACCACTGATCACTAAAAATGAATTATTAGATTTTAACCAAAATTCAAAAGTGTGTTATTAAAGGTAATTCAGTAAATGATTTAAATTTCACTTCGGAAAGTGATAAAACTTAAAATTCACAAATGATGGTTTAGAATGCAATGATTTTTGATCATAGCAGAATAACACTTGAGCCATGAATTCGATTTTCTCAATAGTCTGGGATATACTCTACGAATTATATAAAGACGAATAATGTGGTTTTGATTAAAAGGAAAAAGATCAAAATTGCCAATTTATTCTACAAACGTCCACCACACATTAAACTTAATATTGATTAGTTAAATCCTTATAAAAATTGTATTTGAACGAAGCAATTTTCTTGGATACTAGACCTCTAACTATGTTATTCATGGACTAAATCCTTTTCTTGTCAATTAAAAAAGTTAACTTACCACAACTATACATTTTGAACTTTACTTTCTTTGAAACAGAAGACACCAAATTGTATCCTACGCTCAGTTGAACATCTGGTAATGGATTAATAGTTGATGGAGTTATTTACAAAAAGTGTTCTATATGCATTTTAAGCAATGTAGGTGCTTCAGATTTTCCAATTAATTCGCTTTAATCGCACCAGAATATGACTTAATATTTACAAAAAAGTCTTTCAACTGTAGATATTTAAATTTATCGTAAAACAGCTTTTATTATTGAGGTTATCATCAGAGTGCCAATATATATATATTAAATGATTTATGTATTTCACACAGCATACTATTCATTATGCTGCGTGGAATATATTTAAATAAAATTTTTTTACACATGAGGACACTTTATTTATTACATTCACTTTTATTCACTTTTATTAACATTCACTTTTATTACATATATGAGATATGTTTCATATAGTTTATTTCTGCTGACAGAATCGGATAGACACAATCAACGGAATAGTTTTAAATCATGGGAAAGCAACAAGACAGCCTTCTAGTTGGTACTATCATCTCCATTGTTATATATATATATATATATATATATATATATATATATATATTAAATAATTTATCCCTTTTTAGAGTATTATTTAAAAAATAAAGATAATAACAACAATATAATTATTTTAACCGCTTTATATGTATTGAAATTTTGGAGGAAATTCATTTTACACTTGCATTTTCCTGTTGCTCTCTGATTCAATGTTTTTATATTCTTTAAGACACACGTGGCTGAATAAATACATTGCATACTATTGTTGGTCTACCAGCGAGATAATATTGAAGTACAAAGACAGGCCGGACACGTGATCGATATTTTTGACGGAGACAATGACATCAGAATTATTTGCTCAAATGACGCATTGAGCGCAGGGAATACATGTCGAAGGGGAGGGGAGGCATGCACATAAGCCCAGATAATGACTTTTCCCAATATGTGCCCGATCACCAAGTGAAGGTGGAAGGCACGTATATTTGGCACGCGTGTGAAAGAAAAATTCCCCGTTACCCTCATGCTGAAGTTATCCTAGCAAATATGTCCAACCACATGGACTTTTATATATTGATCGTACCTTCGACATTGATTGGTATCAAAAGAAGTGGGTGGGAGAATTAGATCGTGTAACACAATATTTTGATTTATGGAATTATTATGCATGGTAGAGACTTACTTTGGGAAAAAGTTGAAATTGTGATCTGCGTGGTAACATGGTTACACAAACCGAAAAACGTTATTTGATTGCTTAGATTTTAGATATGATTTTAGCCATATTTGAATTACTGAACCAAAGTATGAAATTTGTTTTTCTTAATAACTTAATTTTTTTTACATAGGTTTAGAAGTTTTAAACATGTTTTAGGCACTTTTATATGGACTTCCAATTATATAAGAGGCTTGAAATTTGGTATAAAGTTTTTTTAGTTTCCAATTATACATAATATAATATAAAATCTCCGTGTTTTAATATTTCTATTTAATTAAATTTAATTAATTTTATTAAAATTAATATTTTAAATTAATATTTTTATAAAATGTTGTATTTTAGAAATATGATATCCTTTGCAAAAACAGCTACCAAATTCAAATGAAATACTCAGCTCCAAATACTTTGGTAATAAAAATTTAGTTGCCCTTATGTCATTTATATTGTCGTGAATTCTATAATTTTTATGTATAAAATAGCTTAAGTAGCTTATTTTAGGAAAGATTTAATTAAGTAAAAACAATAGCAACAGAAAATATGGCTTAAGCACATTTCATAGCAGACAGGCTAAACGCTAAATGGGATAAGAATATTTATGGCGCATTTGTTCCAGGAGAACTTTCGTTGATATTTGGCTGCATTCACGTGTTGTAACAATGTAAAATTAGAGTGCCTTCAAGTATCCATTCCGGTCGAAGTTCATGAAAAAAAGAAAAAATAATAATACTGTTGTTGAACCACCCTCTTTGGATTAAAAGTTTCCGTGTTCAACCCTAAACACTGTTGCATAACGAGAAAAAGATGTTGCATTTCTTCATCGACACCTGTCGGAGAGTCTACAAAGAGATTCTTTGGTATTCCTGCCTTGACCACGTAAACATGTCCCTCTGTTCATGACTATCTTCTCAGTAGGAATTATATGGCAAATGTCTAAAAATCATTCTATATCCTTCAATTAATAAAGTATCGAGTATATTATATTGGACATCCATCTATGGTAGCTTAACAAGATCTGGGAACAAACCTAGTATCGTTGGTATGAAACATAGCAAAAGCAAATTTACAGTGACATCAAATGAGCGTTAAAAATGACGTAAATTAATTATGAAAGCTGTAAAATCAAAGTTTCCAAGTGAAAGAGTCTTTGTTTTAACATGCTGAAGTAAGTTTTGTTCCACGTAATGGTAACTCTCGATTCTACCTCGGACAAAATTTCGGTGGAAAATACGATAAGGATATTATTTCTAGGGATAGTTATTATAGATTATTAAACTCTGTATGTGTTTATTATTAAATTATTTTCGATTTATAATTTGTTTAATGGTATTAAAATTAACAAGAAAATATAAAAAGTAATCCTCATAAAGATGATTATCACACATTTCATATTAGTTCTTTATATTATTAATATTATTATTACATTTTATAAACTTCTCAAAGGTAAACAAAATTAGCATTTTATGAAAAGTATATATTTTTGTTTATTTCTTTCTCCAAGATTTTTACTAATTTTAATATACATTTCAACAATTAGGAAGCCATTTTAAACATTTTATTGATAAAAAAAAACTAATATATGTATAGAACTCAAGAATTAATTACTTGGCTGATATGATGTGCGATTAATTTTTGATCACAATTAGTATTTGCGGTCGTCACTTGTTGAGTTAATAAGTAGCAAAGCATTTGGAAACACCCAGTTTATAAATATAGATTAAAATATGATTTTAAATTGAATACAAAAACAAGATATTTTTCCATGTAGCATATTTAAAATGCTTACAAATAAAATACGAATTGCTTGCACAAAGACTAGCTTATATTTATTCAATTTAATTGTTTTTATTTGTATAGTAAAAAAAAAAGAAATTATTTTGCTTATTGAAATAATTCGCTTCTGTTAATCTGTTTTGTAATGAAATTTTAAGAACTTACATAATCAAAAAAAATTTTGTACGTGTAATATTATTTAGTTTGAAATAGATTTTAATCAAAATTTCATCAATATTGTGAATCAAATATTTCTATAAGCTGAAACCGATAAATAAATCAACAATCTCTCATCTTTGAACCTTTAAATGACGATCCGCAGCTGAGCCCCTCATCCTTTTGACCATGCATGCCCCACCAGCTGAAAGACATTGGGCACTGCGAAATTAGTACCTTTCATAGGGCTTCTCAACATGATAGACTTCTATTTGGATCAGGTATCCAACTTGATACTTTACAGATATGCCTTTTTTTATCATGAACTTTTCATGTTTTCTAACACAAACATTTTGAATTTAAATAAATTTAGTGTTTAAGTTCAGTCTCATATTTTTATAGATAAAAAAAATAACCTGTGTGTCACGTGGAAAAACTGAAAACTCGAGTTTCAAACAAAGAAATGACGCTAATCCTAAGTCATTATTGAGTAATGGAGTATCCATTATTTTTACCTATAAAAGATCGCTAAGACTTCATCGGAACCCTGTAAAGAAAAACATTGACTCTCTCCTCTTCAATGAAGACAGTCATGATTGGTTAAATAACATTTATTTGATCAGTTAAGTGATCTTTCAAAGATTTTTACATCAGGTTACTTAATTTTAAAATGGCCATGTAGACAATTTACTTTTCTTTTTCTTGTTACAAACTCAAAGATCTCTGAAAGAAAAAAAAAAACATAACAAGAAAGAACAAAAAGGAATAAAGTTTACCGAGGCGAATATATCGCCAAAAGTTCGATTTTATAAAAAATAGCCTGGACAAGAAATAGATCAACATCGCAATGTCCGAATCCCATGCCAGACTGCCGAAAATTCAAAAATCCCGTTGTAAACCAACTTTCTGTTGCCACAATTATATTAGTAGAAAAAGAAATTTTTAAATAAAAAAAATTCCACCAGAAAGCACAAATGAGAAAACTCCATCAGAAGGCGCAATTGGAAGCAAATTATTTATAAGCTAAGTGTCAAATAACAATGTGTTTTTATATTATATATGTATATATATATTAAGAATAATAAAAGGAATTTCTACAATACACTAATTCCTACGTAAAAAAAAACATATTTTTTTAAAGTCCTTACGTAAAAATTCGTTTTTTTTATGGGTAAATGTATTACATAAATGTAGTATGTAACATCGTTACTTCAATTATTTAATGTATTTTCAGTACAATGGTTTTTAACAAATGGTACACACAAAATCTTGATTTTATGTGATTAATTTTCTTTTTTTAATTAAGAAATCATAAATCGCAGCTTATAGCTTAATTATCTATCAGTCACTTGTTATTAAATTCATAATCAATGTGCAAGAAAAAGGGATTCTAAATTTGTGCAAATACATTATATAAAAGGAACGAAATTATTCTTTTGTGTTTACGAATTTCAGTGAATTCTGTTGTATTTGAAGTATGTGTGGTTTTTTTACTAAATTTTCACCCAAAAGAATGACATATTCCACTTGAAATTGGTTTTTTGTTTGTTAGATTAATTTCTAATTCTGATATTAAAATTTTCTTTAAAAAAAAAAGAGCAGTTTATGTTTGTTTGTTTTTTTTTTGTGATATGAAGTTTCTTAGAAAAACTTATTTATTTCAGAGTTCAAATAAAAAAATATATAAATTAACTCAACCACTGTAACATTTAACAAAGTATAAGCAGCTATATCAAAATTCCATTAGATTTATCTTGCGTCAAAAACGGTTTATCGAACCATCAATTAAGATCCGGTCGCTTTTTCATTCTGTATTTGACCTCATCGATCAGCTTTGGTTTCATGTTTCATTTCCTCTCAAAAATGAGGAAATAATCGTAAAAAATATCTCATTATTAATTAGCCATGAATAAATATGTCTGAAAATATCAGCGTCGTGAGTGTAAAAGAAAGTTATGAAAAGAAAATTATTTAACTTTCACGTCATTTTTATTTTGTAATTTTCAACTGATATTCGGATAGCATTAGCGACTTGAGAAATGCTTTTAAAGTGATGGTGTTTGGTTATTCTAATATTTCTTAATGATCTATAGATTTGATTATATTTTTTACGCGAAATAAAATTTTATTTTCAAATTTAGTTTCTTAATACATTATTTGAAATATAAATTAGATTTTTTCATTTAAATTATTCATTCATTTATTTTAATTATACATTAGGGGTCAGTGTACCTGACTGTGGATAGGAAGATCCTGGGTTCGAGTCCCGGTTCGGGCATGGATGTACTTCCTCTCTCTATTAATCCTGTAGCTGTCCTTATCTTCTATGAATGGGTTGTAAATGGTTGCCTAACCTTTAAACGAGTACCTGTGGCATGTGCGTACTGAGGAAGTCGGACTCCACACCAAAACATGGTTCAGCTGGAAAAGTGGAGCAGCGCACCCCATACTGCCAGTCTAACTGGATTACAACAGCAATTATTCATTTAAATTATGAATAGAACATAACGCAAATATATTCTATTGATAAGCTAAATTATTATTTTTATAGAAAGGAAAGTTCATTTAGATAAAAAATTATAATTAATAGCAATTAATTATGTTTTTCTAAAAATATAATGAAATTTATATTTTTAGAAATGCATAATTAATTGCATATCCTTAGGAACTTTTAAAATTTTGACATAATGAGAACAAACTATTTAGTATTTACGCAGAATTATTTTTATTAAGGTATATATATTTTATTACATGTTATTAATTAGATAATATGCATCTATAACTTGTACATATAACATAGTATAACTTGCATAATTAAGAACACATATATTTATTCCACAATTTTATCTCTTCTTTGATTGTTATAAAAATTACACAATATTTTAATGACACATTTTTATTAAAATGAGTTAATTATAATAAAGAACGTAATACCTCATTTAATCATAATCAACCTATCTCTCTCTCTCTTTCTCTTCATCATTTTCTTATAATAATTTATAAGACAATAAAGAGGTAGTGAATTAGCTTCTTAAATGATGAAGAAATAAATAGCATATGCCCAGGTCATAGAGCTAGAAGTAGACTACACTTAACTCTATGCCTCTGATAATTTTTGATATAAATAATTATCATAAATCTAAGAAACAATCTATGGAAAATCTGCAAAACAAGTACGATCATTCTTGGAAAGGATTTTTCATTCTTATTGGTTGCCTTTGGGAGTTAAATGCTTATACTTTACAGTACTATTTTGTGCCCAATGCATCTTCAGTTCAAATGTTTGGGTTTCCTTCTTCATTTAAAGAATCTAACAACCATCTTCACTGTATATGGAATATGAAGATAATAAAACTGAGATTAGATGTTCATGATTTGAAAAGCAGGAAATAACCAAATGAAAGGATTTTGCATATTTGAACTACCACCGTCCTTAAAGGTATCATTTTGCGTGGAAGACATCGAGACCACGATCCATTTTACAGCCCCTACTCGCCGTGAATCAACACGATGAATCTTCGGCTGGCTCCGATGAATAATTAACGACCTTCTGGTAATGAAAGTGTCACCTCTGCAAACTAGGACACCATGGCCTCAAAGTTTTCTTTGAATTGTCTAAAAAGTGACCTTTACCAGTGCCCTTGGTAACCCAGATTATTATACTGATTAAAAATTTTGCCTAAGCAGATTTTATTTACCCATGTGGTTGACCCAAACTGGTGTTTATCACTGGTGAATCACTGTAATAAAGTTCCTAACCATAATCAACAGTGTATGAGACCAATTATAAATATTTGCTTCTGTTTAAGCAAATGACTGTAGTAAATTATTTTTTTACATGCTATTGATGCTTCAAAATATATATGATTTTAATCATATGCAATTATAGGATAAATAAGCATTTTTGCTTTTCCTGTCTTTCCTTGCCGAGGTGGCAGTCGAATGGTTAGCGCTGTTGCCTTCGGTTTAACAGTTTGTGGGTTCGAATCCCACCTTGGGCATGGATGTTTCTAATGGTTCGGAATCCACTTTAAACCATAGGTCCCGGTCTAATTAGCCCTTGTGGGCGAAAAATGACCGTTGAGTGACAAACAAACCAAACCAGCCTGTTTTCCCCTGCAATGAAATATTAAATTATTTTCAATGTTTCAGAAAAATTTATAAAATGTTAAAGAGAATATGGAAACAAATTCAATAAAACTTTAAATAAATGATCTAACTTGATTATCTATACCGATTACGTTTTATTAGTTTATATAATACACTGCTTTTGTACTAATTGTAACTCTTAGAAAAAAAATTTCCGAACCTTTGTTCCAGATTCTTATTCTTTCAGAACAAGATTTGCTATTTCATTTTAGTTTCTTACAATATAGATCAATATAGATTTGATTTATTTGCCACTCCTCAATTTTGTGCAGACGAGGTCTAATTAGACCAATATCTATAGTTTAAAGTAGATTTCAGACTATATTGAAAAAAACTAATCCTGAGTAGAAAGTGATTTCACGAACATTTGAACTGAAAGTTATAGAGAGTTCTAAAAATTTTTCTAACTTTGAATCAAATACTGGAATATCATCTTTCAGCACTTTGAATTACTGTATCTAAAATATAAAAAAAATTACGTAATTAATTCATTTTTAGGAAAAATTTTATTAAATTTCACTATTTAATATACTTAAAAGATTACACTACAAAAATACTCTATGAAAAATAGAAGCCTTTTGTTTCATTTTTTTTCTCTTTTAATTTAAGTATTATTTTAGAACAGACATATTACCGTCTTAAAAATATAAAATTTCCAAGTTGAATTGAAGTAACATACACCAGTAATCGAAAATTAATTTAAAGAATAATAAATTTACTTTTGAATTAATTTCTATGATATACTTCGACTTTTCGGTTGATGCCATTATCAGTTGATCAATAATCTTCAGTGTCATTTCATACATCTACCAATCCACCAAGGTGGAGAAAAGAAATAATGACAACCGTAAAAAAAGCTTGTAAATTATTAGAAGAATCAAAGGATGAAATTTTAATGATAGAACGCAATGGAGGAGTCTTTATACTTACTTATCTTAATTTTGAAACGCCCTGTTCCATAAATTCAATCACGGGGAGTGTTAAAGAAGTGTGGGTGGGAATCAATCCGTAATTTTCCATTTTCCATTGTATGCAGAGTCAGCAGGAAATGAAGCAAGGCAGGTTAAAGTCATGTTTTCCACTGCCACCCTATTGTAAAAGAAATTTAAAAAAAAACTTGACACTTCAAAAGAAATATCTTGGGAGTTGGAATGCAGATAATGTTTTTGAAAAGCATACATCTGAACTCTTAAGAAATATGGAAAGGAAAAGAATAAATTTGAAATAGTGATATAAATAGACTTATGTTGTAATTCAACATCATTTAATTTATTAACGCCACATTTAGCTGTTTGATAATAGCTTAAAGAATTCATTACATTCATTTCAAAAAATTTACATTATTAATTCCTTTTAGAATTATTGCTTATTCCTATCACTAATGTGTCGCACAAAACAATTAATCTTATCGTTGATTTTCTAAATTAAAAAATGAATTTGATGAAAATTAATCTATTTGACTAGAAATAATAGTTGAATTATCATTATTTATTTTAATATCTTTGTAATAGTTGATATATTCAGCGTCAATGTAATAGGTGATGAGAGATTATTAGTATATGATTTTCTGCAAAAGAAAAATTTCAAAAATAAAAATATAATTTCGTATGATTATTTTAATCACAACAAGCAATTCGGCTCATAGAATGATCAGTTTAATAGTTGGATTTCAGTTTTACTAAGATTACTAGTGATAGTTTAATTCAATCACATATAATCTTTTTTCATTCAAAATTTTATCCCATTTTTATTTGCTTTGCAATAGCAATATTTGGTGACAAAACGCAAATTTTAATGATTATAATTTATATTAAAGGTACTAATTTCCATACCAAACTGACATCCAATTCGTTGATTTTATGTTTCTGGCCTTTAATTGTTTTCTAATTTCTTTCCGCGTATACCTTTTTTTTCTGCTTTTATTGAACATAAATTTGGTAAATGATCCACATGTAACTTTTTGAATAATAACCATTTTTATGATTAACTAAAATAATTTTTTGATTTTATAAAACTAATATTATTTGAATGTAAGCCAAATGGTAGAATCTGTAGAAGTATTCTTTGCTAAAAATAGAGAGATTACTTTAACAAAACATGAAATTAGTTGCAGTTAGTTAATAATTAAATTTATTATTAATTCAAAATTACATTTGCTCAATTTTAATAAACGCGATTAATAATTTTTAAATTATACTTTAATCACATATATAATTATAACCTTATATTTCATTTTACTCAGTCACAAACACCAGAATTCCAGTTCATAAAGGTCTGTCGTAGGATTTATTTCTATTCTAGTTATAATAAATTGGGGAGAAAACGCCTTATTGAACAACAACAGACATTTTATTTGAGATGGTAACAAAAGTCTTTTAACAAATCTTTAAAAAAAAACTTGTTATAAGCGTGGTTGAGAACTCTTTATTTAGAAAGTGTGAATTAATGCTTGTAAAAGATGTTAAATACTTACGTGCCCAGAAAACTTAAAACATGCAAGTTCCAAGTTTATTTTAATATGAATTCTCTTAAAGAGCATTTATACTATATTATAAATACATCAATTGAATTCTCCATCATACATTTTACTCATAAACTAAAAAGAATTTTAAAATCAAAACGTTTCACGAAGGTAAGTATTCCATTTTTGATCACCAAATCTCTTCTTTCGCATTTTGGTTTGAATGAAGTGTTAAATTTAAAGCAATAATCGAAACAATACCAATTTGATATACGTAATTCACAGTAAGAAAAATAACAGCAAAAGTATTAAGGAAACTAACAAAAATGAATTTTAAAAAAAGGCACAAATTAAAGTAATTATAAAAGCTAAATGGCTACAATGCTTTACAAATCCATCGCAAACTGGGGAAAACGTGTTTTTATTTATTTATTTAGCCAAGTCCACGTGCCTTTGGATTCAGCACTCAGAGTCAATTGACAGTGAAATCATAGAAAGGCAAATCTGGCTAATCCATGACGACAGCTCCCAAGGAAGTGAAGTGAAGAGGAGAGGGAGGGAGTTCTCCAGAGCCACCAACTGGCTGAAAATGCGTCACCACTTTGACATCCTCTGGCGATCGATGTCTATCTCAGTTCCACGCGCTGCAGATGACTTTTCGCTTGCCAAAGTAATTGTTCTCTCCCCCTTTCCTTTCACTTTCCTTTTTTTATTTCGGTTTTGTTTGTCATTATTATTCCATCAGTTTCTAATCAGGAATCTCAAGCCTCACTGTTGATTGTTAGAACGAGGCCGGAAACACGTTCCGTTTTAATTTAGGAGCTTGGAAAAGTGCTTTAATTTACGATTTTTCCACCTTTCCACTCATTCCAGATCGGGCGATACGAAGATTCAAGCACCTTTGTTATCGATTCGTCGAGAGATCTGTTCACAGTTAAAAGTGAATTAGATTTTTGCATCGAAAATTAAAAGTGCAAAAACTATTTATTGATAAAAAAAAAAAACAGTAAATCTATGTGGTTAAGTGATAACGAAGTTATACATCTTAATAGTTGTAATTTTATGCATAGAGAGATATTTATCAATTCATTAAAATAATATAGAAAAAGTACCAATTAATTCATTATGGTTTTAGGGCTGAAAATAATCCAAGGAGTTTATTTACATTTCTATCTTTAAAGAAAATTAGTACTAGCTGATTTTATGAGTTCCATTATGAAAACTCCAGAACCAAGTTAATTCGCATTGATCGGCGCCGAGATTATTATCATCGTGTTTCATGGCGCCCATCATCAGAGCGACGGCGCCAAGATTATTGACATAGCCAAGCTATTTGCTAACAACTTGTACTCCATTAAAAAAGAATTTCGCAACAAATGTAACTTTTTATTAGTAAATTGAGGAGCTTATTAAGATGACCTGCGTTTTTCAAATTTTATGAAAAAAAAATCTAATACAAAAACATTTGCAGTAGCATTTTACTTTTATAAGGAAAATAATTTCGGAAAATTTGGAAATCGATGGTAGTTAATTTCACAATGCAGTAAACCATTAAAATCTCTACAGATATTGTAAAACAAGAAGTAGTAATAAATCACCTGAATATTTCACACCATACGATAGTGTTGACGCTTTACTGAAAATTATTAAAATAGGCTTTGATAATCGAAACAGTTGACACCGCAATATTTGTTATACATAGATATATGTGTCCATCTGGGCGTGTGTATTTGTCTATAATATAGAACAAATTAATTACATTCCTTTTTTAATGCAACGAATTTGTAGTAAACATCCTTATGCATGAACTCTGATATAAACACATTTAACACTACCAAAAGCAAATATCTAAGAATGGTTTTATTATATAGTTCACTTAAAAAAATCAAATAATAGCCTTATTATAATATATATTTTAAATAGATAAATGTTTTTGTTAATATATTATACAGATTAGAACCTAAAGAAATCTAAACCTGCGACACGACAGCCTATATGTAAGCCAAGGCCTACAGTGCCCATACATGTTTTCCTGATTGAGGCACTGGGGAACGAAGCATATGTCAGCTTAATGGGAAACCTCCAATGTTTAGCTCCCAAGCATGATTGGTACTCAGCTTATCGACCTACTAAAGGGATGAAAGGCCGAGTCGACCTTGCCTAGTCCTAGTATCGAACTTGGGATCAGGATGCGCTACCACTAAGCCACCGGGCTTCAGAGCAAATATAAGAACAGTTCTTAAAATCAAAAGCTCATAAAATGCAAAAATCAGTTTAATTTTTAAATTTTTTTTTTTACTACAATTCTATTTCCCTTTATAAATAAAGTACGATTAGAATAAAAAGAATTTAGTATACAGTGTATAAGAAACGTATGCAAAATAAAAAAATCCTACTTAAAAACAAAATTTTCAATTTCAAAATATAAATAAAAATCAGGTAAAATTTAATAGTTCATTTTCTCTACTTCAAAATTACATTTTTAAAAGCAGATTTTTCAATTTTTTCTTTCTTATGTTCTCCGTTATTTAATTATCGATATTTCTTAATTAATATAATTACTATAATTATCGATATATAATTATTATAATTATATAATTTTAATATAATTATTATAATTATCCATTATTAGAATTATCGATATTAATACGTATAAATTACATCTTAAGTCCTCACGAAAAATTCCTGAAAACAAAATATCTGTCAGCAGTGGGATTTGTGCTTATCGAAGTTCTCGCCATTTTAACTTATAAATTGTCATGTAAACATTCTTAGTTGTCTTCATTTACTGCGAATTCTTTAATAAAATCTGCATGTCAGCATGGCGATTCACAAGTTCTTTGCATTTTGGATGCCTAATTCATAAGATGATTCCAAGCCATGATAACTTTACGAGATTTATATTTGTGATTTACGAGATTTACATTTGTGATTTACGAGATTTACTTGTAAAGCTACTGATTATACTCTGATACTGGGCTGTAACACGGAAATTAATTTTAACATGGCTTCAAAATTAAATTTAATATTGACTGTATAGTTAATTCCATAATTCGATGGATTTACGATTCTCCAATAAATAATATCCAATATTCTCAACCATAAAAATATGAAAATTGAAAAAGAAAGCTGATAAAAATTAAACATGAAACGAGTATGCATGGAAACTAGTTTGCAGAAAAGAGATTTTTTTCAAAATTTTAATTAAGAATCGTAAAAGGAGATCAAATATTTTTCTATTTATGAAAGCATATTAAGTACCAACCAACCGGTTGCAAAATTTTCAGCTTTCCTACATTAGAAGCTCCAGCGCCTCCTGAATAAGTTGGGAAGTTAATAAAAATTTGCTAATATTTTCAAGAAAATGTAACAGCAGAATAAACATCAATGCGTCGCAAAAATAATAATAGCAGTTTCTGATATATATTCATGTAGTTTTATTTAGTCGTCTGTTCTTATGAAAATTTTAATATAGGTCCAAAATATATTTCTATTTTTTACAGGTTAACGACTTTTGCAGGGAAAAATATTTATAGCCATTATATTTTCTATTGTCCACTTAGAGTAAGAGATAATGAAGGAGCAAAGACATTATTTCAGTTACTATTTTCAGAGTTTTCTTCCGCTTCAAGTTGAAAAACTTCTAACTTTGCTGACTGAAGACCTTTGGATCTTACCGACAAAGGCAAAAATTATCGCAACGACAAACAAACTTGTGAATAAAACTCTGCAGTCATTTGAAGCTATAAATACTATAGCTATTTGAACAAAAGTGGGCATATGAATAAAAAGTAAAAATATGCGTGAATAAAATAAAACATAAAAAAAACGAATACATCTTGAAGTGCTTCAAAGTGATTTGCACTTTCAATGTAAATTCTGAAAGAAAAAAAAGTTTAGTTTTTCCTAGTCGACGGAATATTACACATGTACTTACCCTTCTTATAAAGTATAAATGTTTTTATATTTTATAAAAAACTATATTTATATAAGAGATACATTGATTTCATGCTTACCAATCATGCTTTGAAGTAGAGGAAATATTGAATCTATTTTGAAAAAGGTATCATATTTTTAAATAAAATGGCAATATAATTTCCTCTATGTCTTTACTGTTAGAATTAAAGATAGTTTTACAGTTACTGAAATATGCGTCTATAAATTAAAAAAAAGAGATTTTATCTATAATTCTCTAGTATCAAGTTAAATAATAATAAAATTCTTTATCATTTGTTTTATTCTAAATAAAGTTATTAAAATCATAATTTCATTTCACATTCTTTCCATTTATTTATTTCTTTTCATTATCATTCTATTTATAGATTTCTTAAATATGAAGCAAAGTTTCTTAAATATGAAGAGAAATGAAAATACGAAATTTTCCTTTTATTTCTATGTGTGTGTGGCATGCGAGCGAGCAATTCTTCCCCAAAACGTTCCAGTACATTGAAAGCCTAACAAGCAATGGACCACCCCTTCCCGAAGCAGTTAAGAAGGGACGGATATAGCACGCTCCATTAACCGTGCGCCAGATAAATTTCCACTTCAAGATGTCTTCCGTCCCTGAATTGGCAAGTAAAAGAAAATAAATTGTTAGGAAGTTACAATAATTAATTTGATATATTTTTGCAACAAGTAAGTAGTCTAACAGATAATTACTTGTACTTAAATGGTTACATATTAGAAATGGTCTTTATTTATCACACTTTATATCAATTGAAATAAAGTTTTAATAAGTTACATAAAAATGTTTAAATAGAGATTTTAATAGTAACAGTGAACACATGTCTCAAGATAGATTCAGTTTTTCTCTAAAATGTTTTCAAATTTTTGCCATAGATAATTGCTGCAGAATATGTTTGTAAATAAATAGAATTTTCGTTAAATGTTTGTAAAATGTTGCTGGAAATGTTTTTGATAAGGTGGTTACAGAAACTTTAGAATTATCTTCATAATTATGTTTTGTTTACATGTTGAAACTTCATCTTGTTATATCATAACCACTGATATTTCTTAAATAGACAAACTGAGAAGAAATCATTATATTTTAGCACCCTTTTGGGCAAAATAAATAAATAACATAAGTAAAATGAAAAAATAGCCTTATATTTAACGTCCTGAAGCAAACGATTCAACTGTGCAAATCGATTTTTTACTTTATTTGGAACTTTTGTAAAGTATACAGAACTCCTCTTTTGAAATTAGATATGCTTTAGAAACAATGAGTTTTTTCATACATTCTACAACCCACATATTTTAGAAAATTCTCAGGATTGAATCACAGAATTGAAATATAATTTGATAAACAATAATATATATACACTACTGGCCATTAAAATTGCTACACCAGGAAGAAATACAGATAAAAAATGGTATTTATTGGACAAATACATTATACTGGAAATAATAAGTGATTAAATTTTCAAAAAAATTGGCTGGATAGATCCTGAGAAATCAGTACCCAGAACAACCACCTCTGGCAGTAATAACAGCAGTTATACGCCTGGGCATTGAGTCAAACAGAGATTGGATTGCATGTACAGGAACAGACGCCCATGCAGCTTCAACACGATGTCACAATTCATCAACTTTAGTGACTGGCGGTTGGTGTGGAGCCAGTCGCTCGGCAACCATTGACCAGACATTTTCTATTGGTGAAAGATCTGAAGAACGTGCTGGACAGGGCAACAGCCGAACATGTTCCGTATCAAAGAAGATCCGTACAATACCGGCAACATGCATTATCGGGCATTATCCTGCTGAAACGTAGGGTTTCGCAGGGCTCGAATAAAGGATAGAGCCACGGGTCGTAACACACCAGAAATGTAACGTGCACTGTTCAAAGCACCGTCAATGTGAACAAGAGGTGACCGAGACGTGTATCCAATGGCACCCCATACCATCACGCCAGGTGATGGGCCAGTATGACGATGACGAATGCACCTGCCAGTGTGCGTTCACCACGATGCCGCCAAACACGGATACGACCATCATGATGATGTACACAGAACCTGGATTCATCTGAAAAGATGACATCTCGCCATTCGTTCGCCCAAGTTCGTCGTTGATCACACCATTGAAGGCGCTCTTGTCTATGACGCAGCGTCAAGGGAAGCTGCAGCCATGGTCTCCGAGCTGAGAGTCCATGTTGCTGCAAACGTCGTCGAACTGTTCGTGCAGACACTTGTTGTCTTCCAAACGACCCCATTTCTTGACTCACGGCTCGTGACGTGGTTGTACGATCCATTACGGCCATGCGGATAATATGCCTGTCTTCTCGGCTGCTAGTGATAGGTGGCCGTTGAGATCCCGCATGGCGTTCCGTATTACCTTCCTGAACCCATCGATTCCATATTCTGCTAACAGTCATTGGATCTCGATCGACGCGAGCAGCAATACTGCGATAAGATAAACCGCAATCCCGGTACGCTACAATTCGACCTTTATGAAAGTCAGAAACGGGCTGGTAAGCATTTCTCCTTCTTACACGAGGCATCACAACAACTTTTCACCAGGCAACAACGTCCAAATGCAATTTGTGTATGAGGCGCCTGCTTTGTCTGAATGCGCTGAAAAGCTAATCATTTGCATATCACAGCACCTTCTTCCTTTGGTATAAATTTCACGTCTGTAGCATGTCGCCCTCTTGATGTAGCAATTTTAATGGTCAGTAGTGTGTGTGTATATATATATATATATATATATATCGTAAAAATTCCACTAGATATAAGAAATTCCAGCTGTAACAATCACAATTATACAGCTACAATTCGTCAGATATAATAACAACAGCTTCCAATTCAAGGTCTCAAATACCTCAGACAAAGAACAGCTTCTCTAGACTAGCAGCCACGACTAATCGTCTTTACCTCACTGACTGTTTTCACAAAAACTTCTATGTCGGGCTGCGGTATTTATATTTGACTTGGTGGAGAAATCTACCAGTTTCGCCAAGATTCTGGAAGCTTCTAGGCTATCTCGCTAAATACTGGTCCTGAAGCTTAGGTGATGGATGTTTCCAGAAATATCTATTTCTTGCCAAGTCGCCAAGAATCTCGCTAACTTTCGCCAAGTTTTCTCGCCAAAACATCCCCAAATCATTAGGAAAACCCGCTTTTAACGTACAACACGTCTAAATACCGCAATTTTTGCATCCGATTTGTCTGAGATATTTTAAGACAAATACAATTATCATTTATAAATTTGTAAAAATATATATATATATATATATATATATATATATATATATATATATATATATATATATATATATATATATATATATATATATATATACATACAAAGTACTACTACAATGTATTATTTAATCGATACTATACTGGAAGTCTAAGAAAGGGTGAAAAAATAGAAAAGATAGAAAATCGAGCAAAATTGGAAACATACAAAAATTTACAAACAGATTTATCGTAAGTGCTTTGGCATTATTTGCGTATATCGTCAAGAAATATATAAACTTCTTTTATATTATTAAAATTTATTATATGAATTAAAATCATGGGAAACTTTTTCACGTATAATTATGGCAAATCTGCCACTCACCCTATCTAGTGGTCATCATGCTTGACTGCTGATAGAGAGGTCTCGAGTTCGAATCCCGGTTCGGGTATGTATGTTCTTTCTTTCTCTCTCTCTCTCTCTCTCTCTACTATCTTTGTTCTTTACTTGTATGAATGAGTTGTGAATGGTTGTCAACCCTATAAACGGGTACCTATGGCATGTGTGTACAGAGGAAGTCGGACTCCACACCAAAATATAATTCAGTTGGAAAAGGGGAACAACGCACTCCATATTACCAGTCTAGATGGCAAAAAACGACAACAACAAATTGATGCGAGGATTTCTCAGAAAATTCGTGATCAATATGAAAAGAAAATTCAATATCGTTATTTTGTAAAACAAAGTTCTAAATTTTTCTTACGAGAAAACAGTCTTCAATTGCATTTTGTTTATCCAAAATACTAAGAAATTCAAAATTATAGAGGAATTCATTTAAATAAAAAAAAAATAAAAAAAAATAATGATTCAGATTCCAATACACAGACTATCACAAGGGAATTTCCATTAGCATTGCAACTGATATACTTGAATCATACAATGATAATTTTAACAAGCTTTCTAATTTTAATATATGAACTTTATTTTATTTTTATAATTTATTGATAGAAAATTTTATGAGGTTATATTGAATCTTTTCCTAGACGAGACTTTATTGTTTTAAAAAGTCATCAGTTAAAATCTTTTGAAACCTTTCTCAAAGAGCTATATAAATACAACAATCGGTATCAAATAATAGATTTCTACAGAGTTAATTACAAACAATAAGATTCCCATGAAACTTCACAACTTTTTAAAGATCTGATAGCCTTGTTATATAGTCATTTAATTAGCTTCCAATTTATAATTTGTTTCTGGTCAAAGATCACGACAATACAGAAAACCTATTCTCCGAAAACATTCAAAAAATATTTCGCATAGCCACCGCCATCTTTTCGATTGATCACAAAATAGCATGGTTACTCGATTAATTGAATAATTATATACCGATGAAGTCGCAAGATATGACTCGATGCGCCAGTGTGGGAAAATAATATATTCTTAATTGCGCTATATTCAGGCCTTAACGAACTTGCTTGTGTTAAATCAGCTGTAGAGGTAATAAGCGTGTTCTGGATGAAAGCTAAGAAAACGATTTTTAAAAGAGAAAAAAATCGCTCTAAGTCTATTGGAATCTTTCCATTCATAGATTCGCTGCTTATCAATCTAACTTTCTGATTGGAGGAGGAATCCTTTCAGAAGCAATTATGAAGCCGCGTTCGTGAATACGAACACGTTCGAATATTGTAATGAATCATAAATGCAACCAATTAGTTGTTAATTTTTTTTTTCTCAGTCGATGGTGAAAACAGTTTTTTGCGAAGAATAATGGCGTGCGGAAGAATTAGAACTATTTTTAGAAAGAAGGATAATTTTCGGAAGGATTAAGGGTTATCAGATAATGAAATACAGTAATTGTCACAACACTCCTTGACCTATATATTTCCAAGTGATTTTAATAAATATATTGTGCGTGGAGCAGCAGAAGAATCCGCACACAAAATGTGGAAAAACACGAAAAGAATGTTCTCATTGTCCCGGTTGCTTATCCATTGTCATCGATCAAGAACGTGGACTATTCTTAACAAAATGCGATGGAGTTACTGCTGAAACGGTGACAAAGGTCATACTTAGATGGAACAGCATTAAATAGAGTAAAATAAAAACATGTGAATGATTTTTAAAAATGGCGGGAAAGTTATAACAACGGATGATGTAGTGCCTATTTTCGGCTAAATTTTCGGAAACTTCGTTTCTAGATATGAGAACATCCTCAATGCATAAACTTATTTTTCATTTTTGAACTTCTATGATTCTGCATAAATAAATAACTTAAAGCGCATTACATAAATATAAAAATATTGGGTTGTTCGAAAAGTCATTTCGTTTTTCATGAAAATGAAAAACGTGCAGCAAATAAATATTGTATTGCAATGCACATTGTTCATTCTTGTTCAATAGCTTTTACCATCTTTCTGGTAGTAGCACGATTCCACAGTCATAAAGTGGTTGGTTTTTACTAGCAAAAAACTGATCTATGCAGGAAAATCGAAATTACTTTCCGAACAACCCAATTTTAATAATTTCGAAACTATTTTCTGTGATTTCAACTAAACTTTATATATATCATGTTAAACATCTTTTCAAAACATTCCGACAACCATTTTACTAAGAGAAGTTACTGGCTGAAGAGGCTAGATACTAAAACAGCAATATCTCCAACAGCTGTGTTACACTCGACGACACAAACGCTATTACCCAATATCGACTTAAAAAGAAAACCAATAATGGGAATCAACAAATATTCCAGATTGATTCTAACAGAGACGTTACAACGACAATTACATGATTGAAAATATGCAACTTCGGTGGCATGAAAATAAATGTAGACAAAAGAAAGATATATGTAAAACGTAGAAATTTTCCTGACGAAGGACTCTGTCCAAGCCATTTTTTCAACTGTCCAGCAATTCTAGAATCTCTTTAGAACATTGGAGGGTATCCATTTGATGGCGATCTCTAAATAGAGAATATAGTGAAGCTCTCCTAAATCCGTCATTAGCAGTCAAGGATCTATTTTACTTCCTGGACAAGACACCAACCATCAACCAAAGCACAAAATTGTTCATATACATAGAACTTGATTACGTTATAAAAATCTTTAAAAGGAACAGTTCGATTAGAAAGTAACGAAGCCCTTTTTTTTTTTTTTTTAAATCTAATTTAAATAACACTTTTGAAAATAAATAATTATAAATTTATAGTTTGTATTATTTTTTATAATTTTGCATTTTGCTTATTATTTTTTTATCTATATGAAATAATGTGAATAATATTTCAAATTATGAAAAATATTACTGAAGTAAAAGCGCTTTCAGGAATGAATTTATTTTTAAGATATGTTCTTATAAATGCATACCTTATTTGAAAAAAATAACAAATGTCTTTCATGTATCATTCAAAGCACCATCAAGTGTCCCACTGTGCCTAAAAGGTATAAAGCTAAGGAATAAATCATTAAAAAAAGTGTACGTAATAACAGTAAAAAACCAATAACAAAAGTTTGAAGTACCTAATATACAAACTTTTTTAAAAAAAGAACAAAGATTCTCTTGATTTAACAAAGTCTTAAAAAATAGAAGACCATGGTATGGATATTTACTTCAATTCTTTACCCAGAACTTCTCTTTCACTCAATTATCGCAACCTGACAAATGAAATCGAAGTAAATAACTTTTAAAATTACCCTGTCCATTAAAACAAGTCAGAATAAAAGTGTAAGTAATTATCGAAATGATTTTTATTTACGTCATCGTAGGGAAAAAAATCAGATAAGACGTCTTCTGTAATGATGAGGTATTGTTGCAATAGGGAGTGTACCATTTAATTAGATATTGTTAAATGAGTAAAGAAAACCATTCTCTTCGAATTAATATTGTTTAAAATTTCTGCTTTAATAGAAGACAATCCTGGAAGAACACAAAGATCATTATAACTTAAAAGTTTTGTACCATCTTACAATTTTTAAAAGATATCGTCTTTAAGTTTTATCTGATTTGGTTACAGTTGATTTTTTTTCTTCCAGCTTTCTCCCTAAATAGTTTTAATTCCCTTTTGTCTCTCATTTAAAAATAAAATGCATGGAAAAATCCATCTATGCGTGGTAGACGTGAATTACGCTCAAAAATACTTTTCTTATTAAAAATAACTGTAACCATACAGTTTTGAAACCAGAAAATTTCCTAAGCATTTCCTATTCAGGAAGATCGGCTGATTTACTGCTGAATTAGTTTTCTTTAATTTCCGTTTCCTTCATCGTGAAAGAGCATTAAACTTTAATCCCATTTTCTTAAGAATTCTTATAGCTACAATTATTATTTTTTCTTTAGAATGAATGTGTGGAAGAGTGTAATTAATGCTTCAACATAATAAACAACCTTTTTTTTCTATGCGCTTAATTAATTGTAAAACTCTGAAAATGCTATTTTTTGCAAGTCAAACCATTTTGTCTTTTCTTTATTTCTTTCAATCTTATCCTAAAAACTAGCATTAATAAATTATTATTAAAATATAAAATTATGTAATTTATTGTTTATAAATTAAATGAATAAAGTAAATTATTAATTCATAAAGTAAACTTTACAAAAATATTTAGTTACATTTAACTTATTAATGGAATCTGTTGGTAATTAATAACTACATTAAATAAATCCATACATTAAATTCTTTTATTATGTTTTTGGATGTGTATACGTGTATATATGCGTGAAAGAATGACTATATATATTTTTTCTTAATCTGTTCTCCAATTATTTGTTAATTTTTTTTAAATATAATGACTCAATAAAAATTATTTAAATACAAATTTCATGCTGGTATATTTCGTAGTTCACCTTACTTAAAAGTATGTCTCCTTTAATAAAATTTTTATATGCACTGAAATTACTCTTTTTAAATCTTTAAAAAATATATCCTTATTGTAAAGTGTTGTATTTTTAAGCAACCAATGTGTTTAAGTGTGTAAAAATAATGTTTCATCAGCACTTAATGTCATTAAGGATATTTTTTTTTTTTGACATTTTCAATTTTTACCTTACTTTTCTAATGTTTATGAGAATTTTTTAATGAAAATCTAAAAAATTCATGGAATCATGAATCTAAAGAGTTTGATTTCACTTGTAAATGTTTATTTTTATAAAATATATCATATATAAAAAGGGAATTTTGTTTGGACCATTGTTTTGCTTTGATTTAATATCGAATATATTTAAACTTTTTATTATGAAATCTCAATTAATATAACGCGATATCGAAACCTTATAATTACAGATGATGGCCGCGTTCCGGACTTCATTTTAACAATTCTTTGGTTCGATTCCCACCTCGTGCTCTAGTTTTTATATTCATGTTGTGTATTTTTACGCTTGTAGAAATTCGAAATCCTCATAAAACTCTAAGTCCCTGTCTAATTATCTGTTCTGTGTAAAGAATGAATGTAGAATTAAGACTAAACCAAATCAATAAATTACTAACATGTAAATGAAATAGAAAAAAAAATAAACAATTCACAATATATTATTAATAACAATATGTATTATATTCTCAAGAAGACGTAATTCAGTCACATCATTTCTAAAGTCAACCATAAATTCCATTCGAAACTCTTTTTATTTGGTTTTGAATAGTATCCTTATAAAATATTGATAGAAATATTTTACCTATTATCATACAGTGTATATTTTATTTGAGATTTATTAGTTATTTTATTTTTATATCTCTGTAATTCATATTACAGAATTCGACGTAGAACTGTTTTAGGACTCTTATGGTGAAATAAAATTTTGTAGCAAAGAATTGTGTACGCAGTTCAGATGTGTCAAAAACACTTGGAGTCAAAATACATATCTCTGGTATGTTCTTCCAGAATTTTTATTATTTGATACGATACATTTAGCTTGAAATGGTGCAAATTAGCTCGTTTATTTTTATATAAAAATAATTTAGGCTTAAAAATTGATAATGAAATATGAAAATGTTTTTGTCATATAATACTATTTGTTTCAAAAAAACTAATAATGTGGATTTTATATAAATATTTGCTAAAATATAAATGGAAATAAGGTAAATCGAATACTAATACATTTGTGATAAGGGCATCATTATTACTTTCATTAATAATGATAACTGTCATAAAGTTGGAATTAAAAATCACTATTTTAAAATTTTCAATGGAAATTAGAAGTATCGGAGAAATATCTCCGGCAAGCAATGATTATTTTAAATAAATATGAATCACACCTAAAGAATATGTGTATATAAACATTCTTAAAATCACATAATGTATTCACAATTTTTTTTTCAAGATTATGTCCTTGTACAAAATGCGGTAAAAAACTTAACATCCAATTCATTATTTAATTAAAAAATTCTTTTTGAGTTTATTAGCGAATATTTTCAAAATGTTCTTTTAAAATTCATTTGAAATTTATTTTTAGTGTTTATTTAAAAATCTAGAGTAAATTACATTCATAAATTATAAATAAAATCAACCGTGAATAAAATGTGACATCTTAAAGTAATTTTGAATTAAATTGGAAAATACAAGAAACTTTTGCGTTAATTTAAACGTCACATTTCCATTTTATTTATTCAAACTACTTTAAGGAGTTTGCTAACCTCTATTTTACTATCCTTAATATGCATCAAAAAAGCCTTATTTAAATATATACATTTGAATAAGTGGAGGTATGGCCATAAGCTACGATGCGCATCTGATTGGTCAAATAACTAGGCGTTTTGCTAAAACGTTCCATACATTTTTTATCGTCTGCAGCTGTAAAGAACGACATAAAAAATGCCTTTGCTTAACTTAAATCTGTTATTGTTACATTTCTGCTGCATCTGAGACGCGCAGACGATCTTTTCTCATTTCGCTTCACTTCCTTTCGGCTTCTTTTGAGTAGTTAACATTTGGTTTTTGTTTTGACCGGTGTTTTATTTTTTTACTCGACTGAGAGAATTGTGGGTAATCCGTCAACTTTTCTCGATACGCTTTATGCACCATCCTTTCTATTTTTCTCCGTTTCTTTCATACGAGTGATCTCTTTGGTCTCTTCTTCAGAAATCCCCTCCCCCACGTAAGGCGAAACTTATTTTAAAAAGTGTTTTTTTTTTTTTTTTTTTTTTTTTACAGATAGGTCAAAAATTAACATTTACTTTGGGGCCAACGACATTTGAAACTCAGAATTTTGATTATTTTGCTGACTAGTACTTTTGAAGCATTTTTCTAGATAATAGTGGAATTCCTATTATTTTTAAGAATGATTTTTTTCCCTTCCATTAATAAAAAAAAATAATACATATTAGATAGTAAAGAGAATTTCGTATTTAAAAATTTCCCCCGTCTTAGTTATAAAATAAATTATAATTTATTTGATTATTGCGAGAGGGTATTTGAAGGGTTAATACACATATTTTTCTCCCTCAAATGGTCTAGAATATTTGATATTCGTAGTGCTTCTGAAATCAGAGTGATCTCGTTTTTAGTTTAACAATAAATGAAAATATTCATTTGAAGGACATTGAATTTCATAAGATTATTAAATTAATTATTCATTATTATCAAATTATTCTTTTTATTAAATAAGTTTTAAGTGAAATAAGCTGCATCAAACAAAAATCACTGAAATCAAATTCTTATTTCTATCAAGTTACTCATATTTAATTTTTTCGTGCGATGTTTTTTGTATGTGATTCATTTTCAAATAAAGCAACATCATATCTACCTCACATTATATTACTTTAGACTGACTTTTTTCATTTAACACCACATAAATTTAATTCGCCTTCATATAATGATAGTTGAAATAAATTTTTCTTAGAATGGAGTCACTTAAATCTGAATTTTTTTTAATGTGACATCATTTGTATCAAATTTTTCTTCCCATGAAGAGGCGAGAACAATTTTACTTATCGTTACAACGTCGCGTTTAATCTAATTCTTTTCGCTTAACATCATTTGGATCTAATTCTTTTTAACATAATCTCACACAAATCGCTTTTTTTTTAATATAAAGTGATTTAAATCTGAATTTTCTTCGCGTGACATCGCTTCTATCTAGTTCTTCGAAGGAAGCAATGTTAACGATTTTTCTGCACTTTACACCTTAAGAATTTAATTCTTCTTCATACAATGACAATTAAATAAAATTTAGTGTGAAGTCATTCAAATTTGAATTTACTTCCTGTGATACAACTTGTACCTAATTTACTTTGTATGAAGTAACATCAACAATTCTTCTCCACATTAATATCACTTCTCACTGGTTAAACATCATGAAACATCATTTAAATCTTCATCTTATGATGTCTCTTGAACTTAATTCTGACGTGAAAAGGGATGTGCTCACACAGTAATTAACTGTTTTGCGATTCCTAAATCTGTGCTGTTTCGAGAATTACTCTAAATCTGTTTATACTACACTATAGATCATGATTACATGATCCAATAATGACACTCAAAGGACTCCATTTTTAAATAGTCTCTTATTTAATGGCGTTGTTTTCTTTTATGTAAAATGGATTAAATACAATAACAATAGAATAATATGTTTAAAACCTCCTCTATCATCACAGGTCAAAACGTAATGGATTTAGGAATAATTTAAAAAAATGCAAAAAATTGATGAATTTTTAAAATTGTAAACATGCATCATACTACACACTGCAATTGTGAATTATGTACTTAATCTATTTATATTATAGTCATAATTAGTTAATGAATTAAAAATCCAAAATTAATATTCTATTGAATCTTTTTTTCATGGATAAAAGTATTCATTCGTTTGGGCAACAAATCTATATGCTTCTTTAATGCATTTAAGTCCAGTATATCGTTGATTCGCTATGAAGCTTTTTAAATCTTGAAAATTAAATGGAAAAGATTACTGTCAAATACGTCTTTCACACATTTCCCGTTTTAAAGTCTGAGTTCTGCAGTAGTCAAGAAAGTACTTGAAGTCAGACGGTTGTTTAGCTTACCAATATTAGGCACGATGTATAGTAACATTATCGTCCATGAAGAATCTATAAGCATGAAAGTAAATATTCAACACTGTAATGAGTATTTGATCTATCATATATCTTGGTGTTTCAATGGCCGTTAACCTTCAAGGACCTGCTGAAAGGGAATCAACAATTGATGAAATGTCAATTATTTTTCCCATTTTACTTTATTTATCATGAAATACACTCTGACTTTTTTTTTTTACATGATAGCATTCAAATATACAAATAACGCATCATAAGAAAATTTAATTGCTCATTCCTTGTTAGCATTTAATTGAAAATATCAAAGTTTAGTAATTCATTTTGGCTAGTGTCTTCATATACTGCCGAATATTGAAATGTAGTACGAAGAAAAAGCTGTAAAAATTGGTAAAAAACTCATATGCACCTTAATACAACCTAAATGAGCAAGCAATTAAAATATCAGATAAAAAAGTAATTATGAAAACTTCGTGAGAAAATTAGTAATTTAAGAGTTTTGTTGTGCCGCTTCTGATGTAATTACAAAATACAAATCGTATTATCATAGTATCCTATATTGTCTAAAACATTACTGACCACAATTGAGGAAATGAATCTTTAGATCAGCCAAATGCAGAGGAATTAAGGATAAAATAGTGTCCCTGATAATATTATGAAAAAATTCTTGGTTAAGATTAAATCTAAATTCATGGAAAGATTTTTAAACTATCGTAAACCATTCCGTGATATGATTTCTAAATGATTTTGTTAGTTTGCCTTATTTGAAAATAGTCCCGTAAGGCAATGCCATAAGAGAGAGCTCAATTAGAAAACAAGTTGATCCGATCATATCTCTGTGTTTATTTTCTTCCAGAATTATAATTAGAAGTGATTTAAATAAAATAAAAAACCGTGATAAATGTCGCAGCAAGTTTTATCGATTAGAATATGGCTGAAATTTTGATGCTCGAGGTCAACATCTCTCGAAAAAGTGAATCACACTACTTTGAAGAGAATGGTACATGCAACCATCATCAAAAGATGGACATGAGTTCGATAAAACTAAGTTGCTATAGTTTCGAATCCAGTCATACTTTGGAATCTGTCGGTATTGGTGTTTATATTCAAAGACACCGTGATCAAATAGATATTCAGTGGTTCTCATTTGATGAAGCGCAATACAAAGTATAATCTAGCTAAATGTTGGTATATATTTTTGTTTCTCCTATTCTTATTTCAGAAATAATTTATGCAAAGGTACAGTATAGACGTTCTTAAAACTTCCTGTTGAAGAACATGAATATCAAAGAGAGCAAGAAATATTCATATTACTAATCATGTCCCAGCTGTTCAATGGCTGTCACGATTCAATACGACAACCCTTGATTGCATTCAGCTAGAATATCACAATAATTTTTAGAGCGTATTCAATGCATACCATAAACAGTTCTATCCTTTCGATTTAATGTCAATCGAATTTTAGAAACTACCAACTACACTAAGTTGACCACTCTACATCTAGTCTGATGTAAGAGCATATTAATGCTTGGCATTAGAAATCACTTTGAAGTTTAATAAATAATATACGAACATAATAAACTTACATTCTAGAGTAACGTTGTCTTCTTCCTTTATGTTGAAAGGCAGAATAACAAAATTTCAAAACCATCGTTTCCTTTGTGAATTTTTCAACACTAATCATTCTTTTGTTTTACGCATCTAAAATTTTAACTATCAACCTATACATAAGGTACAAACACACACATACTTATGAATTTTCGTTCATTTATTATAAGTTCTTCTTGATACTTCATTTTTCAATGTTAATGAATTCAAGTCATCGGCCCTGAACTTATTTGGCTTAACAATCGTTTAATTTACAGTAAACAAACAAATAAGAAAATAAGAAAACTTTAAAAAATAATATTTATTACTTAAATTAAGCAAATTATATATTTAAGAAAACTAAACTAATAAATGAGGAGGCAAATATTATTAATCAAGCTTACGGATATATTTAAACATTGTTTGAAATAACTTGACATAAATAAAATCTTTTTATGAAATTTTTTAGATACCAACATTTTTTCCTGATCATTTAAGCCAGAAATATTGATAGCAACGGATGTTATATTTACAGTTTAGTGGACTTTAAAATGTAATCAAAACATTTGGGAAAATTCATTTTCAATTTTACTTTTATAAAAAATTTGTTTTTTCATTACAAATTGTTTAAATTTCAATTGCATATAATTTCCTTTTAATACATAACTACTTTAATAAAATTCAATAAGTTTTCCATAGTTATTTTTATATTTGGCAAAGAGGATTATGTAAGATATCCTTACGGATTCAGTTGAAGTTAAAAAAAACTTAACATTTATTTAGTTCAAGTAGAGATTTTATCAGAGATATTGGTATTTTTCATGCAAATTATTTCCATACAGGTATTTCTCCATCTGATACATTTAAAAATTAAATATTTCCTTTAAAATGATCGTCTTTGTGTGTAGAATGTTTTTTCCTTAAATACAAAATTAAAAAGTTTAGTTTCATTTATACTTTGTGCTTTCTTCTTATCTAATTAAGAAATAAAGGTTAATATTGTATATAATAATTAAAAATATAATTTAAATCAGCATTATATTCTCCAAAAGTGTTTTAATAAATTAAATTCTAATGGTTAATTTGTTTCAGGAATACCACTGAAATAAAATGAAAAATGCATAAGAAACTCATTCGCACTTTATGGAAAAATTGTATTTTTTAACGCTTGAGTTTTCAGATAAAAATTACGATAACTTCAGAATAAATGCATACTACTGCCATACTTCGATTTCGAATGATTGCTGAATTACTTTAAGGTTATAGATTATGTTTTCCGAAATGTATACTGATATCAAAAAGTTATACAGCTATGTAAAAACTGAAGTTATTACAACTTAAGTAAAAATATTTATTAAGCTTACAGCTTTGGAAAAAAAACAAAAAAAAAAAAGTTTAACTTTAAGTAAAGGGAAAATATTTTATAAAGCTAATGTTTGTATTCTGGGCAGAAATAAATGGTTTACTCACAAGCACATGACTATGATTTCCAATCCTATGCAATTCTCTGATCATGTTTGGAACTAAAATCTTTTGAAATGAGTCTTGGTTGACAATTTTTGCCATTTGAAACAAAATACAATCTCTGGATGACTGGCACTGTGACTATGCATATTAATAAAAGACTATCACTGATACTAAAAGCATTGAAGAAATAGATTAGTTTTCTAACTAGCCCTATTGAATAAAAATCTGAAGATATTGTGTGAGATACAGTTGAAGAATTATATTTAATTATGTAACGCACAGGTAAACGAATTTACAGATATCGAAAACAAACAATATTATTTGTATATGTGCGGTACCTAGATAAGGAGGACGTGTATGAAGAATTACTGAGTACACTACCTTTGCCAACCAACAGCACAGGAGCAAAACCTGTTCAAATCATTGAATGGTTATATATCAGGACAACTGAAATAGTTCGTTTGTGTTGCCATATGCGTAAATGGAGTTGATACTAGGATCGGATAACTGTCTAGTTCAACTACTCTGTTTAAGGAAGTTGTACCTGCAAGTGAATATTTATTGTCTCATTCACAGGGAAATGGTTTCAAGCCGAAAAATCTCATAGGAATTAAATGACATATTGGTTTACATCAATAAAATGATCAACCCCAATAAAGCACAATCTTACATTTGTTATATCAACTTTTTGGGGATATAGAATTTATTGGTAGGACATATTCAGCCTGCACAATGAACTTAATCCATTATTTCAAAGGGAAAATAAAAACCGACTTCAAATTCGCCGAGAGTAATTGCATTTAAAAACCAAACAGGAGTTGTAAGGTCTTGGCAATAACAAAGGCTTTTGAATAACTTTCAGACATTAGTAAGGATAATATACGAGACTCCCTTGATATTGAGCATCCGTTTACCCAGTTAATGCATGATTATCTGTCTTTTTTTCTAAAGGTGTTCCAAAAACAACTTCCAAACAACAAAAGGCCTATGAAGTAATAAGATATATATCCGCGACACATTCATCAACAAATGAAGCACATTATCTAGCACAACTGTGCAAAAGTATAAATTGTTAGAATCTGAAACTAACTAAAAAATCATTGTTCGAGGCAATAATTCTGTCGGGAACTAGATTAAAGTCACGGTGGAATACGCTAAGGTTAGCACCACTACATTTAAATTCCTGTTGTCATTTCTGGCAATCAGTCTGTGTGATGCTGGCTTTTTTCTGCAGTAACAGCAACTAAAACAAAATAAACAGGACATAAGCAACAAACTTCGAGTGTAATTGTTTCCTATATTACTTCTAGATGGAATAGTCTCTTTACGAAGAAACAAGTTCAAAATTTTCATTGATTTAGTGCTCTAATGAGTTAAAAATGTTGGTAAAATCCTAGAAGAGCCCACATCCTTGGATACAATTTAAACAAAAAAAAGTGCCAAGTCAGGACGAAATTCTAGAAATAGTTTGGTTTACCATATCTAGTGTATCGAAATAGGGTTATCAAGATTGGCGCAAACGACAATATCCAATAGGGTTATCGAAATCACGCCAAGGGTATGGATTCTGTATGGATCCAACCAAAATGTTAAACTTCTTCATATTCATTTTTCGGTATAACTACATTATATTTTGATTTCATGTTTAAATAAAATTAAAAAAAAATTGTTAAATCAAAAAATCGAAAATGCAAATGTTCAATATCACCCCTCCCCTCATCAGGTAGCAGTAAAATTATACAACGCTTACCAGTCCACTGATATAAATATATAGTATACATCATTTGAATCAATGAAAAATGTTAAACTAAGCAAGAATTGAAAGTAATATAACAATTTTCCCCCAGCAAATAAAAAAAAAATTTCTTTCGAAACAGATTAAAATAAAATTAAATTTAGTGATAAATATTCCTTACTTTTGGTTACGAACTATTTAACTCCGCACTAAACCATATAGTAAGAAGATCTTATTTATAATTAGATGACTAAGGATATATATTTGATACACATGTAAAATTCCATCAACTGTAATAAATTGTTTCGAACAGCATGTTTTTTTTCTGCTAAAAATAAAAAGCTATTTACCATATACAAATAGTCGTCAATATAAAATGGTATTCTTTTTACATTTTCCATTAAAATAGCTTTTGTTGTTTAAAATAACGAATACAAAACATCTTTGTATTTATTTTTTGAAAATAATTTGTATCACAAATAATAGTATGTTCTAAGTTATAAATTTTAGTATTTTTATTAAAATTAACTTAATGTTGTAATTAAATATTTACTGGTGAACAATATACAATAATTTGGGTCAATTTAGTGGATTTTGAGCCAACTTGCCTGTTTTATGTGTGGAATTTTATAAATGTACCATTCATTTAAAATATTAATCGTACTGAAAACATTCTATGCAGAAAAGATAAATCTAACAATAAAATATATTTGATACATTATATGGAGAAATAAATAGAGATTTTTAGAATTATTTATAGAAATAAATATAAATAAATCTACAATCATGGGGTATTTTAACTTAAATTATATATTTTTAATTAATCCTGACTAAAAAATTAATGTAATTTCAATTTTTAAAATTTGATTTTTGCAATATATTGAATTAATACTAGAGATTATTTTAATGGCTTTTTCAACAGGACTTTAATTTTAATGTTTTTGTTTAGAGTTTATAACTGGAAAAACATTTATAAAAATAACTAAGTTTTTTTTAAAAAAACATTTTAACAACACAAACAATACTGAAATTTATGCTGCTTATAAAAATGAAAACACAATGAATGATTATATAAGATAAAAAATATACATGGCATGACGCATAACACCATAAATCTTATGAAATTGTACTTATCGTTTGAAACGGAAACCAAAGTTTTTGTTCTATGTTCGATGTTTTTTTTCCAGTTTGCCATTTCTTAAACGTCCTGAAAGTTGTATTAATAGATTAAAATCAATAAACATAAACATAGAAGATTCAGTAAATAATTCAATCTAATTTGTAATGAATGAGTGTTTTGGAGATTTTGAAGTCTTGATAATCGTAGAATGTTTTAAACATATCACCAAAGAAACGCTTGAAAGATTTAAGTTCTATAAACAACTTATTTCACTATAATTAGCCCTAATCTTGTGTTTGTATAGAAATTAGAATTTTTGATAGGTATGTACCACATGTCAGGATTTAGAAAATATAAGCAAGCTGGTAATCAGAGATTTGTTTATTTTGTAGAGACAAAGAAATTAGAATCCTTCCTAAATTATATTCTTCGAAATTTATCTAAGAAAAAAGCTCATTTTTTATTTTGTGTCCAACTATTTTTGCATTCGCCATTGAAAAGAAATAAGGTGGAGTAAAAAAAAATAATAGGTTTCCAAATGATATTTATATTTCTTAATTTTATTCCAATTTGTTTGATATTAATGTTTTACTTAAGGTTAGTAACCTTTTCTTTAGATGGGCTGCTTTGATTTTTATACAATTCCAATGGGCAGCAGTGACTGTTATCACATTCAAAATCTGTTAAATATTCGTAAAGAATAGAAATGTTGCACCATTTATCATATTTTATAAACATGGGCCGACAGCACAAAACTGTTTTGCAAGATTCTTAACTTGGCAACTTACTTGATAAATATAAACAATTTAATTCTCTAAAATCGTCAGCAAGCTTGATTTGATCTAAAAACCTTTTTAGGTCATTCAAAACTTCTTTATGGACTTGCTTATTGATTTAACAATATGACTAATTTGCTTCAACAACTAAATTCTCTAAAAATCATAAATATGATTAATTCTATCTACAAATTTTAGCTAATAATACAAGACCTTAGTTTTTTGAAAGATACAATGACTTGATTCTTTAAAATTTTCCAAAATGCAAAGTGGTTATCATAGAACTTAACAAGTATGTACCTTGTTAAAATTTCATTTTTTGGAAAACTTTTTAATTAAAAGAATTTTTTCCCATGAGCAATATAAACACTTTAGCACTACAAATATAAATTTTATAAACAGAAGGCTTTTTTCTATTATATATTCAAAATTTTTATGCGAATTAAAATAGAAAACATGGTTTCTATTAAAGATAATTATTTTAATATTTTAATTAAAGATAATGCATCTTAAGTTAAGGTTGAGTATTCTTAATCAAAGCGGTTTTGTTAAGACTTTCATCCCTTGATACCTTATTCATTACTACTAGTTTTTGATTACTACTAGTTTTTGATTACTACAATGTAAGGGACGTTGACCACAAAATTATTATATAAAAGACTTGAATAATTGATTTAAATATTCAACTAATAATTGTTAAATATAGCAATCTGTTGTGGAAACTTCAAACTATATGCTATATAAAACATGCTATATGTTACATAGTATACCTAGGAATGATACAAGATCGTTTTGTGCTAAAACATAATGACAACCTGTCATGCCTTTAGTGACTTTGAGACTAATATAAGTAATTACTTTTCGTAACATAGGGTGCACTAATATTGTAGTAGCAGTAAAATTTGAATTTTTGAGAACTAATGTTAAAGTTTACCTTGAATATGAAAACCTAAAAAATACATCAAATGAAAACTAAAAAGATCCTAAAATAATAGGACCGTGAAGGGCTCAATAGAATCAATCAATCAAAAATGGCACCACAACCTGTGTGGGTCCTGGCCTTCTCAATGAGCTTATTCCATCTTGGCCTGTACTCAGCAGCACTTTTCCAATTAAATGTTCCAATAGTGTTAAAATCCCTATCAAGACAATCAATCCATCTGATTTTGGGCCTACCTCTGGAACGCTTTCCCACTGGCCTTGCAAGAAAGATTTTTTTAAGGGTGTGTTCAGTTGGCATACGAATAACATGGCCAGCCCATCTCATCCTTTGTATTTTAATGTATTTGACAACATCAATGTCCTTAAAACTTTTGTATAATTCATGGTTATACCTTCTACGCCATACCCCATCTGTCTCCACTCCACCATAGATGCTTCTCAAAATCTTTTCTTTTCAAAAATAGCCAAACGGCATTCAGGTTTCTGTGTCATGGCCCAAGTCTCTGAAGCATAAGTTAAAATGGGTCTAATAGCTCAATAGAATGATTTAGTGAAATAGACGTGCAATATCAACAGGTAGCTTCAAATAAAATGAAATCGAACCTTTTACGGTTTTGTAACATCTTTTCATGAGCTAGAAGCATAAGATTAATTCAAGTTGCTACAGAAATGGCCAAAGGATGGAGATGCATCGGTTTCTCCAAGATAGGAAAATTTAAAGTCCGAAACTATCAAGAATATCTTTGACGATTGAAGAGTATTAAACTATGAAAAAAATAATGTCAATGAATAGTTAAAAATTCGCGAAAACATTACCTGGTTTGATTACGAAAAGAATAACAACCATGCGAAGAGATTGAGAAGTGCATGAAAACAGAAGTTTTTTCAAGCTTTTTGACAATCTATAATGATATTTAAAATACATTATTTGTCTGATTTGAAGCATTTAGAATGACGCTAAAAGGTGTTCGAAATGTAAATATACTTTCTGATCATTGATAATTGTACAATTCGTGTATACTCTGATCAGTTTGAACAATTCTAGTGAAACAATACGACACCAAACACTTTGAAGATTATTTTCATAAGGTGTTCTAAAACTCATCTACAGATCTAGCTTTATTTCGAAGTTCACCGTTAGTCAACAAAATCCCAAGTCATAAATATTAGTATACCTCAGATGATTTACAGCATGTGCCATGGAATTCAGCTCTCCATTAACTTACAGTGTTTCAAAATTCTGCATGATTCGTGATGTATTTAACCTTTAAGATACTTTTATGCATAAGTTAAGTATTTGCCATATCACGTTGTTGCAATTTGCATACTTGTACTAGACTTACGCTCTATATTAGTTCTCAATAGAAGTATTTCCTATCATTTCAGTTTAAAACTACCGAAAACTCTTTTGATCAAATCAGCACTTTATTACTTTTCATTCATAAGTGAAAAATACAAAAAAGCAAAGAATCGAAGGAAATTAGAACTAAAATATTTTTCAAAATTTTAGTTAAAAAAAATTCAGTAACTGAGATAAGAAATCCTTGTATACAAATTCAGAACTTGAGTTCATATTCTAAAAAAGATTATGTTTCATTGATTTTTATAACTAAAATGTCTTCTGAATCATTTTAAAATGTAGTATAAAGACTTGGAAATTACTGAAAAATTATTATCATGGATTTTATACTTATATTCTATAAATGACTTTAAATAACATAAAGGTACGTAACGGTTTCTGAATCTATGTAATAAGGAATTTATTGCTACAATGAGTATTACGATTACGATTACAATACATATTACGATAGAACTACCAGAGTAGCCCTATAACCATATAAACAATCCTAATCTTATTAATTATACATATTTATAAAGAAGATAAGTTTGTGTGATATTTTTAAATGATGCTATCGAAAAAATTAATTCCTTAATACATTAATATGCTTGATAAGCACAAATAATCAGAAATGATTTGCAAATGCATGTATTTATTTTTTAAATGAAAAATGTCTATATGCAATTCTGTGAAAAATAGCTTCAGTTTTTATATCTTTAAGCCATTATAAGGATATTTTTACATCATACTTATCGTTGCAATAATACTGAATCATTATTTTCCACCTAAATAAAACTTTAATTAATTGATAATATTTTATATTCACGGAACTTAATCAAATTAGGGCTCAAGCATAAATTAAATTTATTAGAAATTCAATCTGTTTCTTGTAATAAGAAAAGATATTTACATTGATGCAAATACCGATTTTTTTTAATTTGTAAAATGTTTCACTGATTTGGGAAACAGACTTTATTAAGTGAATCAAATTCACGCATCCTTGATTATTTGTATTACAGGGTAAACAAGACCACAATCATACTGCACAAGAGAAAATTCCGATAACTACATAAGCTTATTAATTTTTTTTTTAAATTGTTGCCTAGAATCAAATATATTGCAATGGACAGAATATATTACTTCGACAGAATATATTACATAAATATAATCTAATGAGAGATTCGACTATTTTATTGAAATAAATTAGTATCTAATAAATCTTTTTAACCATTTCATCCCTTGTCAAACGGTTATTGATCTGAAATAATTTGAAATTAGACTACTCCTTATAGGAAATTAAAAATAATTATATATTTTTTAAGTGATTTGAAATTTTATACTTATTTTTTAATTAATTTAAAATTATATGTCTTTTATTTTTACTATACTACATTTTTCAATTTGTTAAGTTAATGATTAATTAATGTACAAGCATGCACAAATTACCTTGTATCACGAGTATGTGAAGTACCTTAATATTTTTCTGTCTCAGTTAAAACGTATTATTCAAAATAACGCAATTTTCATTTCTCAGAATTTATATTCACTCTATGTAACATTTTTTTTTTCATTTCTAAAATACAAACTTGTTTGGAAACTGAAATACTTTCAGCCATTCCAATCCCTAGCTGCTGATTATCTTTCAACGATGGTTTAATCGTAAAGGTGCTTCTCCAAGAGAAAAATATACCTCGTATTCTGCACGAACCCTTCCCCATAAAAAAAAAAGTGATTTAACTGTGTTCTTCGGCTTAACTGTTAAAGGATTATCCGAGTGACCTTGTTCTTGGAGGTTTGAAGTGTGCGTGCTTCCACAACAAACCTCCGTTCCAAGAACTCAAAATTATAGACATTAAGAAAAGGAAGTTCGATTCAGAATCTCCTCCCATCATCCTGAACGCAGTATACCATACAACGGAAACTGTATCGAATCTTACGTTGCCATCAACATTGGTAACCTTGGAGGGATTCGCAGAGTGTCCCGATCGCCAACTCTCTCACAAAAGAACGTTAGCTAGAGGTGTAGGTGTCAATTATGGTTTCGCGCAATGGGTTGCCGAGGAAAGACACCCTACTCAGAAAGAACTTTTGTCGCATTGTATTCCATTCATCATACTTAGGATACATGGCTTTGAAAAGTGGCGCCAAGGTCAGCTTGGCGAATATAACTACTAAACAAGAGAACAGAAAGAAGGAATCAAGCCTATAATGATTTCCAACGTTTCAATTTTATGGGATTTAATGAAGGGATTCATATTGATTTACAAGGTTCTTGGCATGATTATCATGCAAACTTAAGGAAAGATTTTCTATCACGCCTATAAGTTATTTCCGTTTATTTTATTATTCAATAGTAATTACCCTAGTAAGACTTCACAATGGTAACTAGAGAGAATTAAATAACATATGAATTAATCGCGCGTAATATAATTAACAATTAAATAACACACTTCTTACATTATAAAGATAACAGAAAACAACACACACACATAAACACACACGCGTATAAAATCCTTTCGACCAAAAAAGTTGGCGAGAATTTCGCCAAATTGACTATACATTGTTTCGCACTGTTCTTCAGTACATATTTATAGAGAATTAAAATAAAAAAATGCTAGTTTTTAAAGAAAAGGTTTAAAAATAGAGGCTTTAGTACATATTATTAAAAAAAATTGTGGTAAAATTTACTTTCAAACATACCTGAACTTTAAATAGGTTTAGGTATTTAAATTCATTGTGTTAACAATCACGAAAAAAAAGCTATTTAAATGTAAAATCTAAAATTTTTTTATTATCAATGGTGTTTTGCATAAAAATAACTAATAAAACTGAATTCTTGCTTAATTTTACCCAAATGAGTCTTCAACACAATATAAAGGAAAAAAAGAACTGTGCTCTTAATTTGGAGAATCGTGATGTTTCTGCGGAAGATAAACACTAAGCGAGCTTAAGGTGTATTGGCAAATCTAGTGGTTCTTTGTGATTAAGGAATTTTTTTGGAACCATGAGAATTTTTTATAGTAAACCATGTATGTAGAATATGGTTTTTTATAATTAGAAAAAAAATCGTATTACTTGGAACAATGTAGTCGAAGGGAATTTACAATAATATCAGAAACAATTATATATCTTTATTATATAAAAAAGTTTAATATAAGAAGTTTAAATTAATAGCAAAAGAAATTAGGCCAATTGAAGAGATTTTAGACTGTATATTTATTCCATAAAATGTATTTTTCCATTGAGTTTACTTTATCGTAATAATTAATATTATATATATATATATATATATATATATATATATATATATATATATATATATATATTTTTTTTTTTTTAAAAGAAAAACAAATGCATCTTAAAATAACCGTAAAATTATCGTTATATTACTGAATTCTATTTTATGATATTTTAAATTTCAAACCATTTCTTGCATTATATTGTAACAATATACAAAAAATCACTCATAAAATATAATTTATTATTTTTTTTCTAATGTCCGTCTGCCCTTAGGATATACCTATTCAACACTATAATGGGTGAATGACATCTTATACAGTTGTGTACTCAATGGGTGTACCAGGTTCATCCGGAAAGTGAAGAGAAAAAAGAAAGACAAACACAGAAAGAAACAACCATTCCCGAACCAGGACTTGAACCCGGAATTTACTCATTCAAAGTTAGGGACGCTAACCATTGGTCTTCAAATAAAATTTATCTGCATTTCTATTATCACACTTAATATTATCGCCGTAAATTTATCGCTACAGTACTGAATTCTATTTCATGATATTTTAAATTTCAAACCATTTCTTTCATTGTATTGTAACAATATACAAAAAAAAAAAATCACGCACAAAATATAATTGATTTTTTTTTCTAATGCCCGTCTGCCCTTAGGATATACCTATTAAACACTATAATGGGTGAAGGTGATGACATCTTATACAGTTGTGTACTCAATGGGTGTACTAGGTTCACCCGGAAAGTGAAGAGAAAAAGAAAGACAAACACAGAAAGAAACAATCATTCCCGAACCAGAACTTGAACCCGGAATTTACTCATTCAAAGTTAGGGAACGCTAACCATTGGTCTTCAAATAAAATTTATTTGCATTTCTATTATCACACTTAATATTATCGCTACAGTACTGAATTCTATTTCATGCTATTTTAAATTTCAAACCATATCTTGCATTGTATTGTAACAATATACAAAAAAAAATCACTCACAAAATATAATTTTTTTTTCTAATGCCTGTCTGCCCTTAGGATATACCTATTAAACACTATAATGGGTGAAGGTGATGACATCTAATGCATTGGAGTACCCAATGGGTGTACCAGCTTCGACCGGAAAGTGAAGAAAAAAAGAAAGACAAACACAGAAAGGAACATCCATTCCCGAACCAGGAAACTCGGAATTTACTGAGTCAAAGTTAAGGATGCTAACCATTGTTCGGCAAATATAATTTATCTGCATTTCTATATATATTATCACACTTAATATTAAAATATTTGCTAAACACATAACCCTATAAATACTTACCTAATTTTTAATTTGCTTAAAAATCATGTGATTTGATTTTAATTTTTTTAAAAATTAATTTTGAAACACCAAATAAATTATTTTGATCATTTATTGAAATTTGTAAAATTAGATTACGCAGAGGAACAAAGACAATATAACAACTGAAAGTCCCATTTTCTATACTTTGTTTTTACAAATATCGTAATAGCTACACATTTAAATACATTCTACAGCAGATTTGGAATGAATAACTATGAATTTTCTTTATAAATTACTATGAAAAAAAAGCATTTACTTCAGTTTAATTCGATCACTACAGCTGATCTGTGCTCCAGGGACTCAAAATTTCAACTAGATTCCGACAATCAAAATTATTTATGACCAACATTGGAATCAAACTCAGGATATGTTGAGATGAAGCTTGTAAGATCTGTATAGGACTTTGAAAAACAAAATATTGATCCTGCAACTTATATAATTTTGCTAACATTTGGAAGTTAAGATAAATGATGTTTTTTATACATGAAATAAAAAACTTTATATATTTCATTTTTTTTAAATGTATAATGATAAACGAATCATTACAAACGAATAATAAATGCTTTTGGTCAATGTCACAATGCACAAAATATTTTATTTTTTATCTGTCAAACTTGTGAATACATATTAATAAACTTATTGGGTTTTCTAACCAATAGAGATCGTTAAATTAGTAAATTTTTCGAAAAGCAAATAGGTTATTAATTAGAAGAAATCAATAATTAATATACTTATTTTTGGCCTTTTATTAATAATATCAAATCTCAAAGATGTGTTTTCTATCAAACTCTAAAATCAATGAAAATTCTTCATTTTATGCTTATAATAACCAAAACTTCAACTCAATTAAGCCTTATCACTAAAAGTTATTATGTGTTAAGTTAAACATAGTATTAGTATTTTTTCTTTTTAGTTTTGAAAACTCCCCAGAAATTTTAAAAATATAATAGAAACACACACACACACACACATATATATATAAATGTACATCAGTTTCTGAAACTAAGTTTTTGACTCCGATATATATCTTTCTTTTTTCTTTCAAACTATGTACAAAAGTGTATTTTAAATTGAACAATTGCTATGAAAACAAAACACTGCCTATAATATAACTTATTCAATTTCCTAAAATGTAAAAACTATGTGTAACGGAGTTATACCTTTAATAATTTCTTCCTTAAAATTATATTCTAAATTAATTCCTCATATATAAAGTAATATGTGAGGAATTAGTTTAGGATAATCATTTGTAAAACATCTGATAAATATGGAAAAATATGATCGAAAAATTATTTGTGTCAGCATTTTAAACCGTTGAAAATAGCTGGGCTCTTTCACACTTTTTGTCTTGCAACCCCAGACCACAAGAGGACAATAGAAGGAAATAATTATTATTTTATTCATTTGCGTTGGCAACAATTAATGATATTTCATGACTTTTGTAATGAAACAATCGATCTAATAATGCCGAGATTTCTTTTCAGAATTAAACTTCCTCTAAATGAAGTAATTTCAACCAACTGCTAACTGCTCTAAGTCGAAAAAGATTTGCCGAACAAAGATAGAGCTTCCTATTCGGATCACGAACGGAGCCATTTTCTTTTTCTTAATTATGAAATAGAAGTAAACGCACACATAACACCACAAGGCATTTCATGGAAGAACAGCAACAAGATGCCCACCCATCGGCTTTCAAAGAAAAATTCCATTATGTTTTGACAAACAAAGATTGGAAGTGAGTGCGCCATTTTCTTTCTAGTCTTCTATTGTTCTTACTCGGGGGATGGTAGCCATTTCGGAAAGATCTTGGGCGTGTGCTTTTGTGTATGGGGAATGCCATGAAAAAGGGCGATCGTGCTCAGGTGGTTCTCTACAAGCTGATGAGCCCCAACGGAAAGAAAGAAAAGGAAATATTTGTTAGAATTCCGATGAGCTCTGAATGTGAATTATCTTCTTGGAGAAGAACTGACAAAGACGTGATTACTTGAGGTTATTATCTAGTATTTTATTATCGAGGTATGTCTTGCTGGATGGGTGTTCACCTATACGAAAATAAAAGCCAATTCACTAAAGAGGGTGTATAATATAGTTTTAAGTTTTTTGAAAGTAGCAATTGAAAGAATCCATTTGCTTGAACCCAAAAGTGAATAATAACTGGGATAAATATGAAATAACATATTTTTTTTAGAAAAATACTCCAAACAGATAAATTTAAATAAGCATATTATTATTACATTGTTATATTTTTTTATTAAAGGCACGTTTCAAGAGAAATTTTTTGCTGCTTCAATAGCACGTCTCTCCAGTACAAGATTTGATCAACAGTACATCTTAATGGTACCAATTTAATATTTTAAATGTTATTTAGTTAATATTGTTACCTTAAACACACGCAATGTTAACTTTGGTTTAATATTTCTAAGAAGTGTACAACTATACGCAAAATTTTAAACAACATTGATAAAAATTGCATTAATGATGCTAAAATTCACACAAAATGTTATAGTAGGAATGGAAGAAACCAGTGTTGCAAGATTTATTCACATCTTAAAATTGTTCAAAATATACTGCTGGACAATTGCTAAGGACGGATAACTCTATTATCCATAGCAACTACAAAATGAAAGGAAGCAAAATGTGGAAAATTAGAATATGTGCGGGATATAGTAAGAAGAAGTATGCGTATGCAAATTTTTTTCCATGTCTGTTCATCACGTGATAGCGTTCATAAGAGCTTTAAAGGTTTTGACGCGTGTGGACAGTTGTTGTTTCAAGTCAAAGTTTTACATGAAAGATTTAATATACGAACTTGAGATTTTTGGCATGTCTTTCTAACATCACTTAGATAATTTTATGCGTGGCCGAATTATTGGAAAGATCGAAGAAAGGCGAAAAATAACCAATGTTGCCAGGGTGTTCGACATTGCTCACACCGTTGTTTCACGACTGTGGAAGTCATTTAAAACTACTGAAATGTGTAGTAGGTGGCACAGGGGAGGTCGTGTTAGAAGTACGATGCCTGCAGAAGACAGATATATCGTCCTATCAGCAAAAAGGAACAGGCACACCCCAGCTCTGCAGATGGCCAATCAGTTTCTTGCTGCCTCAGGAAGGCAGATCTCCCGAAAAACTGTTGCCAGACGTTTGAGAAGAGGAGGACTATACGACCGCAGACTTGTTGTGTGTGTCCCATTTACCAGACAGCACCATACTGCCCTTTTGAAATGGTGTCGTGAGCATCGCAACTGGACTGAATAAGACTGGGCATGCGTACTATTCTCAGATGAGAGTAGGTTCAATATGTCATCGGATTGTAAACGACAACTGATCTGGCGCGAGAGTGGTACTACTTATCGTCCAGAAAATATCTAGGAAAGGGACCGATGTCCGACATGCAGTATCATGGTGTGGGCTGGCACCATGATCAATGGCCACACGCTCCTACATGTGGTTGCGAATGGGGCTATGACGGGCCAACGTTACATTACTGAATTTCTACTTCCTCATGTTCGTCTTTTCCGTGGTGCTGTCGGTGATAAATTTGTTTTTATGGACGACAACACAGCATGTCATTGAACACTCGCTGTTCAGGATTATCTAGACAGCGAGGGTATTCAACACCTCATATGGCCATCACGTTCTCCAGATCTAAACCTCATTGACCCCTCAGGGGGTTTACCTTCTTTAGGTAAACACGGGTGTCACAATCCCGAGGTACCCCAGTGCTCTTTCCTCTTTTTTCCTCTTTTCTCTACTCTTTTATTTTCTTTTCCCTTTCTCCTTCGTTGTGATTGCCTCGAAAGAGATTGAGGGCTCCCCTTGAGTAGCTTTCTCCGCTCTGTTGCTATTAGCTCCTCTTAGGGACTAAATCACCCACGTGTTTGCCGTGCGTGGAGACCCGTGTCCCTGGATAGGAGGGTCCTGTAATTGAGGCCTCCTGAAATCAACACATTACTTTGGCCTCTGCTTCAGGTAAACTTCAGGTTTGTGGTCCTCAGCACATCAATCGGCTTTATGGATCAAGCAATCGGTACATCTACTGGATGACTCGTTAAGGGTGGTGGCTATCTCAGGAATGTACTGTGAGCGTATAGAATCTGGCTAGCACTGGTGCAGCTGGTCTGCATCCCCTTGTTGGACTCGGTGGTGGGTGGTGCGGTCTGGTCCCGAAATTTTATAAATTTTATATGGAAAATATAAATTTTTCAACTCTCCCACGGGAGCATATGTTCTCTATTTTAAAGGCAAAATATTATGTTGTCAAACGGAAAGAGGGTACTTTTGACTCTGTATCTCCTTTCCTCATACAAAAAGCAATTGTTTGAACAATTGGAGAAGTGAAGAACATTCGAAAATTACGTTCTGATGACTTGATGATAGAAATCATATCAGAAAAACAATCAAGCCTGATAAGCAACATGGGCATACTGGGTAACCTTGAGGTGTCCGTATGTCCTCATACAAATCTTAACTTTTCCCGCGGTGTGATATCCGCTAAGGATTTGCTAAACACGCCTAAGGACGAAATTTTAGAAATCTAAAAGAGCAAAAGGTCTGCGCTGTAGCGCTGTAAAACGCATTACTGTCACACGAGATGGAAAAGTAATTAATACAAAACATCTCATACTGACATTTGCGACGCCAGACTTACCGCAGCATATCAAAGCTGCGTATATGCAGCTATCCGTTAGGCCATTCATTCCAAATCCTTCGCGTTGTTTCCAGTGCCAGAGATTTGGTCACTCTAAAGCGGCTTGCAGGGGCAAACTGACTTGCGCTCATTGTGCAGCAGTTGGCCACGACAGTTCGTCTTGTACTGCAAAGGAGAGGTGTGTCAATTGTAAGAGTGACCACCCCTCCTACGCTAGAAGTTGTCCTATCTGGATACTGGAAAAAGAGGTAACTACCACCAAAGTTAAGAATAACTGTACGTATCCTGAGGCGAGACGGGCTGTTACAGCTCGCACACCTCAAGTAGGAGTCAGCTATGCTATTGTTGCTGCCTAAGTCACTAGAGCGGTTAGTACGCAAACGGATGCTCTCTCACTTCCGATTACTAAATTACCCCCTAATTATGAGAAAAAGCCAAAAACAACATCAGCAACTACTCTCCGTATAAAAGCTCCAACGGTTAGATCTAAAGCCTTAAAGGCTTTGAAACTAAAATCTGCAAAGGAGGACACTATATCCACTAGGCCTTCTATATCCACCCGTAAAGCCTTGTCCCTGGAAGCTGACGTTGTTTCCTTGCATCCCTCGGACGAGGATATCTCGCTCGAGGAAATGTCAGATGACATGCCGTCTAGCTCAATGGTGGGAGCTTTTTAATCTAAAACATAACCTCTTTTGTTTCATGGAACTGTCATGGTTTGCGCTCTCATTTTGATGACATCAAATCTTTAATCTCAGCTAGTAACCCCGCATTTATTGCCCTCCAGGAAACTTTCCTGAGGTCAACAAACAATATCTCCAAGCGTGGCTATAAATGCTTTAGAAAAAACTGTGGAGACGATGGTGCAGTGTCTGGAGGTGTATGCATATTTACATCGAATAATTTTCCCAGCACTGCCTATCCTTGGAATACCAATTTACAGGATGTAGCTGCACGAATTCACACAGCGCATTTACTAACAGTTTGCAGCTTGTATCTCCCACCACATGATGCCATCCGCCTAGAGGAACTTGATGCCTTACTTGAACAGTTGTCAACACCAGTTTTGTTGCTCGGTGACTTTAATGGGCATAATTCTTTGTGGGGAAGTAATGATACCAATTCTCGCGGTCGACAGATAGAGCAGTTTATTTCTAATAACTGTCTCTGTCTACTTAATACCGACGAGAAAACGTACTTTCATGAACCCACAATAACGTTTCATACACTTGATCTTGCCATTTGTTCTCCTTTACTACTGCCATTGTTAAATTTAGCTGTAGGAAATGATCAGCATAACAGCTATCATTTTCCTCTGATAATCTCTCAGGCTGGAGGTAGTAGTGTGCAACAACCTGCACCTAGTTACGTGTACAGTCGAGCATATTGGGCATTATTTACCACATTTGCAATTTTTACGGATTCAATGGTTATGATGGAGAATATTGATGACTCAGTACATAAAGTCACTGAAACAATTATTACAGCAGCGGATGCATCAATTCCCAAAAGTTCCTCTAAATTACATCGGCATCGCAAACCATGGTGGAATATTAACACTAAATCACTTATAAAAACAGCGGAGGTTATGGGGGATATTTCGGAGGTACCCCACCACGGAGAATCTAATTGCTTTAAAGAGAGCAAAAGCATTATCTCGCAGAGCCCGTCGACGTAGTCAGAAGGATTCTTGGTCTAGCTATATCTCTTCAATAACATCTTCAATGTCTAGTAAGCAGTTATGGAGGAAAGTAAAAGCGGCTAATGGAATTTATCAGGAATTTTCTATTCCCATTTTAAAATCCAAGGCTGCTTCATACACTTCCCCTCAGAACATCGCTAATGCCCTTGGTGAAACGTTTGCTAATGTGTCAAGCTCCGACTCTTATAGTCCTTCGTTTTTAAGGACTAAGAGTCGTGCAGAGCGAACACCAATTAGCTTTCATCATAGGAAAGCTTTACCTTATAACTGCGAATTTAAGATGTTTGAATTGAAGAAAGCTTTAGAGCAGACCAATAATACCAGCCCAGGACCAGATGGAATCAGCTATAAAATGCTTCAACATTTAAGTCCAGATTCCTTGTTGAATCTATTTTTATTATTTAATAGGATATAGACTGAAAATATATTTCCATCTCCTTGGAGAGAAGCAATAGTGATTCCGGTCCTGAAAACTGACAAAGATCCTTCAGATTCTCTGAATTATCGACCAATAGCTCTGACAAGTTGCTTGTGTAAGACTCTCGAACGTATGGTCAACGCCCGTCTCGCCTATGTTCTAGAGAAAAATAAATGTATTCACATTAATCAGAGTGGATTCCTTAAAGGAAGATCCACTTTTGACAATATTACTTACTTGGAAATTCAGATACGAAACACCTTTGTGCGGAGAAATAATCTGGTTTCCATTTTCTTTGATATAGAGAAGGCTTATGACTTTACGTGGCGTTATGGAATTTTCCGTAGGATATATGATTTCGGTTTTCGGGGTAATTTGCCGATATTTATTCAAAATTTTTTATGCTCCCGTGGATTTAAGGTTCGTATTTGTTCTACCTTTTCCAATACTTTTAACCAACCTTAAGGTGTTCCTCAGGGAAGTATTTTAAGTGTCACCCTTTTTAATCTTCATATAAGTTGCATACTTCATCAACTTTCATCTTCTGTGCATGGAACTCTATATGTTGACGACCTGCAAATATCCTGTGAAGGGTCAAACATGCATGTAATTGAGAGACAACTACAAACATCTATTAATAAACTAGCTGCATGGTGTGCTGAGAATGGCCATACACTATCTCCAAGTAAAAGCAGTTGTGTCCATTTCTGCAGAAAGACTAGCCTCCACAATGATCCCGTAATTCGAATTAAAAACACGCCTATACCAATAGTCAATCAGGTAAAATGTCTTGGAGTGATATTTGATCGTAAATTAACGTTTCTTCCGCATGTATTACATCTGCGGAAGAAGTGCGGGCGATCGCTTAATATCCTCAAGGTGCTTTCAAATACATCTTGGAGTGCTGATCGGTTGTCACTCTTGCGTGTTTTCCAATCACTCATTTTATCTCGTCTTGACTACGGTTGTGTCGTTTACGGACCTTCATCTAGACCTTCTGTTATACGCAGATTGGACACGGTACATCATTCTGCTCTGAGAATATGTTCAGGCGCATTTCGCACATCACCCGTCCAAAGTCTTTATGCAATATGCCAACATTTGCCTTTAGACCTGCGACGGATGCAGCTGTCTCTCAATTACTATTGTAAAATCATGTCTGATGCGCATCATCCGTTACGTTCTATGGTTCCTACCCCTACACTTAAAGATTATATGATGCTCGTAGTTATAGCATACCATCGTTTCTCACAAGAAGTAAATATTACCTTTATCTGTCTGACTTACATGACGTGCATTTTGTTAAAACAGACTTTTTATCAAAACCACCTTGGTATGATCCACATATCAATTTAATTAATCCCTTTTATAAATTTAGAAAATCAGATGCAACTAATACTGTTTTTCAACAGCTATACTTATCACATCGCTGTCAGTATACTATGTACACACCAATATTCAGTGATGGCTCTAAAAATCCAGAACATGTGGGTTGTGCTATAGTTTCAGAAAATAATATTTTTAGCTACAGCCTCCCTAGTTCCTGTTCCATTTTCACTGCTGAAGCAACTGCTATTTATTATGCTCTTCAGCATGTGAATGGAAGTGACTCTTTCAAACATTGTGTGTACACTGACAGCTTAAGTGTTTTAGAAGCTTTGAGAAGTGGTAATTATCAATGTCACTCAGTTGTATCTAGGATTTTCAAAGAATTGGATTCCCTTGCTGGCGAGAGTTATGATATATTGTTCTGTTGGATCCCTGGTCATGTGGGTCTCGATGGCAATGAAAAGGCTGATGCAGCTGCTAAAGCTGCATCTGGGCCACTTTTGCCATGTGTTCCCTTCTCTGATGTGAGAAAGGGTGTCAAAAAATTAGTATATTCTTTATGGGAGGAATCATGGAATTTGCAGGTCAATAACAAACTCCATGCCTTATTTCCATCTATCACTCCATTATCAATTTTACCTTTACGAAGTGCTGATGTCCGTTTGACTCGCCTTCGTATCGGTCACACACGTTTCACACATAGGCATTTATTTCTAAGTGAGTTGAATCCGTGGTGTGAAACGTGTGATGAACCTTACACAGTATATCATAATTTAATATCATGTCAAGATTTTTACCATTTACGTTTACACTATTTTAAAACTGATATTTTAGCGTTATTGGATTTACTGGGAGATCCACCCCATAGAAACTAATTTGCATTTTAGAGGTCTGTGGGTTTCTTAAATTTTATTTAAATGTATCATATGAATTTTAAATAGATATTTTTTAATTATTTTCTCTTTTTATATTTCATAAAAATATTTTAAAATTATATTTACAATGATTTTTGTTTTTTAAAAATTTAAATGTTGCTTGGGTTTTTGAAGAAAAAAAAGAATAAATAAAATAAAATGAAACAACTATAATCTTAGACTTGGCACAACTTGTCCTTTTTGGACCTTGTGCCAGAAAACCCAATCAAGCAACCAACTAAACCGCATTGAAAATGTGTGGGATTCTTTGAGGAGGCAAGTTACTGGTCGAAACTATCCTCCGACAAACCAGAACACCCTCATCCGTGCACTCACAGAGGAATGGGATAAATTAACTCAACAGCTGCTGAATAATATTGTACAAAGTATGATACGACACGTGGAATGTAGCTTCACACTCCACGGTGGACATATCCCGTACTGATACCTTTCTCCAAGGTGCCTGCTGACTTGTAGATGCATTGCTTCATTTTTCCGAATGCATCATCAAATGAACATTCTTTTCTTTCAGATGTTTCACAGCATTTGTACTTTCCAGAACAATAAATATTCTTTATTCTAATGTCTGAACAGTGTGGCAACTATATTTTATCCTACTAGGCCTCGTGTCTCGCTTAATGTTATGCTACATTGGAATTTGTGATCCGTCTTATCAATTGTCCAGCTGTGTATGCATTCAGATAATAGTAGTTGATTGAATCATTCCTGAAGAAAGGTATCTTTAAATTCATCAAAGTAAGAAATAGTGCATATTGTTTTTATTTTTTAGCTCCAAATTATTCTGCATTTACACCCACAACTGTTATTCAACTTATATGCTGTTTTAAGTGATGCTCTGCCATATCTTATGCATTTTAAACCAGACAAACTAAAATTCTTTAGGCACGCGCGCTCACATACACACATCTCTATATAGTCAAAAAATGTGCAAACTTTAAGGTGAATAGAAATATTATACTGAAATATGTGTCTAGAACGCGCGTTAATTGTGGTAAATGCTAGAGGACATAGGATTTCGTCAACATATCGTTGAAGAGTTCAAGTTTTATCCGAATAACAAGAAACAAGAGTTGCTGTTGTAAGAGATACATGCTACAACATTCTAATGACCTATATGTTTTTGTAAAATAAGTATTGATTAGACACATGTAAATCCGAATAGCGTCTCATATAAAAAAATATTAGTAAGAAGTATTTTTTGCTAAGCAACATATTTTTTTTTTATGTAGTACAATGCTTATTTTTCTACAATACTGAATTCCGTGCTTAGAAAATAATGTGTTGAGGGAATGAAAAGTAGAAATGTTGAGACTCGATGCTAGACATAGTCCTATATTTGTCAAGGAATGTGAGTGATGTGAGATACTATATTGGATGAAAGAAAAACTGTCACATTTAATGGAGAACAACTCAATTAAGAAATTTTTTGCAATGACTCGCTATTGCATTACATTCAAAAATCGTGATTTCGACTCTCATTTTGCAAGTGCTTTGCTTATGGTTACCATTAATGGATTCATATTTTAGTATTTATTAGTATAACCAGTTTTTCCACCTTGATGTCATACTTCGTTCAATGCAATCCAAAAAAGCATAATATTTTCCAGAATACGACAATATCATACAAATGCATAGGAAATATCGACTCTCAAAATAAAATTGTGTGGGAATAAATCCATTACAATGACTGTTATAGTTATTTTCATATTTTGTAAGATATAATAGCTGTATATTAAAAATTATTACTACGTTATAATTATGTTGCAATTCAGCATTCAACACATAACCCAATCCCTAATCCATTGTTTAGAAAAGTACCTTGTAATGGACAACCTAGGACAGATTATTACCGTTCTCATTGGAATACGTGCCTCCCAAGTCAATGCATGGAGCATTGATTTCAACTTAAATGCCACTTATGGTGGTAAAGTAAAATTAATGTGATAGATCAAATGAAACTTCTTGGTTTTGTGTCCCCACGATTTCATACATCCTCTTTATGTATTGAAGAAAAGTCACATTACAGATATTTCAAATTGAGCGAATTCGTCTCAGATAGCTTGCATTTTAAGATTGATTACTCTGCATCTTCAAAACGCCTGTCTTTGGTATATATATATATATATATATAATCACACAAATGATATATTTTATAGAAAATTTCCAATTTACAATGTTGTTGTTTCCTTCATTTTTTACATTAAATGAAATATTTTATATGTATGTGAGGCTTCTTTCCTCGGACATGTTCGTTAGTGCTGTGGACTTCAGTCCAACAGAAGCTGCACATTTTTTTTTCCAGAATTGCGTCGGACTAGCCAGGAAGGACATAATATCAGACTGACTCCCTTACTGTCATTGATTTTCCGATGATCAACAATCCTCTGGAGTTGATCTGAGTTATGTCAGATCTATTGAATATAAGCAACAGCATGTATATGTGATGTCACGTTGGTCACTGTAACACACGTTGATCACGTAGCAAGACCGCGTATCTCGAAATACAATGTCCTAGATTTAATCCTAGACACTGTTGAATAACAAGAGATGAATATTGTGTTTCGGAATTTTTCAGGCATGGATTTCAGTGTATATTTTTAGAGTTTTCTGGGTTTTCCTCATTTGCAGCACTTCAATACGATACTTTGAAATGTCCTCCTAGAAGCCATGTACACAATATATGCCTGAAATAGCTTTCCACTATTATCCGGTTTCCTAAGTGGTCAATTAATATATATCATTATTATAGATATTCTACTGTACTGCAAATACTTTCTCACTATTTTTGAGCAGCGTTTCAGAAAGTAAAACTTTTTAACCATCACCAATCAATTATAAAAGTATAATTATAGAATTCTCCAAATTAAAATCTACTTCATAAAAATAAACATCACAAATGAAATTTTCGTTTTGTTACGGTTGCATGGAGATAAAGATAATTTTCAACATCACTACAACTTTAATATTATTAAAAAAAAGTTGCATCTATTCAAAATTTGGAGCATTTTGGCATTATAGGCCTTTGATTGCTTTTTCATTGACCATATAGCAATCCAGATCATTTTAAACCATTATTTGACATGAGACTTTAACTTAAAATGACTGTTAATTTTAAAGGCTTTTAGTCATAAATGACTTGATAATTGATGAAATTGAAATTTGAAGAAAAGAAATGAATAAATATTATAGCTATAGTAAAACTAAAAAGCGACGAATACCTTTTAAATGCATATTTTCTAGTATCAACCTGACTTAAAAGTAAGATTGGTATTAAATAAAGGAACCTCATTTTCACACACATCTAAAAATATATATAATATGTCTGCATAGAGTGCAATTTGCACCAATCATTTCTTTCGAGCATTTGATTTTTGAAAAAAAATCAGATTAAGCTCTAGATTTAAAGTAAATTGACAGCATGAAATTCTTATTCTAATTTCTTATTAAATTTAAATGATGTATGTGAAAATAAGAGAATATAATTCAAATCCATGGTAATAAAGTCATATTTAAGTCGAAGCATATAGCTAATCGTACACACTGAATACCATAATTCATCCAAGCTGGCAACCGAATGGTTCAGTTCAGAATCGACTGCTCATATTCTGGTTCAGGATCTGGTTTCCTGCCCTTTATTATAGATCAGGATTTTTATTAAGTTGTAGATTTTTTGGAGATTATATCTCAGAAAAAAAAAAACTTAAAGTGAAAACAAAGCATATATCTTCCAGATTGAAAATGCTTTCTATGCATTTAAATTTTAAGGTTTAGTAATTTAGAAAGCTTAATGTTAGTGAACCCAGACTCCGATGAGCTGTAATTCTAATGGTCAACATACCACAAATGATTTAGAAGGCATTCTCAAAAGAATCTCTTTTACAAAATATATATAAGGAATTATTTAAAATAGATTATACTTTAATTATCTCACGTTTTATGTAAAATTACGAATTTTACTGGATGAATCAATTAGATTTTCCTAGAACTTTCCTCATATTCCAAATTTTTATTCATAATTATCATTAACAAAATATAATTACATAATGTTACCCATTTATTAGGAAGAAAATTTGTATCTATCATCTGTACAGACATTGAATATAATAATGTAAAATACCATAATACGACAAAGTTACTTTTCCAACTTCATATGAAATCTATAAGTCACAAAATATTAAACTCAATTCCTTTTATTTATAGTTTGAAGAACCTTTCAATTTAATTTTAGTACCGGATTAAAATCGACAAAGGAATTTTTGTTTATATTTCATCAAAAAGTATTTATAAAATTAGAATTATTAGTTATAGAGATAAAAATGATATTTTAAACATTCATATTATTAATTGGTGGACTGATTAGTTTTATTCTTGCATGAGAAATGTATTTGGTTAAAAAGTATCGGTCATTTATTTACAAAACATTTGAACATTTTGAATTTTTTTTTTAAATTTCCGAATAAAATTTGATTTTTTTTTATCAGATTTGAAAGAAGGAACAGGTTGAAATATTATAAACTTGAATTATTTCCAGATTTTTAGTTTTTCTCCTAGTATTCATATTATCAGTAAAAAATGAGGATTCACACAACTGAGGCATCAGGATATTCGAAAATTTAATTATTTAATTAAGTCCTTGGAGTTGTGCATTTCCATTCTCGAAGTAAATAAGAACTAAAGTGGAACATTGAATCATATCAAATATTTCTAAAATTTCAAATAGATTGTTTATTTAAACACAATGGTGTTTATTGACTTATAAATTGAAATAAATGGAAGCAAAGTATTAAAGAAATATTCTAATAATTGTGTCTTTTGAAGTAATATGTTGATAGTTTCTGAAGTTTAAAAAATATCGGCAAGTATAAAAGGATGATGGATTGTTTGTCATCCAACGGTCATTTTTTGCAAACGAGGGCTAATTAGACCGAGACCTACGGCTTAAAGTGGATTCCGAACCATTACAAATGTCGTTGCCCAAGTTGAGATTCGAACCCACGAACTGTTGAACCGAAGGCAAGAGCGCTAACCATTTGGCTGCCAGCTCGGCGGTATAAAAGCTGAAGAATCTTGTAGAGAATAATTGTTTCGCATACTTTGTAAATTTGTATTTAATGTAGAAAAAATTTATATATTTATTATTCTCAATAATGTTAATATTTATTAATCAGAATCAGTTTTTAGTTTTATATACCAAAAAATAAGGCCTTTATGATTACATCAGAAACAGAATAGAATGAAATGCTAGAAAATGATGGTCTTAAAAATTAAAACGGCATAAAGAACGTATGTCATAATGAAAAATTGTTTTGTGACTTAAATGGAGATCACATTATTCATGTTTGGCATCTGAATCAAGAGAAATTCAACAAAGAATTCACTTAATCATACAACTTACCACAAAATTTGAAATTTTACGCTTCAAATTTCAAAATAAGATAATAATAAGCTTTCAGAAGGTCAAAATAAGATACAAATTTTATGAAAATTAGAGATGTAAAAGAAATTAAATATTATCTTAACTGTTCTTATATTTCTCATAACTTTCAATTTAAAAAAAAAATGCCAACTGTGTAATTTTGAACAATAGTTAATGTTATGTTATGAAAATGTTCATATGAAGAAAGAAAGCATTTCATATAGGGGAATTCTTCCTATTATTGTAATATTTTGACTTGAAGTTGATTATAGTTATTAGAAGGGATTTTTCTGCTGCGAATAATAAACGTGATACCACTTTACCAAGCTCAAATTGATTAAACTTACTCAATGAATAGAATATATAACCGCTGTATTATGGAGGACCGTCGAATTGTCTCTATCTAAATCGTGATATTCTGGAAAGAGCCACGTTATTAAGGCATTGCTGTTTTAAAATTTATAAAAGGTTATCTTTTATATTACAATATGAGGCATTATGAATGCTTTCTCTAGAATTCCTCCCTTATAAAGGAATGTGAATGATTTGTTTGTTGATTTTCATGGTCTCTCTCCATATCATTTCGTTAATGATTTCTAAGCGATTTAGAAGAAATCTAAAAGAAATTATACAATGCAGTGGAATGAATGAATGTTCAGAAGACCTTCAGGAATTCAATAACAAATGAGAGACAATCCAAAGGGCAAAAAATTAAATAACCATTAGATCTTCTTGATATAAAAATGTAACAAGAGCTCAAAGATTAAAGCTGGATTCCAAGCAGCTTGAGATAGTTTATTCAAAGAGATGACTTATGTGCAGCTGTTGAGATAGAATAAAACATCAATTGCTGATGTTCTATAAATGAGATTCGCGTTTTACTCATGAAATAATTATGCACTCAAGGTATGCGAAATGAGCAGATATAACTAGAAGTTGCAAAATAAAGCTTCTTATTCTTTTATTCAACAAAA
>CM057816.1:41567412-41732412 GCA_030067965.1 Latrodectus elegans
ATCATCTGCTGGGTTGTAATCCAAAAAAAGGATTGAAATTTTGCTTATTTCCCCTCTTAACTAAAAGAATTTTCAAATTTTTTGTAAATACTTTGTTCACTGACAATAGGATGCTTTTAAATTAAAGAAAAATTTAGAATAATGAAAAAATTATTTTTTTCAATTCTAATTTAAATTCTCAGAAAAATTAATATTACATATAACAGCTATTCTTGATTACATAATTCATAATCATCACAATATATATTACAAGTATATAAATACACATGAAATATTTTTAAATGTGTTTAGTTAATACCATTGTTTTAAAATGTCCTTATTTACCAACTTTCCAAATAGAAAAAGTACATGTTCTCTTCTTTTCAATTATACAGCTTTATATAATTTATTATAATATTATTATGTTTCTTTCTGGTTCAAATACTTTTTATGTTAACAAATTTGAATCATCAAATGTTTTCCTTCAGATTAATTTTATTTATTAAATATATAAATGTCAACATAGAAGAGAAACATCAAATTTTGCACTATTTAATGAATTGATATTGAAAAATACATGTGCCAACATCTCACTGCAAGATAAGTCTCAGACAATTTCTTATTTTACAAACATATGATTTAAATGAACAATAAGAGCGAATAAAATAATATATTCCATAACATATATAAACTAAAAATACAGTAATAATTGATGTTTATCATGTATTCCCTTTTAGAAGAAAAAAACTACATTACATTCACATAAAAGATTCAGATATAAATATTTATAATTTTTTTTTTTTTTTTTTTTTGCAATCTATATTTTGTTTAAAACACCCCAATATCTACATATTTAATATAGTTCAAATTAAATATATATTAAATTATAAGAAATTTAATTTTTTTTATGGAAAGTTATTTAAAAAGGACTCTACCCTAATCTGATATCAGATACATTTTTTTTGTCATGTTGTATATTTTCCTTTTTATTACTCTATGAACAAATATAAAGGAGAATGCTTATAATTATTTTAGGCTCCTTTTTTTATCAACACATAAAAATTGCCTAATTTTCTGTAAATAACTGGGCTATCTGCAGAATGAATTTAACAACACAGTGTAACAATGCTCTTAAATTGTCAAAACAAAATGAGAGTGTAGTCAAAAGAGAAGAAAACATGTGATGTTAGTTGGGAATACTTACTAAAATTGAATGGTAACCTTTCAGAATAAATTTAAGAAATTTTAGTTTAATCAAGTGAATTAAATGTAAAAAAAAAATTTTTTTAAATCCACTTATATAAATCTAGATGATTTTTATTTATAACTAAAATTAAGTAACCATCAAATTTTATTAAAAAGAAATAAACTAACTAAGCAACAATAGAGTAAATAATTTAAAGAAGAGAGCTGAAAATTACTGGTAATGAATCAAATTTAATTTAAATTGTTTCTAATGTAACATTGATTGTTTTAAAATTTACTAGTAAATTTGGTAAATTCTATTTGCATGTAGAAAAATTAAAAAGAAGCAATTTTAAGAAATTAAAGACATTTATCATGACATGTGCAATTCATAAATAAATAAAAAAAGGAAAAAATCAAAATACACATGCACCAGTTCCAATTCAGGTTATGCACATAGAGAATTGCTAAAAATTCAGGAAAAGTTTACCCAAAACGAATTCTGCAATATAACATTATCATGTGGTTCTTACGCAACACTGCCGTTCCATCTAAAACCACAAGAATAATTTATAAAATAATTTACAAAGGCTAACATTGATAATTTTGAATATTGCTTTTCAGTTAATAAAAATGGGATCTTCTAGAATCCACTTCCGATCAAACTGTTAAAAATTGCATTGATTCATGATAATTTATTTTGCTTTGAATTTCTCTTATGATTATATACAATCAAACCAAACTTAAGTGATGTATTTAAAAATATATTGATAGATTACATGGATTAAAATGTTTAACTTTAAATGGTAATATCATTGAATCAAAAGTTAAATCTGTGCAATGTTGTAATTGATGAAGTAATTACTTGTGTAATTAATGTATATAAATTAAAAAAGCAATATATATATATATATATATATATATATATATTCTTTAGTCCTTAATTATATTCGCATAGAATTTAAAAGTGCTTTTGGGTTGCAATTAAAAAAAGCAAATATTCATTAGTCCTTAATTATATTCATAAAGTATAAGCAAAAAATGTATGGCTCATAAAAATAATTAAGAAACAACATACTGTTTGTTGTTCAATGCCATTTGCAGTTATGATAGATGAAGCAAAAAGTGGGTTGTCTTTAGTATCCGAACTGTGAGCTGGAACTGATGTCTGTTCAGTGTTAGAATACTGAGAATAAGCTGGTGCAAGTTGAGGATTAACCATATGCTGCGAAATAACAAATAAATAAATCAATTTTTAAGTACATTTATGCACACAAAAGAAAAATTTTAATTTTATATTATTATTGAAGGAACATATTTAATTAAAAAAAATCAGGCATAAATCATTGAAAATAAATAAATAAATATAAATGAATGAGGATATGTTCTATTCATAAAAAATAAGGATTCTAAATCTGTAAAAGGAAACAATTAAGCAAAGGAAAAAAGAATTTTTCCAAAAAATACAAACAAAAGAAAACCAAAAAATAATACTTAAATATTAAACTAATAATTAAGCTGGATTGAATTCAATTATTTCTAAGATAGGCAGAACATACTGTATTACAAAAATACTTTAGAATAAAATGTACATTTTCATCCCCCCTCCTTAAAAAATTTAGTGTTTTAAACTACAAATAATTTTTTGAATATTACTAAAATCTTAGAAGACAAACATCCATACTTTGTTTTAACAGAGATTTATGAAATATGAAAAGAATCTGAATTTGAGCATTATTTATATTTATTAACTTATTTTTACTGTCTACTTTAAAACGCCATGTACAACATAAAAATGATTCTTATATTAAGTAAAATGATTTAATGTGATATATAAGTAAGTTACTACACAAAAAGTAATTGGAAATTTTGAATTTAAAAAATCTAAATAATTTTAATTATTCAAACGAACAAAACTGACAATTGAATAAACGAACACCAATTTTAATAGCAAACTAAAAACAGGAATAATTATGACGACTTAAACAAAGTTTTTTCTAAGAAAACTTTTCTTTATTCAATCTAAAAATAACGTCGATAATTCATTTTCGTTCTATCATCCATAAATGATGTAAAGCAAATTTTTTAACTAAAAAAAATAAAAAAAAAATGGTAAAACAAAATAAAAGGAGTGATTAAAAAAAACGCGTTTTAGGAGTAACATAATCTTAACTTCCCCACATACTATTTAAGGTATTCGTAAACACATCCATTTCAGAAAACGAGGGAAAGAAAAATAAGATTTGTTTGCCCTATGTAATGCATCTTTAAAGGCATCGCAAAATCATCGAGAACATTGGGATTCTTAAAATAGCATCTGTACAGTAAGAAGTGAGGAAAGAAGGCCTCAACAACATAAAAAATGCATTCTTTTTACTTCAGAAAAATGCGGTAAGAAAATAATATCAGTGCTTTTAGCCAAATGGTGATGGAAAAGCAAAATTATGATCCAGGCGCACGCATACATAATTATTATATATATTGCGAATTTCAGATTGTAATTTTGAAAATTAATTCATATTGAATAGTTTCTATAATATTTATTTTGTACAAAAGCGAAATAGGCAAATTTTCATAGGGGGAAAAAAAAAGATCTCGGTTTTAACTATCAAGTTAAATTGACGATTAAATAAAATTTTGACCCACAATTTAGGATCTTAACTTCTTTAAAATTATATTAAGGGTTCAATAACTCTCTTTATTTTAAAAACATGGTATAATCGACAATTTAAAAGAAATGTTTAGCAGAATGAGCTAACAGAAAATTACGATCACGGGGAATGAGTAGAAAAGACAATTCACGATTAGTTTAATTGAATTGGTAAAATATGTTAAACCTCTATTAACAATACAAATTAATTAAAAAAAATTTTTAATAGACTGCGATTTTTCCAATAAAATCAAATAATTTTTCAATTCTTTAAATATGGAAAAAAATTAATTAATTAAGTTGAAATATATCTATATCTACTTGTAAGGTATAGATATATTTCAACTTACAAGACTAATTATTAAAACAGACTGTTGCATACGTAAGTACAATATAGATTATTTGCCAAACTAGTTTCTAATAATGAGCTAGAAAGCACAAATTCTAATTTTCGAATTAAAAAGTTTCAGATTTAAACACTGGTTTGTTTTCTTCTTCCTAGAAATAAATTGGCATTTTCCAGGTACTTTTCAATTGTATATAATTTTAAAATTCTCTCAAAAGGTATTATACTTGAATTATCTTTTACATTTGTGGTCCCAAAATTTCTATGATAATTTGGTGGAAATAAATTTATTAATTAAAGTAACACGATTTCATAACCTTGATTTAGTATGTCATTATTTCCTGAATTTTTCAGAAATCACTAATAAAAAGAATAACAGGAACGAATTAATAAATGGACATAAAATTAATAAATCAGAAAAATACAACAAGATCATTAATATAATTCATTTATTTTCTATTTAATTAATTTGTGTATACCAAGAAAGATAATATGAAAAAATTACAATTAAAATGCAAAATTTTGTCATATGCCAAATAATTTTCTTTTAAATTAATTTTTAAATATAAACATTAAAAAATAATTAATGAAAACAAAGTTCACAGATTAAATATCAAATAATGTTTTGAAAAATTAATTTATCACTTTTCAGTCGTTGTATTAAAAAAGATATTTATAAAAAAATAAAAGAAAATTTTTATTATTTATAGTAAAAAGTTGTCCTTTTCTATGTTAATTTTTTTTAAATTTTATTTCTTCTATTCATTTAGAAAGACACTTTAATTTTAAAACAGCACCATGATTAATTCATAAAATATTTAAGCACTCAACCATAAAATAATAAGACCGTTCATTATTGCGATGAGAAGATTAATTTGAGCGAGTTTTAAAAATTAATACCATCCTGTTAAATTAAGACATAAATTACGAATTTCTACTGTCTAATGACTATAAATTATTTTGCTAATTATGAAAGAATATCAAAATTAACATATAAGAATTAATGAGATTAAAAATTAAAATATGTACAAAGTCAAAAACTTTATCACAGTTGAGGTAGATAGATTCTATTTGAAAATAAAAATCTACAAAAGACATAGATTAAAAAAATTCAAATATATAATATCAATCACAATATATATACAATTCCCTGAAACTGATAAGAAAGCACACAATCATTTTATGATAAATATTAAATACAATAAAATTAATCTTACCCATATTTCGAAATTCAAAATTAACCATTCGATTTCTAATTCAGTTTGCATTTTCGAAACACTACTTTCATGTTTATTCATGATAGCAATAATTATAAATACCATTTAGCATATTCATGAATTGAAGCTAAAATTTTCACACGATTTAATATTAAAGACAACTATCAAATTTATTTTTAATTACTAATAAATCATCCTTAACTCTTAGCTGAAATTCCGAAAATTCAAAAATTTTATTTCGCGTTTTAAAAGGGTTGCCATTCAGGAATCTCCAAAAGACCTTTTATGTCCGTTTCATACAAAGGTTTTTTCACAAAGAACAGCTGAAAATTAACTTCAAACAAAACCCTTCAGGATTCTTCGATTATAGAAATAAAATATAATATTAAAATTATCAATACCAATTAGGATAGACAAATGAAATACACAACAATAAGCGTCAAACAGCTTGATCTTTATGAGTAAATCGTCCGTCAGACATCGTCAGAGACGCTATTGCAGGTGTTAAATTTGCAGATGGATTTTAATTAGAATTTTGGAAAGATGAGCTGAAAATTGTAGTTAAATATGTAACTAACAATTATGTACATCGTAAGTACAGCATAATATATTAATTTGAGGCGATTTTAAAAACTAATACTATTATTTTAAAATAAGGCATGAATTTTTATGATTATAAATCAATTATTTTGCTAATAATGAAGAAAAAAATAATATACACAGATAATATATATATAAACAGAATAAAATTGATTACATTTAAATATTCAAATTTAAGATGTTTAATTCTATTTCACAGATACACATGTAAATATTTCCTTATATAAAAAATAAAGTTAAAAATCCTAATTAATTTAAAGAAGATACTAGAAAACTATGAATAAATAATACAAAATATAATTCAATAAAGCTAATTTCATATAATACTCATACCATATATTTATATTATATGCAAAATAATTTGTATATACAAAACAATTTAACAAAGCTAATTTCATATAGTATCCATTGAATAATCTCACATTTTCTTAGGAGTAATTCTCAAAAAATAATGCTTTGTAATTGAAGAGTTCTTGATAAAACATAATTAAGAATTTTATTCAAAATAAATAAAATACAAATAGCTATATTTATTATAAATGCTATTTATATACATAAATTATTAAGCATGCATATATTTTACTTAGTAGCAATATTGCTCATAATTTAAAAAAAAATTTTATAAATAATCATACACGATATAGGAAGAAAAAAATTTGGGAATGTTCCAGATAAAACATTTTTCGTTTTATAAATTTAATATTTTTAAGACTTAATCGTTACAAAAAAAAAAAAAAAACTTTTAAAACTAATAATACACAAATTATAGCTAATTTTTTAACCCATTATATTTGAAGATAGATTTAATCGAATATACACAACAAATAAATGATGTTTAAGTATTTTTTGAATGACACGTTATATTCATTCAATGGGATCCGAAGACAAAAAGGAAAAAATCAATGCGTCAGGTTTTAATTCTCTTTTAAATTTCAACATACGATTTACTTGCGTTTCCATTTATCTTATCGCTTACTCATACCTACTATTTTGATAAATACTTGTGTTTGTTTGTTGCTCAACGGTCACTTTTTGTACACAAGCACTAATCAGACAGGGACCTATAATTTAATGTGAATTCCGATCCACTGCGAACATCCATCCATACTCAAGGTGGGATCCGAACACAAGAACCGTTAAAATATTTGAGGTTATGTGGCAGCTAATAATATCATTAAAATGAAACAGTTAAAACAATTCATCAAGTATTTGATAACATGTTAAAACTATAATTTTATACAGGTATTCAAAAATGGAAAAATTTGCAGATAAATAAAATTCTTTAAACGGTACCGAACGATAGTCAAAAATAGTTACGCACACATTTTTATTGCCATCAATGATTTTTCTCGGTACTTTCTGAGCAACTTTGTTCGTCTATTCATTAACCCCTTGACTGACTTTGACGAGTCTGACTCGTCATTGATTTCCTGGGCCATCACAGACTTTGACGAGTCAGACTCGTCAAGCACTTCTTTCGGCGGACGCCGTGCAAGTTACAATTAGATTACATAGTTGCTTCACTCGTTCGACGATTCTCATTTAAAAAAGCACACTGAAAGTAAGAGTTCAGTTTAGCAGAAGTCTCGCACGGTGAATGTTATACTAGCCAATATTTGAGTTTAGTATAATTAATTATAAATAATCCCCGTAACATGTATAAGCCGGATGCATTATATGAAAGTGGGGATGATGGTGTAAATTGATGGTGCAGTTCAATTAAGCGAAATTAAATAGTTTTTTTTTGTCGCATCAAATTCCATTTAATTCGTCAGTCAAGGGGTTAATAAAGAAAAAAGGTCATAATTAAAAAGATGCACAAGGAAATACTATTATGATTTACATACTTGTACAGAAAAAGAGAGTTTAATTTATTTAGTTATTTACATATTACATTAAAAAATATTAAAATAAATAGTGGTGAAAGTTTGATTTTGTTTTCCGCTTTATTATCACTAGTTTGGTCAGAACCTAAAGTTTAAAGTTCAAATAAATAAAATAAATCAAGTCTATGGTGAAATTTTATATAGAGCTTTGGAATTGAAGACCATTCAAAAGACTCCAGTTAGGCAAACAATAATGAAGGCAAAGCTGTTTTTTTTTTAATTTATAATTAATTTAATTTCTGTATAAAAGAACTAAGGTAGAAAAATTAACACACACGTTGGTTATGGCGTCGTTCTCATTATTGGTGAGTAGTAAGTTCGAATCCCGAACCAACAGAAGATTTGTCGTGTTCGTTAATGGTATCTGGGGCGCGTAAAATATATCGTAGTCGTAGTGAAATACCTTTGCAAGCTTGAGGCAAAATCAAACTGCAACCTTAGGCGTCTCATGGCCTTAATCCTCTTGAAATTGCGCGTGCCTTTCATCACGACCCGCGCGAGTTCTTGGACTTGATCAAGATAAGAAATCAGTAAAATTTTGCTTTTACCCAGTGTGACAAAATAACCGAAATCAAACTTGCTTATCTCGTAGTATTCCTCAGCTTCTTACCTATATGAATATCCTGCAGTCAATGTGAAGTCACAACTCCTTAAAAAATAACTCTTGGACATTATAAGACATTAATATAATGTAAACGCTTTACAAACGAATATGAATCTAATATTCTTTAACGATAAATTTATACTACGGATAAGTCATAACAGCATGTTTCAGATAATGGAACATAGGGGAGGAAAACTAAAAACTCTTATGCGAGCATTTGACTTAAAATATATATATATATTTATTTTCATGATACACAATTTAAACGAATATATTTTCTTTCATTGAATTTTGAGTTAATATCCTCAGTAATATATATATATATATATATATATATATATATATATATATATTATAAAACATAAATAATATTATATAATACAAATAAATTGCGATTTTCATCTTAACACCTCCAGACGTAAAGACAATCTAAAGATCTAGCAGGTGCATACTAATGTAAAATTAACTGATATGAAAAATATACCAAAAAACATTAAGAAAAATATGATCCTAATAAAGTGTATAAACTAAACTCCGTGGCACGACACCCCATGAGGGCCAAGGCTTTCAGTACCAATCTCAGTTTTCACGACCGAGGGTCCTGGGATGCGAAGCATATTGTTCCGATTAGGTGGTCAGTCGAATGCTAAATCCCAAGTGTTTAGTTCCCAAGCATGCTTGGTACTCAGTTTATCGACCCACTGAATGGATGAAAGGCTGAGTCGACCTTGCCCACGCCTAATGTACATAAAAATTTAAATAATTTCACTAAGAAGAAGAATTTTTTATGTTTAGATACTCACAGATTACATTTCGTGAACAAAAAAATAATAGTTCATAAAAAATAAAATAAAGCATTTCTTTTAGAAAACTCGTGAACTAAGAATGAATTTGAGTTCCGAGATAAATTTTCGTAGGAAAATCATTTTGACACATATCATCTAATATAAAGTCAAAAGATTTCGTTAGGCATGCGTTTCATGACAAAAACTTAAACAATTATAAATATGAACGCAAAATGAAGTTATACAGAGAACAGGTTCATTTCTTCAATGTCCATTCATTTATGTTCATAAAAATTTTTTATCTTCTTTATTGGCACCATAGGCTAGGATGGACTTTAGCCTGCTGCATAATATTTCTCCAGACAATTATGTCCGACTATAATTTTCCAGTTAAAGAACCCCAAGGTTATAATCTCATCTAAGACATAAATCAAACCACCTTTTCCTTAGTCTAATGAACACGGGCTTTCCAACGCAAGATCTAAACCACTGGTTTATCAGGTAATCACTAAATGTGCCCAAGCCATAAAAGTGTCTGTGCTTTGGTGAATTTTACAATATTTTTATGATTGATAATACATTCCAATCCATCAAAGTTCTAATTCTCCAACAATCATTATTTAACTGTAATGAACCAAAAAATTTTCTAAGTATTTTCCGTTGAAAAATTGGTAAGCTATGTCATTGAGTTTAAATCCACGTCTCGTTATTATTTGTCACCGGGGACGAATAATTGTTCAGTACACTTTTAGTTTAACTGCCCTATCAGAATCAATTTATTTTTTAAAGATACTGAAAAGAAAAACAGCCATGGTTCCACTTCCAAGTTTTTGAAATTAATTTCTTATATGTAAAATAGTATTAGAAAAAATTATAATTGCACCCAAATACGTAAAATTATCAACAGTTATGAATTAAAAAAATTTTTATATCTATGTAATAGCGATTTTAATGTAAGATATCAACCTAATTCCAAGTGCAACTAAAAATGAGCGATGAATTAATCATTCAGTTCGAGGAATTCAAACACTGAAAAAAAAATTGTCAAAGAAAGACACACACACACACACACAACCACCATTAAATTATAAAAAATATTCTTCCCACAATTTTATAGCAATTGCTATTGAAAACAGCCATCTTTTTCCGAATCAGTAGTTCCATCATTAATCTTATATTTGAAATATTCCAAGCCATTCACATAACTGGAAGTAATTGAGAATGTGTCAACTTAATTTATTATTCATATAAAATAAAAGATATAAAAAATGAATCGTAAGCTTCAGTAAAAATAATGAAGCTAATTAAAATGCCTAAGACTGTTTTTTTTTTTTTTTTTTTTCAGAAGTTTATATTGAAAATTGCTCAAACATTTTTTGTATAAATGGTTTATAATCGATTTTTTCATGCTTCCTTTCTAAATGGCAAAATATTGTTGATATATAAACAAAAATTGATTTTGTTTGTCGGTTTACGGTCATTTTCAACCGGGACCAAAGTTTAAGTTTAAAAGTAAATTTAAAAACAATACGAATCACACCAGATATTGGAATCGAACCCATGAGCTGAAGCCCAAAGCACCTCAACCAGCAATTCATAATCGGATACTATAAAACAGATGTTCAACGCCAAAATATACTTTTGATTATGATTATTTATTTATTTATAAAAAAAGTACAAATACAAGGTACAAAAAGGCAAATATAAGATTTAAATAAAATAGCTTTGAATTTATTTCATAAAATACAATATTTTAGCGAAATAGTTTTGCATGTATTCTTTCTGTATTTATAGAAGAAAGAAATGAATACCTTAAGAATACAATACAAAAATTTTCCAATATTATGTCCAACTTATGGTACTAAAACAACATTTCATCGAAAACAATGCATTTTTATAACGCAACCCTAAAGAAAGAAACCAAGACACGCTTAAAAGAGAAAATTCGTTTTTGAACTTAAAATAGATGCTGGACAATTTTTTTTTTTCATATACATGCCTGTATTGATTTTTTTTCTCTCTTTTTTTTAGTTAGCTTTTATTTATAGAAATTTATTTCGAAATATCACGACTTATATTTTAAATTTGTATAAATATTTAAAAAATTTATGTTTCGTTGAAAAAAGTCAGTAAAGCGCATTTAGAACACTCCTGTGCCATTGTGTAGTAATCTTCGAAATTCGTACAGGTGCATGCAAAAAGTGAAGCTCACGAGACGGATTATTTATATTCTGCTATTGGCTACAAAACTTAATTTATGAAATCCCTTGAGCGCGGTCACATCTTTCCAAACTCACCTACCGATCCATAAGTATTAGGTTGGGGAATAAGTTCGTAGCGTTTTTAACAAAGGGGTTTTTATTTAAACAAAAAACAATAATTATATCAATAAGTTAGTTAATCAATTATATATCCGCAGTTGCTGTTTACAACCTCTTCCCACGTCTGGACCAAGTTGTTGATGCCGTTTCGCCAAAAATCGTTTAGTCTTAAAGGACCAGAAAAAAAGCCAGTTTTTAAGAACCTCTTGGTGAACTGGGAAATGCTTGAAAAGAATGCCACAGTCACAACAAGGAGCTTTACATTACCCCAGCTTCACCGCGTGAATGAGGCTATTCGACTGAAAAACCCTGATCGACATGGTCAAACCATACTCCTTCACGACAACGCTAGGCCTCATGTTGTACAAGTCTTCAAAGCCGCACTTCAAGAGCTCGAATGGGAGGTACTTCAATCCGCCGTATTATCCGGACCTTGCAACGACCGATTACCATCTTTTCCGCTCCTTGTCAAACCATATGAAAGGCGTTACCTTTGATAACAAAAAGGTCCTTAAAAACTGACTCAACAACTTCTTTGACACCAGATCAGGCGATTTTGGGCGGAACGGCATCAACAAATTGGTAGAGACATGGGAAGAGGTTATAAACAGCAACGGCGAATATATAATTGATTAACTTATGGATGTAATTATAGTTTTTTGTTTAAAATACAAGTCTCTGGTAAAAACGCTACAAACTAATTCCAAACCTAATATGTATGATATAATTGCACAATAAAGTACCGTTGACTAAAAATTTTTCCACAATTTTCTTAACTATGACCTTTTAACTATTACATTTTGCCCTACAGCAGAATTTTAGAGAAAGAATGGCACATATTCACGTGAAAAGAATATTTAGTTAGTTTGTCGCTTTATTTTTTATATATGTTTTTGTATATGTTTTATTTATATCTATGTTATATATGTTTATTTTTGTACACGAGGACTAATTAAACCGAGACCTACAATGTTCTGCCCTCCAGGAAGCCCGCTCTTCTTCACATTTCAAGGTTGCTCTCCATTCCTGGAGATACTTTCTTTTCTTTATTGGACTGCAAAACTTATGCTCGACAGAGACAACATAAAAAACTAATTAAAAAAAAGTTTTAAGGTGGATTTCGAATTATTAACATTCCCTCCCGAAATAAAAATCGAACTCAGAAACTGCTGAACAAAAGAATACAGTGCAAATCATTCGGCTGATTATTCGACAAGCATGGAGGAAAAACCATACATTTCTCAGTATCTATCCCTAAAAGTGTGGTCCATGTAAACACAACATTCATCAGTGGTTGGGTTCAAGTGTGGGATTTTATGCACTGAAAATGCTTATCATACTAGTGTGCACATACAACTTCATCATAAACTCGGTACCATTATTAGCAGATGGCACAGCCCGCCATTACCTGGAGCAATGTGAAACTGCTCGGGAACCATGAATAAATTATTTTAGTAATGAATACTTTCATGGCTCAAAATGCATAGAAATAAACTTATCTTGAGTCACACGTATTTTATAGCAGCCATAATGCAAGCTATCGCAGTACAATAACTTATTAAAATACTGTTATTCATAGCTTTGAGTTACAAGAGCCCGAAAGGAGAAACAAGTGCGCTAGTTTGATCTCGTTTGTAGCAGACAAAATCAGACAATCCTTCTAAATCTCATGATCCATATTAGATTCCTAAAATAGATTGTTCTCAGATGACATAGTATTTTGCAACTTTAAATTTCCCATCACGTGACCTTTCATACTGATTATATGTGGTATAAAATATTGGTACAACTAAACTTATTCTCGTTACCTAATAAGTGCAATCAGAAACGTCTCTCTCTCTCTCTCTCTGGGTGTTACTATTATTTTTTTTATTTATTACATAATTACTTTCTCCTCCAGGAGAAATTGTTATTAATAAGTAGATTTTCAAAAGTAAAATTTACTATTATAGGAACAATTTTATAATGGTTTAAGGATGTGAAGATCAACCAAGACATCTGCACGTCTGGTCGGTAGAGTTTAACCAAAAAGTTCCGAGAAAAATTAACCCCAAAAAGTACAGCCTACTGGTCATTTATTAGTTGAGAATAATGGCGCGAGATGACATCATCAGTCAGTTCGAAATTTCTTAATCATATTTGGTAATGTTCATAGTGCCAGTTACAGTTTTGAACTTCGTAACAAAGGTGGTATAATTCATACATTTCTTAAAAAGGGTTATATATGAAATAAAAAAGTACTAAGTACAGGATATGAAATATATATATATATATACACATAATTTGCAAATTTCTTCGGAAAACTTAATTTTTGAATATAGTTTATCAGCAGTGATGGGAAAAACTGTCAGTAGTAAAGATTGGAAAAAAAATTTTTTAAAGCTAAAATAAATTTTTTTTTTCTTCATAAAAAAAAAGTTTACGCGATGAGCACTTATAATATTATCTTTTTAATCTTATAGTAGTAGAATTCATCGAGTATTTCGCCCATTCTAAACACATGGAAGTTGATTTGAGTGATTATCAAATGAAACTATTAGTATGCAAGTGAAGTGAAGTGAAGAAAAATCTGTTAATTGCAGCTCATTTCGGAAATCAGAAACACCATTCTTCTGCACAGAAATTTCATTCAGAGCTAAGCACACACCGAGAGATTTCCTGTCGTTTTGTTTTAGTCATTAGTTTCATTTCCTTTATTACTTCAGCACAGATCACTCATCAACGGGATGAAATTACTGAGTTATCCGGGCGATTTTGAGTGTTTTGGGTGGGTGTAACTTCTCTTCGCGTTCTTATTTACAGCTTGAAAAAAAAATAATTCCAACATACAGGAAGAAAATATTTTTAATAAATGAAATATAACGCATAGTTAACTTTCGAGATAATTTGGATATTTTTTTCTATAAAAACATTAAAATGTATTGACAAGTTCCGAATGACGTTCAATAAAATGGAGAATATCGTCTCTCAATTCATTACAAACTTTGCAAAGAATGGAAATACTCTTCATATGAAGAAAGCATAAGTTTCATTATATTCATGAATCTAAAGAATCTGTATAAAAAAATAATGAAGGGGTTGTGTCGGTGCACTAATTTCAAAGAATCGTTTAAGCTGTATCAGAGCTGAAGAGAGAGAGAGACAATACGGTTAAAATTTAAAAAAAATTATCCAAAATAAATTTTAATGGGAATATATGACACACACACATTTATCTAAACACTTTTCTATAAATATTTAATCCTAAAAAAATATAAATAAATTTAGTATATAATGACTAAAAAATTATTACAATTCACAAACATCGTGGATTTAAAATACTTCTTTTACAGAATATTTGTGAGGTTCACAATTTGACGAAGTCGCTTTTGGTTGATTTTTTAAATGGATTTAAGGTGGATTCTGCATAATTACAAACCCTAAACATTGAGGTTGGAATCGAACGTACAAATTGTTTAAAGGGAAACCCAAAGAGAATGTTTTTAACTACTAATAAGTGTTTGATTGACGGATACAGGATTTAAGATAAGAAAAGAGTAAAATTTTAATCCCATAATCATATTTTGTGCCAAACTTCTATAGTTAAACTTTATATTACATATATTTTGACTAGTTCACAATTCGCTCCAGTCGACCAGGAAACCGAGTCATCAGCGTTTCAGCCTTCAATCAACAGTTTGAGAGTTCGATTCTCACCTTAAACATGGAGTTTAAAATTCACTTTAAGCTGTGTGCCAAAAAATGATTTTACTTTTTTGTTTCTGTATGACTAAATCTCCTTTCTATGGCAATGAACTACATCAGATTAAATGAAAGTTTCCATGATGATACGATGCAAAAGCTTTTGGAGTTGCCTATATGAGATGTGAGAGCAATATTTACGTTTTTTCAATGTAAACAGTATGTGTTTTCTGGAATATAATGAGTGGATTGAAATGTGCAAAATTTCGTGCGCGCGTAATAACGCCTAATGTTGCTAAATATACATATAGTTTTAATTTACTTAGTTTGGTTTGTTTGTGTCGCTCAACGGTCATTTTTTGCACACGAGGGCTAATTAGACCGTTTTAATTTACATAACATTCCATATAAATATTGTACTCAACACCGTAATATGCACGCTGAAATATTTTTAAATTATTATAATTAATTGTCAGTCATAAGTTACTTAATAAAGGTTTTAAAAACTAATTTTTTTTGAAATTATATTTTTAATACAAAAAAAATGTTAATTCACATAAGTTAAAACCAATAGAAGAAATCAGGTTCACCTTACCTGTGGTAGCAAGGGAAATCCGAAAAGTCCCAAATTCTGCCGGTCCAGCAGTCTCGGAAACACAGCGCCGGGTATAGCCGCCATAGCACCCCTTCCTCAGTGGACACAGAACTATTTTTTTTTTCTTATTTTTTTCTTATTTCTTATTTTTTTCTTATTCAACGAAAAAACGACACCGGAACCGAGACGCACAAAATTAGAAACCACAATCGAGTTTTTACCGGCCTATCAGTTTACAAACGCACCGGAAAACAATAGTCATTCGTGGATAGGATGGCACGAAAGCTCACCGTGTGACAGCGAGTGAACGAAAAAGAAACGACTGTTGGGAGAGGTGGACAGCCGCGTTTTTATTGTCCGAAAAGGCGTGTGATTAGACTACAAGTACATCATCAGCAGCATCCTCAACAGGGGATTATTATTATTACGCCCGTCTTCCTGCCTCTGGCCGAGAGAGAGAAAACAATTTCGCTCTCGATTCGCCGCTGCGTTTAGAGGACGACGGCGAAGTGTATTCCAGCTTAAAACAAAAGCTGCGAAGGGAATGGTTTGCTGATGCTAAGGATCCTTATACATAAATAGATCACCCGCCACGCAAGTTTAAAAATACACACAGCAAAGACAGGATGAGTGTCGGTCTGGAATTTCTTTCCTGCGGGGCCATGTGGGGCCCCAGGTTTTTTTCTTCTCAGGCAGTTTACTCGAGTTGAAGTTTTTTAAGAGTAAACAAGCGAGAGTGAATCGCTGAAAGGAAGACAACGGTTCACGCTCTGACATTTAATTGCGACGGGCTTCTATTTTTAAAGAGCGAGTCGTTAAATAGCTTTTATGTAATAGATAACTGCAATTGAACCTGTTATCACGGAGTTTTCGATTCACTTATCATCACGGAATTCAATGCAGCCGAAGAATATAAATATTTCGGAGGATTATAAAAGTAAGCGGTATAGAGCAGCTTACCTAACTGTGGAACCAAATCCAATATCATTTTTTTTTTATTCTTCTGACGACATGAATGCAGACATTTTGGATGTTACGTGATTATTTCACGTCATAAAATGTTATAAATGGTTCGATTCGTATAAATCCGCAATATAAGGATATAAAAGAAGAAAAATCTCTTCTACTTTATCAGTTTACGCTAATTAAACCGAATATATTTTTTATCTGATAATTTTGAAAGTAATTATAGTAAATATAGAGCGAAATTGTTTACAAATTTATCTTTAATTTGACACAAATGAAGTAAAAAAAAATAATATGATTAACTTTGAATTTAATAACAGACGCGGGTTAGCATTTCTCTAAATAAATCAAATGTCAAAAAATATATATATATATTCTCAAATACTTATTATTAATCAAAAACTAGTGAAACTATCTCTTACAAAAAAGCTTATCACATGTATTTTGAATCTTTTGAACTGTGGGTGAGAAATATGTTTCAGACTCTAAAGTGCCTTAGGCAATGAGATTGCATGATTATGCCTAAGTACAATGGTTACATTTCTACAGTTAAGACAGTTAATTCAAATTAAACCGAATTTCTTTAACACAATATGTCACTTAAAGCTAAGGCCTTATAAGATTTTAATAAAATTAATACCAAGGAATTGAAGATATTTGGCATTTAATTCTGATGTAAATTTTGCAAACACAAAAAAGTGTTGGCGGCGAAATCAGAAAATAATATTAGGGGATATTTTTTTTTTTTTTATTAAAGAGCAATTCGTTATATTTTGAAATGGTATACAATTTTTTTCCCCAAAAAATCAGATATTTGGAAATAAATTAATTTCAAAATTCTTGCAAATGTGTAAATGTTTATTGTTATATTTTATAAGCACATGACTACAAGTAGCAAAAATATTTTTCAATAAATATATTTACTATATTATTTTACTGAAGGTATTCTTTTATACTAATTAAATCCAAGAATTAATTTTTTTTCCCAATGAAAAGGAATGACTCAACCTTAAGAACAAAATATAATAATAACAATAATAAAGTATTTTATTAATTCTAAAATTAAAATAAAAACTTAAATTCAAGTATACACCACTTTTAATTTACTCAGGATTCAAAAAGGCCCGCATAATTCAATCAACAAAGTGCTTCAAGTCATCGCTAATTACTTACGACCTTCTCTCAGTGCTCCTTCATCCGCGTAATGTGTCTATCATGACAAACACACAACGACAGCGCTATTGTAATAGTTTCTCCCCAGCCCGCCCTCTCTCTCTTTAAACGCAGTCAAGTAATTTGAAACTACTCCCTCCCCCCTGACTTGCCAAGTGCGAAACGGTACAAAAGCACGAAAAGAATAAAAGTGGGATATCAGACGATATATTCAGGAAGAGGCAAGATAAAATGCCGATTTTACGAGAAAGCGGAGGTGGCATGAATAATAAAAAAACACAACACTACTTTTACCTCACGCAAACGCATAAAATGAAAGAATAGATGATGAGAGCGAGAGAGGGAAGAATAGGAAAACATAAACCATGTTTGCGCTACGCTTTAAGGTCGAGAAACTGGAGGATTTTTATCGATCGGTGCTCGCGCTCTTTCGCTCACAGGGCGATGCATTCAGATCACCTATAATTGAATGATTAAAGACTAAGTGCCTGTTTGATGAAAAGAGCTGAGTAAAAATTTTAAGGTGAAATTAGATATCAGGAAGAAAATTATTCCAAAATTATCCGCAATAAAAGTCAGCAAAATAGATTCTCAAATTTAATATAACTTTATCAATAAATTAGAAAATAATTATTTTTATAGATTAAATAAATTTATTACTACCTAACTGTGCTGCATTATTTAATAATATAAATAATTAATTATTTAATAGATTCTATTACAAAATAATAAGTTGCAAATTATATGGAATACAAAGCATAATTAATTTTTAAATATATAATCCATTATTTTATTTTGATTTCAAAATGGTATGAAATGTTATGAGTTTTGTGAATCATTTAAAAAAAATTTCAATTACTATTACAATCACTTCTTTATTAAAATTTATAGCTTAAAAAGACAATAATAATAATAAATTACATAATATTAAAAATACATGATTATTCATTTAATTTCTTTAAATTTACCACTGAGCAAAGTTACACTTACTCCATTTTTTCACGCATTATTATATATAACACATAGATATTGAAGTTAGGTTTGTTTGTTGTTCCACGGTCAATTTTTGCACACGAGGGGTAATTTACACCGGGATTTACAGTTTAAAGTGGATTTCGAACCACTAAATAACTAAACTTATGGTGAAATTGAAACATACGAACTGCTGAATCGCGAGGTAAAAAAAGCCTAACCATTCACATTAATACAGAATACCTTACACTAAACAACAAATTCAATTTGTAAAACAGTATTTTTAAACACATTCACGGGGAAAGTTACCAGCATAGACACTATCGAAAAAAATACATTGGATAAGTGGTTTGTTTACATACACTGATAAGTCGTTATACTTATCAATGCATGTAAACAATGATACATACATTGATGATCATAGAAGAATACATTGATAAGTCACTCTTTGTACACGAGGGCTATTATACCGAGACCTACAGTTTTAGGTGGAATTCAAATCACGAAACAAATAGAGATAGCAATAATCAAATTCCATTGATAAGATTTCAACATCAGAATACAAAACGCCTGATTATTAAGTTTAGAACAATTAAATAAATGACAGCAATCATACTTGCATTGTACCGAGCTTCGCGGTTCGTGTGGATTGAGAGTTGAAGAAAGCAAACACTCAATGAACACAAGACTTTTATTCGTAAAAATTCCACTACAAATACCAGCTGTAATAATCACAATTATACAGCTACAATTCGTCGGATACAATAAGTAACAGCTTCCAATCGCAGGTCTCAAATACCTCAGGCAGAGAGCAGCTTCTCTAAACTGGCAGTCACGACTAATCGTCTTCACAAAACTGACTGTCTTTACAAAACTCAAACTAACTATGTCGGGCTGCGGTATTTATACCTGATTGGCGGGGAAACCTATTAATTTCGCCAAATTTCTGGAAGCTTCTAGGCTATCTCGCTAAATATTGGTCCTAGAGCTTAGGTGATGGATGTTTCCAGAAGTATCTATTTCTCGCCAAAACATCGCCAAGTCACCAAATTATTAGAAAACCCGCTTTTAGCGTGTAACACGTCTAAATACCGCAATTTTTGCCCAAAATGTGAGTATTTCCGATCTGTCTGAGATATTAAGACATATACAATAATTATTTATAAATTTGAAACAGTATTTATATTTTCTTGTATTTTTAAAAGTAAAATTAAAAATGGCAGTAAAAAACTAAATATGTACGCTAAGTATCATCTACAAGCAATATGTTTATATTGCTATATATATATATACACACACACCACTGGCCACTAAAATTGCTACACCAAGAAGGCGACATGCTACAGACGTGAAATTTATACGAAAGGAAGAAGGTGCTGCGATATGTAAATGATTAGCTTTTCAACGCATTCACACAAAGCAGCAGGCGCCAGTAGCAACACCTACATTGTGTTTAAATGAGGAAATTGTTCAGCCGGTTTCTCATATACAATTTGCATTTGAACGTTGTTGTGATGCCTCGTGTAAGAAGGAGAAATGCGTACCAGCACGTTTCTGACTTTGATAAAGGTCGAATTATGGCGTACCGGGATTTCGGTTTATCTTATCGCAGTATTGCTGCTCGCGTCGGTCGAGATCCAATGACTGTTAGCAGAATATGGAATCGATGGTTTCAGGACGGTAATACGGAACGCCATGCGGGATCTAAACGGCCACCTATCACTAGCAGCCGAGAAGACAGGCATATTATCCGCATGGCCGTAATGGATTGTGCAACCACGTCACGAGCCGTGAGTCAAGAAACGGGGTCTTTTGGAAGACAACAAGTGTCTGCACGAACAGTTCGACGACGTTTGCAACAGCATGGACTCTCAGCTCGGAGACCATGGCTGCGGCTTCCCTTGACGCTGCGTCATAGACAAGAGCGCCTTCAATGGTGTGATCAACGACGAAACTGGGCGCACGAATGGCGAGACGTCATCTTTTCAGATGAATCCAGGTTCTTTGTACAGCATCATGATGGTCGCATCCGTGTTTGGCGGCATCGTGGTGAACGCACACTGGCAGCGTGCATTCGTCATCGTCATACTGGTGTGATGGTATGAGGTGCCACTTGATACACGTCTCGGTCACCTCTTGTTCGCATTGACGGTGCTTTGAACAGTGCACGTTACATTTCTGGTGTGTTACGACCCGTGGCTGTACCCTTTATTCGAGCCCTGCGAAACCCTACGTTTCAGCAGGATAATACCCGATCGCATGTTGCCGGTATTGTACGAACCTTCCTTGATACGGAACATGTTCGGCTGTTGCCCTGGCCAGCACGTTCTCCAGATCTTTCACCAATAGAAAACATCTGGTCAATGGTTGCCGAGCGACTGGCTCGTCACCAAACGCCAGTCACTACGGTTGATGAACTGTGGCATCGTGTTGAAGCTGCATGGGCATCTGTACCTGTACATGCAATCCAATCTCTGTTTGACTCAATACCCAGGCGTATAACTGCTGTTATCACTGCCAGAGGTGGTTGTTCTGGGTACTGATTTCTCAGGATCTATCCAGCCAAATTTTTTGAAAATTTAATCATTTGTTATTTCTAGTATAATATATTTGTCCAATAAGTATCATTTTGTTATCTGCATTTCTTCCTGGTGTAGCAATTTTACTGGTGTATATACAGCATGTGAATAGTATTAAAATTATATTGATGAAATTACAATAGAATACATTATCGTAATTATTAAGCACGAAAATAAAAGTAAATAGCTATATCTTGTTAATGTTTTCACATGCTTGATGCGAAAAAATGTGCGAAATTAAGAAGGATAGTAACCTAATACACCCGGCAAGCGCCAAAACATTCATGTGGACAGCTATCGACAAAGATTACACTGTTAAGCCGATTTTCCTTTCGTTCACTCGTGGAACGATAGATAAACCGAAAAGGGGGGAGTTGTTTCACCTCTGAACTACCTCGATCCCCCCCTTTCGAGAAATGGTAACTGTTCATAAGCAAATAATAAACGAGACAAAAAAAGGGGGATAGCAATGTTCTCTACACATGCTTCCTAGGAGGAAGTAGTGGGGAACTGTGCATACCCCTCTCCCTTTCAGTCTGCTGTTCCAGCAAAACAGGGAGGGGGGATAACGGATGAACAGATGGATGGAAGAGGGAAAGAGACCCTAAGGATAACTGACTCAGCTGGTCTCTTTATCCACACCTCCAATAACCATCCACGTTTTAAACAATAAAAAAAAAAAAAAGTTTTGAGCACAGTCAGAAAATGAATCACAAGATGAAAATGGCTATTCCACTGCAGTGAAATTCCAATCAATGAGAAGCCGACTTCAGCTTCGTCGCGTGATCACAGATGTAAACATTTTAAAAATTCTATTACATTTTCTAAGTTTTGAAATTTTTACAATATATTAAGTGGGAGAGGACAATGAATGCTAAAAAATATTTATGAATATAGGGGAAATAAAAAAAATTATTAATCAACGCTTTTAAGGAAAAAATCATTAAAATATTGTTTGGGATAAAAAAATTTCCTCGTAAAATAATAAAATATGTAAAACGGATCATTCAAAAAAAAATCGATAATCATAAACGCATAAAAATGGAAACGACAAGTATGCATTTAACTGTATACTGAATCAGAGGAGTATTAATATGATTGATAATAAATGGTGACAAATTAAAATAAAATCTATCATACATTAAATTTCATAAAAGTATTCATTTAATAAATTTGGAGAAATAATAATTACTTAATCCTATTAATATTATATAGTAAACATCCAACCAAAATAAGTGACCAGTAACTGGAACATTTTTAGTCACATAAATGATAAATTATGAGATAGAAAAATGTAAGTTCGAAATATATGTATAGTACAATGAAAATTAATTAAAAATTATTGCCACTTATCGGAACAATTAATGATAATCATTACAATCCTTACTTTACTGCTGTTCGCTCAGGATTTTCTCATTTATTACCAGAATAATTTTTCCCGTTCATCTTCCTATATTGAATATTAAGTTAAATCTTAATATAATAATACGTTTTATAAGTATATATTTTTCACTGGCAAATTACATTCCACATTTTTTTTTTCTTTCTTAAACGACTTTGGCAATTCTATTTTGTTAAAAGGTTAAAAGGGAGTGATTTTTTGAAAGTCGTTTAACCAAAATTGATAGCAGTTGTCACGATAACAATTTTTGTCTTATCAAGGAGACATCTGATCAGTAGCAATCCAATTAGTGCAATTTATCCCATAAAATTTCAAATTTTACTTAATTGATAAGGACGGATTTCTCACGTCTAGCTTGTGAATTCAAGACAGTTTAAACCACATAACATCAAATATTTATCAAGCTCAGTAAACGATTTTACAGATTTTGTTCTCTCAACAAAAAAATTTTAAATGTGGATAAATTTTATTCTAGAATTGTTTTTACACCTAAATGCTAAGCAATGACCTATCGCAAAAAAAGTGTTTTTTTTTAAAGTAATAAAATTTAAAGAAATGTATTTAATGCGGGAAAATGGAAAAAAAAAAAAAAAAAAAAAAAAAAAAAAAAAAACTTTAATCCTACGTTATTTCAAACAAGTATTCCTACCACGGTCCCTGAAAAATTAAGATTAAGTTTTACAGTATTATTTAAAATTTAACCAACATTATTTAAAAATTATTTCTTAACTGATTAAGCTACTTAAAATGCCAAATTTGGTTTGTCAATATACAGTCATTTTTTACGCACTTCGAATCGAATCGAATCAAATCAACATTTTAAAGCAAATTCGGAAATTTTAGAATTATTTCTGTCTGACTTGGCTATTGAGCACAAAAATAGTTAAAATGTAGATCAATATAGACCAATCAGCAATCAGTTCGATTTTAAAAAATGAGAACATGGTTTTCCATTTAAAATAAACGTTTTTTACACATACATAAATTTCGAAATAGAACCCAACGAATTTTTCAATAAACTCTTTTCGTTGGATATAGAGAATTGCAAAGCGAATATGTTTTGGGATTTAACTCTACTAAGCACAAATACAAGATTTTCATCAAACAAAAAATTTATAAAGAACACACATTTGATTATTAAAACACGTTATACAAAAAAAGACATCAAATGGGTTTTTAACCAAGTGTCATTTTTAACTTCATTACTTTTAAATGAAATTGTTCAATATCAGGAAATATTAAATAGAAAATCGTAACTTTCAGATTTCTTTTTATGCAATCCAAAAATTGCGGTTAATTTACTTCTGTATGAATACATGTAAGTTATAAAACCATATAAAAACTGTCATCGGAAATCAAATTATTTATTTTGTGTAAAAAAAAAAAAAAACTTTCAGGAAAATTGAGTAATTTGGCAGCATATCATTTGCAATTATAATGCAAATAACTTACTGATAGTAAAGAAATTATAATGGAGAAGTAAAATAATAAATATGGGCTAAGTAATTTCTCTTCCAACATTTTAACAAATAAAGTAAATTATTAGATGAGAAATATACAAATGCTTTAATAAAAATAAATAATAATTTTTACAAAGGGAGATATCAAAGGACAAGTTCACTGTCTACTCATAAATTTGAAATTCATCGAGATAGAGATGGGAGTCTTTTTCTTGAGAATTTTTCATTACATGCATGGATCACAATGAATTCTAGGTTAATATATCAAAACGTCTACAGACTCGGTAAATTCAGTCCTGCCAAAAAACAATACAATTAAAAAGACAAAAGAAAGAGCAAAAACACAACAATAAATTTCAGATGTTGGAACAGGCAAAGAACTTTTAAAGACTTCTACAACTAAAAAATAAATAAATACATTTAGCATTCACGAAAATAAAATTACAGTGGGAAAACAATTTAAAAACACAAGATCCTTTAACAAGAGAAATTACACAACATTCTAAAATTTTCCTGGGTGCACATGAATAGAGTAGAATTTAGAACAACAAAAATCTGGCTTAAAAACAGGAATTTTCTCTATTGTAAATTTAAAAAAAAAAATTTAGTTAAAAGAACATGTGACTTTTAACTTTTAAGAAAATGGTACCCTTTATAATTAATATTTTCACTAAATATGGAAAGTCATTCAATCTATGTATCTAAAAGAAATTTTAAAAAAAGTTCCCTAGTAAAAATTACAAAACATTTAGTAGAGTAAATTATATTAGGTAAAAAAGTTATCAGTAAACTCATTAGTCAACAAAGCCAATTATGAACAGTTTAATGAATGAAATTTCTTGAGAGCCACATTTTTTAAACTTAAATTATACATGTAAGCATATTTTCTTAAACTATACAGGTATGTCGAATAATACTCAATATTACCCTCAATAACGATACTATTTATTAAAAAAATAAAGTTTTCAGGCATCCAAAAATTTAAATCATGATAAGAACGAGCGAACTCTAACGTGATTAATGATTTTGCATTTATTTATTTATTTTAGAAAGAATGTACTAGAACTTTGAAAGTTGTTCTTAATTTTAGACATTATTCCAAGCCTTCTTCAATAAGACGATATTTCAATTTATTCTTGATAAGATTCACACATTTGAAAACGATTAATAGCATGAATGAGTAAACAAAAATAAAGAAGGAATATACACAAAAACTATTTTTTTTCTTTCTTCTGACGATTATGAGTCAAGATTATTATTCTTTGAGCGAAAAATCAACATATCCAGGTTTTTCAAAGCAAACCACTTCCCTGTGAATTAAGCTCCATTCTAATGTTTCAATAAACGGCATAACATTCAAATTTCGAATTCTATAATCATTTTGTTCATATACACAGCAAACGAATGTCAAACTTGCCGATGTCAGTATTAAAGGCAGAAAATTTTAATTCCAGTGATAAATTAAGTATAAGGAGGCTTTTTTTTTTTTTTTTTTACAAAGACTGACCTGGCTTTGTTCCTTAATTCCTGAAAGTTGTTCAGAAAATAATTTCTCATATTAAAAACAATTATCTGGAAACAGTGAATGTCAATATCAGAATCATTTTCCAAAACCAAAATATCGTATATGTAATTAAGTTAAATTTAGTGAGACAAATTTTGCTAAGACACAGGAAAAAACTTAAATTTTGTCAAGCTAAAAATCCTGATATTTTTATATCATCTAGCTTCGAATTAAAAAGTTAAATTTGATTCAATAATATAATTCAAAACATTCCATTTGTTAGAATTTGGCATATGACAAATGCAACAATTTGATTTTTTTATCGAAAGCCCCTAAACAGTACTAAATAAATTTGGTGGATATGTTGACAGTTGTTTTCACGCTCGTGAAAAATTTGACGACCTGGGAGTTTTATTTTTGTTTTCACGTCAGTGTGTCCGCCCGCAAGTGCAATTTCGTGGTAGAGCCACCCAAACAATGGGTGCCTAAAAATCGTATTTGGCTCTAGACAACGGTTTGAAGACCACAGTACTAGGCAATATAATTAATAAGAAACCATACAACGTCATTTATTTTTATTCCAGCACATTTATGAGAAAGAATCACAAATACTTTCAATAAGTTTAAAAATATATTCACTGCACAATACAAATACACGTGGTAAATATTACACAGTACATTGAAGAGAAAATTTGTTATTTAATGTAATCACAAAAGTCGATTAGCATTAAAAATGATACATTCTAAAATGTCGTAACTATTCTCACTAAAGCAAAATTTGAAATATCAAATAATATAAAATTAATTCAATGATAACCTTGCCGTTTCTAAATATTTTTCAATTTCATTTGTTATACTTATTATATGAATATAAAATATTTTTTATTTACTGTAAACCAATCATAGTTCATACATTATTCATAGTGAAAGAATACTTCCACTATGAATCCAATTAGATATGAGAGTGTGCACAAAAAAAGTAAACATATATACAGAAATTCATTATGGTAATAAATTTTTTTTCGATGAATATGCACGCATGCACTTAAATAATATATAAAATATCGCTATTTCAACGGTTTATTAGTTTTTTTTTTTTTGTTTTTTTGTTTTTTTTTAATATGGGAGAATTAAAAAATAAATTTTTGTTAACAGTAATTACAATTACAAATAATTAAAAGAAATGAATAAAAATAATAAAATTAAAAGTTTTTAAGTTCCTAATTTTTTCTCCCCAAGAAGGAAATCTTCCAAACGTCTTACCAATTTCCTATCAATGAAGGTAACACTGTTGAGATCATAGTTCAAAAAATGATTTATTTTTTAATTTGATTTACTGCTTTTAAGCTGATTGATCCGCGGTCTGGCCTTTATAGATCCAAAATTTGTTGATTTGATTCAGATCTCAATATTAATGGATGTTCACATAAATTCGGAATCTGTTTAATATAAAACTGACTGCAGTCGAATTCATCTGCACCGGCAAAAGCGTAACCGCATCAAGAAAACAGAATGAAATCTACCATCTTATTATCAGAGCAATGTTTTGCTAACTCAATGACATTAAGACATCGGGACAATATTTCATATAGTACTTATTCTATAACTTCAGTTAACTAAGTCCTTAAGAAAAAAATTTACGAAACATAAAATTGTTTGCCACGTCATTTTATTTTATTTATTTTTTGCTTAGGCAACATTTATCAAGACATTTGTTTACTTAATCTAATGGCAATACTACATAGCATCTTAGCGAAATTAAGTGCCTACATGTGACTCATGCAGTTAAGGGAAGAAATCCCAAATCAGTAATAGTTAAGAATATAAAACTTTAAATTTTAATATTAAAAAAAATCTCAATTCTTTCTGACGTTTTCATGGAATCGTACTTTTCCGGATAATATCCGGTACCCTATTAGTAAACAAATCTGCATCATATGCAAGAGGAAGTTGCCGGAATAAAAATATCGATTTTTGGAGCGGATTCTAAAATGAGATATGAAGTAGGAGCGGTTTTGTAGGAGTTAACAGCATTGTAGTTATCAAAAATGTTTGATTAGCGTCCGATTGGGAACACAAACTATCCCAGTAATTGCGAAACAGGTTTTTATATTGGTATAAAGTTTCCATTAAGCTAAAACCCAAACTGAGCAAAAACCTCATGCTTTATTTAGTCAGATGGAATACATCATTTCATAAAGATATTGAATACGTTTTATTCTGTTATGAATGTATTCTGTAATTGACAAGTGAGTGGAAACTATTAATATGCAAAAAATTCTGAAATTCTTCCCAACGAACACTAATTCAAATGCCACATAATGGAATTTTTCGGGCTTTCAACATTTCTGAAGTTGATGTGGTGTCTTATTTTGTTATAAAAAATCAAAGGTACATAATCATTTCAAATGTACAGCAGGAATCCTTCATGTGCATTTAAACTCCCAAGAAGAACTTACAAGATCAGTTTTTACCACGCACAATAGTATCTAATAGTTAAATATAAATATAGCTAATGGGTTGAATTGAACGAAAAATTAATATTGTATGTCGTGCATCATACAACCAATAGAAATAATTGTTGCACATAATATTTTTATTTGAAAATAATTCCGTTTGAGTTGGTATCTAATGATTTTATTTATCATCGACACCAAAGACTGAATAAAAAAACTAATGAGATATGATTGTTATCTTGCAACTATTAAATTTTTATTCATTAGTCATAAGTTCGATGAGATATTGAAAAGTTTAAGACTTTTTACGCTTTCACACAAAGCCATGAGTGTTCAGATAGCTGTGATCAGAGACAGAGATTAAAATGAAGTTCATTTGCTGAATATAGTTTGGCTAGCAAGCGAATAAGCGATAAATTATGGTCCGTCATCAATAATGGCACTATTTAGATAAAACAAAAAAAGGAAGAGAAAGTTCAAGATATTTGCCTAGACATGAAAAAAAAATCAAAATACTTACAAAATTATGGATTTTAATACAACTATTAATTAAGATTATTGCAGCTCTCTTCACTTTCTATATGCTGTATTTCATTTACTTGAAAAATTTGAAAGTAAAAAATCAAGAGCTATCTCCATAATGCTTAAGTTGAAAAATAATCTAAACTGAATCTGAATTCGGCATTAAACACAATTTGGTAACACTTTTTGTATGTTTTATTCATTCTTTTGTAAGAAAATGTGTCCATAACAGACGAATTTCATTATTCTGTGCACTTTGCAGAATGTATCTGAGACAATAATTGCTAAAATATGTTAGCGACCATCAGTACCAGTAGATTTAGGGAGAAATCCGGAGAACGAATTTTTTGGCGATGGGATATAGATTTTTAGTTTACAAATAACATGCTTTGAAAAATTTACCGGTTTTTAGGTCACACAGTTTTTAACCATAAAGTAAAATACGTTTTTAAAGTTATTTCGGCAAACTGATCTATACTTTAGAAAATTTTATATTGCTTAAAAGGAAATCATTTCCGGTAAAGTAAACAAAGAACCATATATACATATAATCATCCAAAAGGTTGATAAACTATCTAAGATTTTTAAATTTATTAAAGAACACTTAAAATCGAAATTACAACATTTTTGCTCTAAGATTAATTTGCACCAATAAATAACTTCGAGGGATTTAACGACACGTGTAGTTAAAAAAAATTGTAAAAAAACAAATCGTTTCACTTCTATACTTTAGTAACTTTTCATTTTTTTCAATCGTTCAAGTGGAAGTCTAAAATAAAGCGGACTTTAAAAAGATATTCATTCCGGCAAAAATACATGTTGCAAAACAACTGATCGACTAATTCCATATACACGTGTATTTATACTGCCAGAATAAAATTCAAACGCGTTAAACATTCTTTTTATTAGACATGGAATTTCGCTTCAATTCTTAACAATTTATCAAATTAAAATGGCATCACGTACAACCTTCTGAAACAAATTCATCGACTAATTAGTGCGCATGCACACATTTAAAGACAGATACTTCAATTTAAGATGCCCTTTAACTGAACTATGCTCTGTATCGTTAAAATGAATTTCCAAAGTTCAAATACCGCGTAATTAAGAGTTAAAATGGAATATGTCATTATTCATCCAATAATTAAACAATCCAACAGCGTACGTGTAACAACGCTGAAATCAATGTCTATACGTCAAAAAACAAAGCTAATTGTCAGATTTGAGAGTTTGTTACTAAATATCCAATTGTATTTTTACGCAACGCAAAGAAGAAAAGATATGTTTCAGAAAAAAAAAAAAAAAACATTCGAATCAATGAGCATCAAAAATATTTTTGTGATTTAAATTCCTTTTTTAAATTGAATCGATAATTACTTTCCATTAACGTTTTAATTCGGAATTTCAATATACACATAAAAACTAAAAAGAAAAATGTCATTTAAAAATTTATGTTATAGATGCCGTTATCAAATAATTTATTATCTATCCTTTTCTCTCACTTACATACGGCTTTTTCTGTTCTATCAGCTTAAATATTTATTCAGTGGAATAATAATAAATTTAAAAATATTACGTTACGTTGAAATAAACAATCTTAGGTTTGTCGCTAAATTTTTTCGTTAACTATTTTTTACGTAAATTTCTGTATATTTTTTTAAAATATTATATTTTTAAATTTTGTATACGATCCAATTCTTAAATTTATTTAGTAAAAATTATTTATTTATTTTTTCAAAAAAAAAATGTCTAGTAATCTGGATTTAAACGTGAAAAAGTTTTTGAATTATTTACCATAAGAAAGAGTTTTAAATGTTCTTCCTAAACACTAACCTTTGTATTTGACACACCACACATCTTACTTTTACACACAACAATATCATTTACATTACAGTATCTTGTATTACACATAAATTTATTTTTGCTATCATAAAAAGAAGAAACTATTAATTTTTTTTTTCTTTTTTAGAACAGAATTTGTAAATAAAAAGAAAAACATAAAATTTCAACAATCATGAGCAAAACTTGTCTGTAATAAACTTGACTTGAAAACTCAAATATTTATAGAATGAATGAACAACAAAATTCCTTTAATTCATTTATTTGCACACAATGTGCAATTTTTTTCCACGTTCCAACGTATAAGACCTTATGACTAATAATTCGGCAATTACACGTTGAGCATTGGAAGAAATTAATGCTATTCAGATTTATTTGACACGATTTTTGAGTAAGGGGCATACATTAGCCGAGCGTTCATTGTTTAAATTTGTTGTTCCACTCCTTCAAATAAAACAAAGAAGTGTTAAGGTCTAAAATAAAGTAAGAAAGCATAATGAACGGATTGTTAAACTGCGCATGGCTGTTTAACAATCCACACATTATGCTTCAATAAATAAGAAACCTTCTCTATTGTTTTAAAATAAATATCTTCAAGAAAGTTCTTTTAAAAAAAATGATGAATAAACATTAAGGGACATTGATGATAAATAAAATTTTATTATCGAATATTCCCTTAAAAGAATTTCGTGCAATATACTAAGGATCTTAAGTTTAAAAAAATTATAATTTGCAAAAAGAAAAAAGAGAGATTCGTTAAAATGCGAAACAAATTTTTAAAATTCTTTCTCGAAACACCAGCTTTTCTCCAATAAATACTATAAGATTCGTAAAAGAAAATTTACCTAAAATACTTAATGCGACATCTTAATTCAATATATATATATATATAGATAGCTTACTGAATTATAATAGGAATAACTAAACATATAAAAATGAAAATTCTAAGAGAAATTATTTATTCGACCATGGTCTACCACTGAAGCGAACAACAATAACTCGGATTTATTTGACAAAAGGCAAGGCTAGATTTAAGAACGATTTGGATTTCAGAACCATAAATAAATAAAAAATTAAAAAAAAAAATTCATGATGTATCAACCGGAAATTTGTATGACAGTTAACAATGAAAACCAACATAATAAATTTTCTTATAATGAATTCTATGCAGCAAAAAATGTGAAGAGAAAACATTAAATTTTGACACTTCTCTGGACCATGCCAATGTCGTTTACCTTTTAAATTTACTCATTGCGTCCATGGAATTTTAAATCACATGAAAAAATCCAATTTTCGCAAAATTAAGATTTTCTGGATTTAATACACACTTTAAAATTTTATGACACATAGTAACTAAAACATTAACAACTCCCTGGAAAAATAGGAATAAATGTTTCGATGTAATTTTCCCCACAAGTAACAAGGACGAAAAAAAAAATGTTAAATTTTAGTGATTATGAAAACTATTGCTATAAAAAGATGATATAATTTAAAAATTGCAAATTTAAAATATAGAAAAAAATTAATAAAATTTTGATTTAGTCAAGGCATATTTGAAAGTAAATGTAGTAAAAGTAGTACGTGATTTTTTCCTGAAAATTTCGGCACATGCGCTTCTAGAGAGATTTGCACGATTTATTTCTCCCCCCCCCCCTAGCTTTATCACACTTGTATCCAAAATTCTCTTCCAGACACGCCAACCGAAACCGAGCTTTGTGGGCAGTAGACTGTAGCAGACAAAATCGATAACCATAATGGTTCGGGTGCCATGAAAGATACACACGAGCAGTTTCGAAGAGGCTTTGCCAGGTAACTTCTCTACGTTTAGAAAACTTTTTAAGAGTTGACAGGAACTGCGCACAAGAAATACAGCCTCTACCTTGGGAAACAAAATTATATACATATATTTAGCTTTTTTTTTTTACATCTAATGGATTATCTTATTTCTGAAAAACATAACATTTTGGGGGGAAAAAATATAACGACAAAATATTATAAATGAAAATAAAAGCTAACAATTCAAGTTTGAAACTATTTTTAACGTAATAAAATATAAGGCAGAAAAAAACCGAGACACGTTTCAATTCTTGAAGTTTTACACTAATTAATTTTTTCCATATGAATCATCACGTGATAATTTTGACTGCATCGTTTCCGTGTATATCATAGAAATAGCTAGTAAAAATAAAGTTCCAAAAAAAAAAAAAAAAAAAGAAAGGTTTACTATTATACGTCAGAAATTTAAATGTAATTCTTTGTAAAAGAAAAATGAATCATCTTGACGAATAATTAATAATTTTAATGAAAATAAAATAAATCGTGTGACATGTTGAAACAAAACATAAAACCACACAAAAAAAAAATACAAAGAAAGTTAATGTTACAATGTTATCACGACAAAATTCTGAAAATATAGCTATGAATCCAATATTTAAGTTAAGCAGCATCATTTAGAATGCCTCATAACACAATATATGATGCTTAATCAGGTTAATGATATGGAAGACGAGTATTATTTGGACAGCTGTCAAGAGTTCCTGACATCATCTAAACTGCAAGATGTTTCGCGGACTCAGAAGAGCAGCTGATCTGTAAACACCCGGTTCAAAAATAGAGTAGCACGCGAACAGAACGGAAACGGTTTTCAAGACATCCAATAACACAGCCCATATGGTGGGAGAATGGTGATGATAGACACGAGTGGAAAAAAAAAATAATAATTAAGGGAAGAGCCATAATTTTTCTTCTTAGGCACCGGACATGAAAAATAATTAAGAATGGGAATTTTGGCACCTGTAGTTCAGAACGGAATTATATGATACTTTACCACAGGATGAACTCTTGGATGTAGGAACTCAGAATAAATTTTACAGCTATGTAAGGAACATTTTTGAAAACAATGAAAATTACTTTGACTGCTGAAAAGGTCTAAAATACTGTGCTTGCTTGGTTTTATTTTTCCCCCTTCCATGATTTTTTAAGCTCAATGTAGAAAATAAGTATGAATTATTTTTGTTGAAATAACCTTTAAATGCAATGAATTTGTAAGACTAGATATTGATGATATTAGAAATTTTATAAGAATCGTAAAGGATAAAAATTCAATGAATAAAACGTCATGCGTTATCAAAATGCAAATTAACAATAAAACATTTCATGGATAAGCAATGACGAAATTACCAAAAACTGTCATATTGATATCATTCAATATAGATATATATATTCGTCGAATATTTGAAGAGAAAGACGTGAAATATAAATTATTAAAGACCTTATTCTATTTCCTAAAATTATCTGATAATGCAAATAAAATGTTTAGTTATTTGTCAAATAGATTAACAATAAAAAAAACTGCCTACTGAATAAACAAGGCATAGCGAAATAATCGGATACTTGAATAAAAATAAAATAATGTTTAACATAACACAAGGGACTAAAATATATTTGCTTCAAAATAAAATCATTAAAAAAAAAAAAAATAAAAAATAAAAAAAAAAAAAACATATTCTTGCACTTAAGCTATACTCTTCCTGATCTCCCGGAATATATTCTTTCAAATTCTATACTCTTAATTTTGAAGGGGAAACGGAAAGAGGAATCGGACATTAATGATCATTTTTCCGAATTATATCCGATTTTTCTGAAAGAATGATTCTGAAGCAAGTGTAATCGACTTACTGAAAAGGTTAAAATTTAACTTAAAGAAATAATAAATAAAAATAAATGATTGTTAAAATTTTGTTTGCAACCAAATTTCATACAGCATGTACTCCTTAAAAATAAAAAAAATAATAATAATAATAAAAAAAAACTTAAAAATTTTTCTGATTTCATCTGAAAATATGAACAAAATTAATGCTAATTTTATTGATTTCACATATATTTTACTGATTTCACGATATAAACAACAATTGATATCACTTTTTCCTAGAATCATAAGACTTTTGACATCTTTGAAGCGGTTAAGAATCACAGTAAACTGTTTGTTTTGTTATAATAAGCTCTTGTGTAATGAAAATATCATGACAAACCGAAACAAACTTAAAAATCATTAAAATTTAAAAAATTAAATTTTTCTTACGCCATAAGTTATATAATGCGAATTTCTCACGAATTTCATTTTAAATGAAATTTTAAAATATATTCATGGATTACTTCAATTTTTTTATAGAATAGTTTTTATTTCTTCTACCTCAAAATTCTTGAGTAAACAAATCAGCCTAATTTAAGTCAATCAACAGAATAACAACAATGCCATTTTAAGAACTATTACATTTGAAGAAAATTATTTTAGTTAATTTCCTTTACCACTGTTGAAGCAATGACAAATTAAGTTATGGGCAATAAAGAAAAAAATTTGACCCAAGATTCCTTTCTCTTTTTCAAGATTTAAAGATTTCTTTTTGGATTTTCTTTTAACACAGATATTATGATTTCTCTACTTGCAGGAGCTAGCAAATGGAAGAAGGATTAGAATACAAAGAGAGATAAGTATAAAAAAGATAAAAGAGCGATTTTACAAAAGTTACAGCTTTTATTTTCTTAGTTACTGATAAGAGGGTTGTTTCCAACCTTTGTTTTAGCACAATAGGAATTTAAGATTGAATAATTAGGAGATGCATAGGCTTGTGCTGTTTTTAAAGGCTGTATAAGGATAAAATGTATAAAAAAAAATTTTTTTTTTGAGTCTATTAATTTTTATAGATGAAATTACAGAATTTTATAAACAAATAAAAAAAATTACTGTATTTGTTTCCATTAAAATTAACAACTATCCATTAATGTCAATGCTATGTAGTCAATGTATGATTAGGTCTCCCATAATAATTTGAAATCTCATTGATAAAATTTTTATCTTCATCCCAAAAACTTGCAGGAGCTAGCAAAGCATTTTTTATGTGTATATTAAAGAAGTTAGATTTATACTTGATTTGAAAATGGCTAGAGTGGATAGGAAAGGGCACGATTTAGTAAATAAACTGTTTACATAATTTTACAGTGAAATGGCTGTATGTGATTGGACATTATTCCACAGCAATAGTACTATATTTATTATCATGCATTAGCTTCATAAGAAAGAATTATTAATGTGGAAGAGGCAAGCAAAATATCACCAAATAGTTAACAAAGGTATCAAAGGCAGAACTGCTTCTGATGGAGAAGTAGTTGCCATTCTTGTAGCTCTGACGCTACTGTACTATTGGCACTCAAACATCTTTACAAACGCTGTCATCTACTGCGACTCCAAGGCGGCGATTCTCGCAAACAACTCTGATACAACTCCTGTCTCTTCTGCCATCCTCAAGTGTAAAAATCTATTGATAGGGTTGTATAATTGTTCAAAAAAAGTTGTGCTAAAGTGGATTCCAGGACACTACGGTGTTGCTAGTAATGAGTTAAATGACTACCTTGCTAAGCAGGGTACTTCTATCCAACAAGCATCAAGAAATAAAATTCCCCTCAATAACACCAAGTTGCTAAATCTTATCAAATTAGTAAAAAATAGGATGATGAATGTACGATAAGTTCTGCAGCCAAATATTTTCAGAATAAGAGTTTTGAATTTAAACTTGTAAATGCACAGTAATTCACAAATGATTAGTACCACAATTGACTTAATGTCAATAGTCTTCTATACTCAATATTCACTATACAAAACAAATGCTTGAATTCTAAATGATGAAAATACAAATTAATACATAAAGCACAAAAAAGTAACAGGAATTAAAAAGGTATGGATGCGTGTACACAGATTTTACTTTTAATATTCATAACATCAGTTCAATTCAATTAACATCAAATTAATCATGCAAAATGATAAAAAACAGATTTTAAAATCAAAGAAATTAGCTATTTTAATTTTTTTGCTAACCAATAAAGTTCAAGAGAGTGTAGAGAAATCTTTCTATAATTTCTGACAAATTTGACAATACAGTTTACTCATACAATTTTTTACTGTGTCCTGTAAGAACTTATAGTATAACCAAAAACCATACATTGAAAAGTTAAACTGAACAAGTGGCAATTAAGCAGATACTATAACAATAATTGTCAAATATGATTGAAAGCTGCATGCATGTTTCTTTCTCTGAATCATTTACAATGCATAATAATTATACTTGATTCTATAATTGAACCTTTGAAAACTTAATAATTCAATTAAAATATTCAAACTTAAAATTGTTTGTCATCTGTTTTTAATTTCTGTTATAATATAAAACAGTAAATCTTTATATGCCACAATATGGCATTAAAAAAATCAAGACAACATTCATGGTTAATCAATAATTAAAAGAATTTCTAGTTACAATTTAAACTTATTTTACAGCAAATTTTAAAGATTGTCACAAAAATAATTACACTTTTTAACAATAAATGTATTTTAATAGCATTGAATTTTGTTATATTTGAATCTAAACCATGTTAATTTTCTTTTCTATAATTATTGTTTTTAATATGTAATCTTATTTTTGACTTATGTATAAATGTTATTATATTAAGCAAAGAATTCTTAACTGGTATAACTATTGTGAAATATGTTATATAATGCATAAAACAAAGTGTGGCTCTCTTCAACTGTGAATATATCCAGATTAATACTATGAACTTCTTGAAGTTCATTTCTACCTTTTTTGATGACACAAAATTTCTTAGATACTAAAGCAGTTAAATCAACTGTTTATAATATATAAGTGAAATTTTTCTTACTGACTGGATTTTACAGCCCATAATTAAGCTATTGATTTATTACAGATATTACTTTATTGAAATATAGTTTTCTTATACTTTCTGATCAAATAAATAAAAACTTATAAAAAATCATGTTAAAAACCCTGAACATCCTATTTTTTGTTTCAATAAAGACTCCATTGAATATTGCAGTCAAATAATTAGCATGAGTAAATTGATGATAAAATTCTAAACTGTATTTTTATAGAATAAAAAGGTACTAAATAAACATTTTTTTATTTACCCCATTCCATAATTTGTTATTTTTTCATAAAATATATTTGATTTTACTTGTTTTAAAACACTAAATAAATAACTTTATTTTTAATTAGTTCATGTCTATTAGGGCATTATATCTTGTAAGTAACAATAAAAAGTACCTTGAATTTTTAAAGCTGTTTTCGATTTTAAAGCATTTATATGAACATATCCACCATTTCTATATGTTATTAAAAACAGATTATATGATCTTAAAATAAACATCTACATGATAGAATACTATTTTGCATTTATTAATATACAATAACTAAATTATTAAAACTGTAACTTGAAAATTATCCATTTTAAGAACTTCAAAACACAGGAAATTTCTTTAATCTCTTTAAGTAAAAATGCTGATCTTGAATTAGAGATAAATTTATATATATATATATATATATATATATATATATATATATATATATATATATATATATATATATACACACACACACACATAAATGTAAATCTAAGTACTTTCCATTTTGCCAGTGCGAATCTTGTTAAATTTACATATTTGACAATGATATATATAGAGAGAGAATAAACGACTAATAAATGTTTACAGGTCACTTTTACAGGTATAAGCATTTTGAGTATTTTTCGATTTTAAATTCATTTAATTTTTTTAAGATAAATTATAAATGCATGTATTTATACAAATGATTTTCTGTGGACAACCAATCAGTTAATGATTAGTCACATGAAGCGAAGTAGTCTTTTTCTACTCTTCAGATAAGACACCAATAGGCTTAGGAAACTGTCCTTGAATCACTGTTATATTTTCTACATAAAGGGTTGATTGCAACTTTTGGAAGTCTATGACTGACTGATATGACTGCTTTTTAGAGAGCAATAAAATTTAGTCTCCAAATTTAAAAAAAAAAAAAAAGTGTGTTAAATGGTTAGCAAATAATATACCTTTTTTCAAATACCAAAGGATCCTTTTTACTATTTTACTGTATTCATTATGAAATACACTCTTACACTTTACTTATGCTAGCATTCTAATAATATATAACAAAAAATTTTTGCATATTTCATCCTTATCAAGCACTTAAATAAAAATCTCAAAGGTTTCTACTTTATTCATCAGTGTGTGTGTGTTGTGCATATATATATTCTCAACTTCTAAGAACTAAATCATATTTCATATCAGCAATCCTATTATCAATAATACCAAATACAAAATAAAAAAGCAGCAGCACATGAAAATTATAAGTAAAGTATGCATTAGAAAAGCGATGAGCTTAGGTAAGCCTGTTAATAGCTTTGATAAGTGATGTTAAAAATAAATGCATTTGACAGTCATATTTTTAAATAAAATATAGAAATTTTTTTAAAAAAAAATTATACTGTTAATTGCAAAATTGGATATAGCTTGCCAGCATCAATTACAGGAATTCATAATTATGACTTTAAATAAAAAAAACCAAGAATGATTTTTTTTTTTTGTAGATTGTGATTTTAAACTATGCCAAAGCATAGCTTTTAACTTGTAGGATTTGGCCATAAGGTCTTACAGTTGAATGGTAAAATAAGTCTGAATTTATAAAGCTTTTTCATTAATTTCTTGAATATGATTTGTTAGTAATCATAATATATATGTTGCATTTGTAAAAAAAAAAAAAAAAAAAAAAAAAAAAAAAAAATATAAAATGATTTAGATTGTATATATATTTTTTAAAAATTATGATCTTGATTTAAATGGAGTTGATTTCTTTAATTTTAAAATCCATTTTCATCCACTTTTAATTTAATTAGATTTTAGTTATGACAATTATTGAATAATCAATTTAGTTTCAGTAAAGATTAATATAGGATTATTAAAATGAATGTGTCCTTTTCATAATGTTAAATATTTTTTATTATTGAAGGTGTAATCAATCATCTATGCCATTTAAATTATAATATGTTCTGTAAATATAATTTATTTCTTAATAACAATTATTGAAATATTTTTTATTATAATATATATTTATTAACAGCAAATACAACAGATTTATTTTATTCCTTAAAAGAAATGTAAATGGATGTTGCAAGTCCACATTGATATGATAAATAAAAAAAAGTCTATAATTTTAAAATGTTAATTGTGGAGGCCGATATGAAAGAGTTACAACAAAATTCAAATTTGTCTGATTTTCTTCTTAGTTTTTGGGGTTATATTTTAAAGAAATAGAATGTAAGGCTATTATTAAAGGAATGGTCAGAATTCTACAGTATAATTCTCAAAAGATACACATTCACTGCTTTATCAACAGAGAAACAGCACATCATGATTATTTATGAGGCAAATTAGTTTCATAGGATTATAAGCAAACATATCTATAAAAATAATTAGCCCAATATTTTCATGGAAAAGAATACAAAAGAAATTATTATATGTAAAATAAATAAGAAATTTATGAATAAGAAAAACATTGTTATATATGCTGCCAAAAGTATATCATGAGAATTGCAATAATAACAAGCACAACTAGTCTTGTACTCTTTTCACAAATGAAAAAGGTATTCTTCCACTCACATTTTTTGACCAGTTTTAAGAAGTGATATTAAAAATTAATCCTTTTTTTTCATAAATGTGATCGAGCAATTAAATTTTCTCTTTAAAAAAGTAAGGCAAGAAACATAAAGAATATGTGAACCAACTTCAAATTTTGTTAAGTATGCAAGGCAAAATGAGATTTTAAAGCCAAGCCTACCTTACATGTGAAATTTTATTGGTCAATATGCCAAATTTTCTTGTGCTTCATGAAATTTCAATAAAAGTTACATAATTTCAATAAAAATTAATGAAATACAATCATGAGAAAAAATATTAAATGCATACTTAAGAATAAACCTCTAGTTTAATGTAACTAATATAGCAAACCATTACTTGTCCTGAAATATAAATGCTTGCTGATAGCAAATATAAGAATTTTAAATATACAAAATCAAGATTAAAAATATGAATCTAAAAAGATAGTAAATATTTCAGTATGGTTGTCATGGAAAATTACTTTAAAATAGTAAGTTCAGAGTTTCTGCTAAAAATATGGAATATTTTCATCTGATACTGTTTATAGAAAAATATCATATATGAACAATAATTTTTTGACACTATACCTTTAAACTTCTTTGTGATTTATTATTATTCAAAAATTTTAAGATGAAGTTTTTTATTAAATGTGAAACAAATTATGTTCAGATGTATATAATAAAGGATTAATTTGTAAAACACTTATTTAAGTCGACGCATTTAAGTTTTTTGGATTATCAATCATTTTTTTTTTCAATAACTGTCAAAATATTTAATAAGAAAACTAATCTATATTCATCCATTTTTTAAAAGTCTAACCACATAATTTGATATTTTAGTTTAATTATCTAATGATTTCTCTTTATTTATTGACTATACTGTAGAGTATTTTTCTCCCCTATTTATCATTTTAAACTTTAAAACAACACAATGTATAATTTTTAATAATTGAAGATAATGTGGAAAAAATTCAACCTTTTGAAAAATATGTTATATACAAATTAATATATTCTCATTAATTTCCCTATTAAATGAATTTTCATTTTTAATTTCATACATGTGTAAGTAGATGGTTAATCTAAATTAAAAATTATTTTTTAAATACGGCAAACCTTTAAAATCTATAAAGATTGTTCACACTGTATCACAAGTTGACTTTGCAGATTTTTTTAAATAAATCTATAGAAAACATTTAAATTATATACTTGCAAATATTTAATTTGACTAATAAGTATTTCAATAATTATAAAAATGTATATGCGCAGAAATAAGACTGATGCAATTAGAGCAAAAATTATTTATTTGCGTCTATAAATGATCTCCCATAATAAATAAATAATTAAAATTTAATAATTCTTATATTAAATCCAGCTCATATTATAAAAGATACTGAAAGACATGTTTACGAAGTGATTACGTCTTTATTTTAAAAAAATTTTTTTACGACTTACCGATTCAACCTTTATAAGATCTGAAGTATCCGTAGCAGTCCCATTCATATAAATCTGATCTTTTGGATTTGAAGAATTGTCATTTTCATCAGACAGTCCTTGGACTAATATTCCGTTCACTATAGCAGATGCCATGAAAATAGTTTTATTGATGAGAGTTCAAGATCGCAATGAAATTAAGATCACGATGTAAATAAAATAAAAAAGATGACACTGAGATGAAAAAGTGTTAAAATCACGTTAATCGAAGCACATTGTATAAAGAAGACATTACATATGATTTAAAATTTGTTGTATATGGTCAGAGTGTAGACTTGACAAGTATAAAAACAAAGAGTGAATGGATGCGATCCAACCCGAGTACCCGGATGCACGCTGTAGTGAATAAAAGCTAGGGGTGGCGGGATTCAAACTAGCGGTTATGAGAAATACAAGCCTGGAAGAATTTGAGATCGAGGATTGTATAACTAGTCGATAAGTACGTTTTCATGCAAAAAATAGCGAATTAATTAAATCCCTTGATTTCATTCAATAGCTTTTTCTTTCCCTAAATTATATTCACTCAAGATTGACAAAATGCCAAACAAAAAGTGATTGAATAGTATGATGCCAAAAAGAAAAAGTAAATAAATAGAAATTTTACTTGTTCCTCACTTTAAAGTTGATTATCGAGTAGTTTTTCTGTTTTGAGTTACTGATGGTTGATTGTTTTACCAAACTGTACTTTCTTCATGTATTGATCCGTACCGCGGTTGCTTATGAAAGCAGTCACTACAAAATTATATCATAACAGCCACCTAATAGAAATATAGCAGTATAAAGCATATTTACATCATTATGCAAAACATAGCACGGCATTAATATTTTTAAGAATATTGTGAGTTTTGTCAATAGAAATGCAATAGGTTAAAAAAGATATTACAAAAGCTAATTTATAGACAAAGGCATACAAACATATTTTTATTGGATGCAGTCAATAGGTATGCCGTATATTTTCCAGAAGTTTTCTTTTAATATATCGCGGCTTTACATATCTTCGTGCTATCATCCATTGAGAAATTTTAAAACTTGTTCTTTAATACTAGTGCTGTCTTTTACGGATGATTCTAAAATATAATTTTGTATTTTCATTTATTTTTCTTTCTTTCTTTTTTTTCAAAAACTGTATTTTGTCAGTTTAAAGATAGATTTCTGTACACTACTCTGCTTTTGCTATCTTAATCATGGATCTATTGGGATTATTTGCAAATGAAATTTTCTTCTTATAATATATATTCTGATCTTAAGAGAAACTTTTCTCATGTTTAGAAAAAATGTCTGTTTCCTCATCACGAAAGGTGCACATCAAGGTTGGTGCATTATCTACTTTTTGTGCTTGGTCAGATTCCGCTGTAGGTTTGTATTTTTCCCCAAGTTTTTATAAAGTAGCAAATTTTGGATATTTGGTAATGACCATGAACAAATGTATTCATTCCACCTAAAAAATGTTCATGCTTTCAAATGCGAACTAAGTTTTTTTTTTTTTTTTAATCTTATCTGTACAATAGTTAATTGCGAAATATGTGCGTCACGTTTTATTCTGATTACTTTCTTCAAAAAAAAGTTATGATTACAAATATTACGTCTTCAAAAATTACAATTTCAAAATTTTCATTTTCCATTTCGACAACAGAATATTCGGCTTCAATTTCAGATCCTAATAAGTTCATAAATAAATCATTTTAGCTCCATTGTTCATAGTAGTTGAATTTATTTGCTATATATTGATATTGTTTTTTATAGTATTTTTTCAACCATATTATTAATATAAATTCCCGTTTGTTTATCTTTTATTTCCGTCATATCGAAAGTAAATAAATTAATTTTCCCGCCTATTATCTAGTTAGTATTGATTTCCAAAACTTCCCTGTTTAATTTGGTAGCAATGTCAAATTTTAAGATTTTTTTTTAGTGTTGTACTTATTTTAGAAACAATTTTAACAATCATATCTGGTATTAATAATTTAATATTTTCTGAATTTACCGAAATATTACTACCGATTGCATTGACAGTGTTAGATTCAAAATATTTTTAAATCCTGAATATTCTAAGTTTTCAAATGAACAACCGCTAACGGTAATTAGTTTAATATATCTTTTAAGTTTTTTATTTTTCTTATTTTTATTTTTGTTTTTGGTAAGGTACATGACAATATAAATCAACAAACAAAAAGAAGAAAGAGAAGGAAAGGAAAAAGAAATCAATAATCAATCCCCGCATGTGCAAACGGATGACCCAATAACGCTCGATTTATCTAATGATTCGAATTGCTTTACACTATCCTAAATGGCGAATGTCCATGATTTCACGTTACAAAATGGTCTGGATCTCTCAGTACGACACCTGTACGAAACAAGTGAGCCGTCAAGCATTTGCGAGTAACATTCAGCCGAAAACTTGGAACAGCTGTGGGGTGGATCCAATCAGGAGTGCACTAGATATTTCTCAACGTTTTTTGCGGAATTCCTACTCATCAAATTCTGATAAACGTTAAATGTTGAAGTATTTTTAACAATAGATTTGGCAGTTCAAAAAGTAATTTTACTTTTAATATATTGTAAAAGCCATAAATCTCTTTTTTAGTTAAGACGTTGGCTTGTTTGTTTCTATCCACACCACAACGAGCAGAGATCCACTGGAGGATAAAATATATAATATCGTAATTTTCCAAAAGGCCAAATCTTTAAAGAGAAGTTGCTGCAAAATTATTTAACAGCAGCTATCTCACCATAAAAATCTGTTCAAGAATGTCGGATAAAAATATAAAACGAGAAAAACTCAACGTTCGATTATTCATCTGAACAAGTTCCAGTGGCATTCTGAATCAGTCAAGCTTCGGATATTTAAGTTCTAGAGTCTTCAGCGTTATAGAGAGCAAAATTTCAGAAAGATATTCTTTTTTTATAGGCTGGGCAATAAAGCTCCAAACAAATAAGATGGTGAGATACAGGATTTAGTGGGGCTTACAGGCTTTTGTGTTATAAAATCACAAAAGCTTGTAATATCTTCTAAATCCTGCATTTCACCATTTTAATTATAGGTAGGACAGTGTAACAGAATGTTTTTGAATATATCCATGTTAGTTATTTAGAATTCTGGGTTGGGGCTTGTATATAAGTCTGATATGAAAATGTACAAGAACATTATCAGGACATTTGTATAATCCATACAATTTGTCGTCCAAATGAAATCATTAAAGGATGTACTCAGAACACTTTTATTAGGATGTCCTAAACACATTTTGGATACGCTTAAATCACATCCAGCATATCATAAGATGAAATATGGACTTTCATAGGACGATCTGGGCAGTGCCTCCAAAAAATATCTCCATTTCTTCTTATTTTTGCATATAAAATAGCAATTCTCGCGCTTATCAAGGACACAGATTTATTTTCTCTTAAAAGTAACACTGCATCAATCGGAGTGAACATTACACAGCTGGTTATTAAGCGAAGTGTCTGATTCTTAAGGCCTCTATCCTCAAAGACTGCTTAAAAATATCAATTAGTGGTTTGCAGCAGTATATCAAGACAGGCAGAATTAAAGTCTTATAGGAGGTATTTAAGTTTGAACGAGCACATTATCAAAAGTAGCTAGTAAGCCGTTTAAAGAGGGAAATCTTTTACTATATCGTTATGAAACATAATCAAAGTGTCGCTTCTAGTTCCTTATTATCAAGTACAAACCCAAGATATGTAAATTTTATCTGTTGTATTTAAGCGGTGGTGTAAAAAATGAACTTCTTGTTCTTATTTGGTATGCTCAAGAGAAAAAGTCTGAACAGTAGTCTCATTAAGAGTTACAACCATATTATTGGTATTGCAGAAATTTTACAATATTCCATGTACATCATTTTAATTTTACTTTTCAGTTACGGTCTTTGCTCTCTTATTTTATGATTGTATAAAAATCACCTGACAGCAAGTAAACAAGAGGTAATAAATTTCTTCCACAGAGTGAAGAACAACAGTTAAATCATTTATATAAATGTTAAAAATAACCCGGATCCCTGAGTTTGCAAGATCTCCAGTTTGCAACAAGTAGCTCTTAGATAATTTGATTTCAATGCTAATTCTACAAGTACGTTGATCAATGAGAAAACGAATCGAAGCTAGCATCTTGTCTTCAATAACTAAGGTCTATAAGTTTTATCCAACAAACTCAAACGTATACTGATTTATAATCAATATACAAACAGTTAAAATATTTTTGACGTTCAGAGTATCTTTCACGATCTGAGAAAAATGCGTAACCTGCTTGTTTGTCGATTTCTTCTGCGGAAACCAGCTTGTTCACATAATAAGTAAACTATGATCCTCTAAACACCAATTCAGCCTTGCACGTACCATCTTCTCTATAGGGGCCGCGGCGGCCTGGCTGGTTAAAGCATAGTTCTCACTATCGGAAGGTAGTGAATTTGAACCCTGGCTTAACCAAAGACCCGACTTAGTCATCAAATGTGGTTGGGGCACGTTAAAACTGGGAGTGGTCGCAATGTCCTCAAAGTGAAATGATGCTTCTGTAATTGGCAGGCCAAATATTGGGGAGTCTTTTGCTTGGTCCTCGCTTCAAAATGACGAAGACTCTACCCGGCTGCTTCTATCTAACTGTTAGAGCCCAACTCAGGGCTAGGTACAGAGAAGCATGCTTATGCAACAACTGTCCTCTCCATCTCTTTTGCCATCACGCAAGTAAGTGATATAGGTCTATAATTTGTTGCACACTTTGCATCTCTATATTTTTTAAGAGAGCTTTAGTATCTTAGTAGCTTTACGCCGCTTAACGTTAAATCAGCAAAGTGAAGATTTATTTGTCGCGGGTGGGGCAGTGACAGGAAGGGTGAACACAATTTTTCTCACTGGGTAGCTGGAGCTCCATGTGTTGAGGACATATCCAAGCTAATCGGTGCCGTCTAAATATTTCTGCTGGTGTGTCGTGGATGTGGAAACGAGGAAGCTAGCTTAGATGTGACCTTGTAATGGCGGTAAAATTATAATGTAATGGTAGTAAAATAATGTATGTAAGCGTAGTTCAAAATTATGAAACGCTTGGCAGTGGGAAAGTATTCCAAACCCGTTAACCAATCCGGGACTAACCATTCATTGCTATGTATGAATGTATCTTTCTACGAGAATCGGGATAATAATATCTTTCTTCTATTGTTGAGAGGACCACACCAATCTCTTAATGATATTTAAAATATTCAGAAGTATTTGCTTTGCATAGTCACTCAAATTCTTAAGCAATTAGGCATGGATAGTATTCATTATTGATGATTATCTGACATTAAGATTTCCCCATGCAATCTCTAATATTTGTCGTGGAAAAAAGGACCCTGGTTTTATTTATTTATTTTTTTTTGGTGTGCATTTGATTGGATATTTGGACAGTAATATGCTTAGACGTCTTCCGAGCACGAATTCTTTTCCTTTGATTTTGATGGAAATTGTGGCCAAACGCCTCTGCAATTAATTCGTTAGATTTTAAGATCGTATCATTTACTCACAAAGATTCTTTTTTTGGTGGTTATTTTGTACTCTTGCAAAGTACCTGTATGTCTTCAGGCTATTAGAAAGGAGATTACTAGCTCAGATGTGATCTTGTCACTTGACTATGGTACAAAATTGCGAACATTTAGTGATGGGCGAGTATTCCAAACCCGTTAACCTTTACACATGTTTACTATGTATGTATGTCTTCAGGCTATTTATTTTATAATTTGTATGTGAAATGAATTCATTAAAAGCTATCTGTTTATTCAATTATAGATTTCTTTAAAAGTGCCGATCGTTTCCTCCAGACAGTTACATTGCATTGTCTCCCAGTCAATTCCGTCTTTCTCCTAAGTTGATCTCTTTTTTTTACCCTCTTTAGTTTCTCTAGCTCCTCATTCCAAAAGCATCTATACTGAGCAACTTTTCCCATTAAACCTTGCACATTCATTGACAATACATCCTTTAATAACAATTTTTCTGTTTAATTTTACATTAAAATTTTTTGATTTAATTTATTTATCCAGGTATTGCGTAGAGATAATCCACTGGTTCTTTGAATAGTTTTATCCCTTATGTTTAACTTAATTTCCTTTTGTTCTTCACATTTTGATATACATTGCTATGGCAATTTTTTAATTTTTTAAATTGACTGCATCGTTTCCAATGACAGAAGCATCTCATAGTTACCACTCTTATTGGGCCTGATTGGTTAGCTCATTATTGTTGCTCTCATTATCGGAAGGTAGTGAATTCGAATCCTGGGTTAATCGAAGATCCGTCGTGTTCTCGAATGGTGGCTGCGAAATGTTAAATTTATCCGTATTTTTTTAATTGCAAAAAATGCTGTCTATGTTATTAAAGAGTTTTATTAACCTCATAGTTTTTTCAATTTTATAAAAAGGGGAAAAATATAAAACTCTCCTCATTTAATGCAAAATTGTAATAAAATTCTTATGTGCACAATTAAGAGTATTTTATGGTGATCTTATTTTTTTTTTCTCTGAGGCAAAACTTGTTTACACAGCAACAAAAAATATCTTGTCTCCTGAGCATATAAAGAGATTGCTGTTTTTTCAACATAACCTGTGATATAATAATTTTAAAAATAAAAACATTTTAATAGCGTTTATTCATTTATTTTATTTTATTTCTACAAGTGATTCTTTAAAATATATTTTTTTACATTTAAAAAGTTATTTATCATAATTGATATATATAAATTTAAAATTTAATTAGCGTTAATTTTACATTCAGGATTTTTTTTACATACTAAGAAGCTGTATTTTTATATTAATAATTTTCAATAAATCACTTATAAATTTTTCTTTTACTTTTAAAAAATATTATATCCTTAAAACTAGTTGGTATTCTCTTAAATTTTGGTCGAGTACCATGCACATACCGAATGGTAGTTACGGTTGCTGTAAAAATCTATTATATTGCTTCAAATAGTATATGATATAAGATAAACAAGAAAATACTTACCATTTTTGCGTTGACATTGAAGAAAACGAGAATAAGTATGCAGTGTATGACATGGTTGAAACATTGGTCAGTCGAGAGTAGGAATATCAGTCGTTATAAAAGCACATTTCGCAATAATAATTCAAACAAGAAGAGCAATATATTTGTAGAAGGAGCTAGTTCGGTGTTGTTTGTTTTACAATTTCAAAGTGGACTTATCACTTGCAGTACCAAGTCGCTGAATGTGTCAAGCGTTTGGGGATAGTGCTGTGAATAGACGTATGACAAGACATTAGTTTCACAAACTCATGTAAGGAGATTTGTCTCTCTGGGATGAAGATGGCGTCTAGTGGACTAGGCGTCAATTGGTTCTCTATGAACTTTTGCGATAAGGCCAAATAGTTACTGCGGACCAGTTCTCACAATTAAAACGTGTGCAACAGACTTTCCAATAGGAACAGTCAGCACTGGTGTACTGTTCTTGGCAGATAACGCGAGGACACATGTCATGCTGTTGTGTAGCTAATTAGCCCTTACAAATAATATTTTGAACTTAAATAATGCATTATTTTTTTAACATGTGTATTTATTATTTTTTATTTCCAGCTCTTTTTCTTATAAATCTAAAAATAGATGAAAAAATTGGCTTTGCTTTATTATTGCTTTCAATTTTATTTGTTTTAAAATTTAAAAATTGCTTTTAATTTATTCATAAAATTACAAATCCATTTACATACATGCAAAATTTATTTTGCATATGTTATTTCAAATAGTTAAACATCTCAGACAACATGTTAAAGTATCCACATAGTATACTTAGTTTACACTAATTAATTAAAGTAATAAAATTCGTAGTACCCCACTGGCTGGAAAACTGAAAAATTATTGGCTGGGAAAATAATTCATGTATAAGAAATATGGACTTAAAAGGAAAATGAAAGGAAAATAATGAATTTACAAAATGATCAGGCCGGTCTAATTTGGGAACTTTGAAAACATGTAAGTTCATTCCTTCAGAGTGATTTTCATATTCAGTACTCACGTGTCATAGGAGTAAATATATTCCCCAGTCATAGGGTTTGATAACTTCAACTTTGTGATTTTGCAGTCTCTAGGATTCAGTAAAACGTCAGACTTCAATAATGAACAGTCATTTCTAGCGGCGTGGGATTCATACTTACTCTTCGGCATTGTGTCTGTATTTAGGTGGTCTACCTAACGCGAAAACCCCAGTGTTTAATTCCCAAGCATGCTTGGTACTCAGTTTATCAACCCACTGAGTCTATGTCGACATTGTCCAACCCGAGGATCGAACCTCGAAAATGTGCCTTGGAAGCATAAAACACAACCACTAAGCCCCCGGGCTTCTCACAAAACTATCTAGCCAGTGAATACAACACCAATAATCTAACTGGAAAATAGATCGATTTTTTTCACATTTATAATTCAATGAGAGCAGTCACCATCTAGCATACATCTTTGGAGAAGAAGTCGCTAATCTCATCTCCTTTGAATAGGAAACACTTCTCTGATAATCTTGACTTTATCTAGATTGTAACATGTCTTACACTCAAAACTTCATACCAGTTATATCATCTATTCATATGGTACTTAAATTACTTTGGCATGGCTTTAATTTATTTTAGATATTTTTCATTTTACTTCATCTGCATTTTCTACTTATAATAATAATTGTATCTAAAATAATAAGATTTTCAAATAGAAATAATACAAAAATTGCAGTTATTTAAATACACTTCAATCTTTGCTAAATTAAAAGTACAAAAATATTTTTTACTGACTCATATGTTTCTTAAATCCAGTCAGTATTTTTATAAGTAATTTATAATATAAGAACATACATATGTAAAACTATACAACCATTTATAACTGCAAATACACTTATTACAATAATTTATGTTTTCGTATTAGTCAATTAATCAGTCCTTCAAGTTTAGATCATTAAATTTTCCTGTTATTTTTAAGCTGAAAAAATGTATCAAGATAAAGATATTAATTATTATTAAGATTTGATTCAAATAATCATTCAATAAAATTTATTTTTAAGATAGTCTTAATTTCAAATTTAAAATTTAGTTAAAATCCTTTTTAATGTTGAAATAAAAGTTTGAGTATTTTTTATTGAATATCAAATTTTAAATCAATAATTCAAGATTTTTCTTCTCAGAAATAAAAAAAACATATATATTCCAATTATTTCGATGCATTCTGAACAAATATTTCAACTTAAGAGTTATTAAAATGTTTACATGAAAACTAATTTTTACATTTTGAAGTTAAATGGAGGCTATATTTATTTCACATTTGTTCTATGGCAATTAAATCAGTGGAGTATGTTGAACAGTTCATTCGAGTAATGTCTTTCCTTTACTGTTGGTTGGTTAGTAGCTGTTCTGAGACTTTTAGCTGCTCCGGCTTTTATCTCTATTATTCTAGGAACATCTATTTCAAAATCTGTTGATGCTTAAAATGAATATAATAAATGTTTTCAGTTTTTTTGGGTTCGATATGATGATTTCGATCAACTGTTTGTAATTTGTTATTTGTGCTTGCATTTTTAAATTATGCAAAAATTGTTTGTGGTCCTGTTTATATCTGGGGCAATATGAGATTATATGTTCTGCATTATCAACTGCATAGCATGAACTGCACCTGTCTGAATCAGCCAGATTGAACCTGCAAAGCAGGGCAGGAGGCAGCAGCATTCCAAGTAGGCTTCTAACGAGCAATACATCCTCTTTGCGTGAATTGAGAGATCTCCCCCTCGTGTTCCCCTCCGGGATGTCTCCAAACCTCAGGTAATATTTAATGCTTTTGAATATTTTATTTTGAGTATTTTTAATGTTGCTTTTGATGTATGAGTAAAAGTCTTCTATAGTAATCCACTCTATATCAACATATTTTGTGAGCGTTTTGGCTAGTTTATCAGCTTTTTAATTTATTATAATATCTTTGTGGGCTGGAACCCAAATAATTTGAAGTTCTTTGAAGAATTTTGAAGTCTGCCATATTTTGTGTTTAAATCTCAATATTATACTTGCTGATATTTGGTTACATTCCATCAGTGCCATTAGGACAGATTTACTGTCTGTGTATATTATATTACTTCTTTCGTAAATGATTAATTCATCTATAGTTTGACAGATCGCAATTGCTTCCGCAGAATTCCTTTACTGTAGATGCTAAGCACCAGGAGCCTGGTGTATCTCTGAATTGCCATCTATAAAAACGAAATCTGCTCTAACAGTACCTTGGAACAGATGCACAGGCAAAGATGACCTTTTTGCATTTCCGATCACCGGTTACAGATACTCAGTATAAAATTTGGAGCTCAGCTTACACGTTCAACATAATTCTTCCCTAGATAACAATTCGGGGCCACCAATGGCCCTAATGGTCTCTTTACTTGATGTTATTGGAATGAAACCATTGCTGACTTCTATTACAATCAAATAGAGTTGAGGATTGCTAGTAGCACTGAAACGATTCTCACCCGTAAAGAGAACTCAACTCCATTGATAAGACATAAAATTTTTGTGCTCCTTGCACCTCGGTGGCGCCAATGGCCAACTTTCAAAAGGATACAGAGATTAGAATGGTGGGTGAATAGATCATCATTACAAAAGTATCTGGGCATAGTAAACCTCGACATTTAAGTCTCTTCGTTGCTGTACGCAGCTGCTGAGCAATAAGCTCTCGTTGACTGGTTTCTGGTCCTTTTCACCTGGAGGACAATATAGGCTTGGCTACCACTAACCTTTCTAACAGCTGCTTTGGAAAGTTATCTAAGTGTGAAGAAAGACTCATTTGTTTATTATGAACTCTTCAATTTTATAAATAACACTACGTTTTTCTGCAGTTTTCAGATCATTCTTCGACGATTAAAGTCTTTTAGGTAGTTTCTTATAGCCATATTTCATAAAAGAACCCACTGACACTTTTAGTGAATGTGTCTATATATTTACCTTTCATTGTAGGTTTGAGATGCATGAGCCAACCACACGCATTTTGGTTACATTCATGTCTCTTGTTACTTTTGATTATCATGCATATAATTTTTCTTCTAAACATTGCGTCTCAAAAGTTTATTCTCCCTCCCAGTTTCATGGTAGCTATTTAAAATTAATTAAATTTTGTTCACCAGTGTATAAAATTTTACATAACGACATGAAATTTACTGAAAGAAACTATTCAGCTGTTATTAAATACAATAAAAATATCTAAGTTGAAATTTAGGGTAAAGGAAATGAAACTTTTATATGAATCTTTTATAAATCAGATATCTGAAATCTATGCGAAACTTTCGATCTGAGAGACAATTTTGCCATAATGCAATTCCTATGATGACATTCCAATATTGATATACAAATACATTTCCAAAGTAATCTCTTTTAACATGTAACTGTATCCTTAAGAATTTTTTGGCATAGCGTCTGCTATTTTCACTTACGGATAAGGGAAGTAAAATTTTTTCCGAGAGAACTAGTCCTCGGAAACAGTCGGGTGATCCGAACGAATGCCATTCCCACTATCGGCTATTGAATTCATTCTTGCCACCCCCAGTAGTTCTAAATACCACACAGGCGTATAGAATTCAGATTTGTTTCCGCCATTTTTTGTTTCGTTTGCCCGTCAGCGTCGGTGAGTAACATTTGTGTAAATAATGTGAATTTTTTTGTATTGAAGTTACAGTTCTTAAGTTAATTATTTTATAGTATATGTCATGTTAGTTATTGAGTTATAAAATATGTTAATAATTCTCATATAATTAAAAAGGCTTTTTTTTTTTTTACACAATCGAACAAAGTTCATTTCAAAGATTTACTGGTTTGCTTGGATCACCGTAGCGTGAACTTAAAATTTATTTGTATGTCTCTGACCATTGTATGCAAAAACGCTGTATTATATTATAATTCAATGCTTATTTTAGATTCTATTTTGTGTCGCAAATTGACATCAAATTTGTTATTCATTCAGTATTCATGGGCGTGTTTTTATAATTATAAGATATTGTACTTTTAAAATAATTTTCTGTATTATTCTTTCAAATAATTTTTATGTTTTATTGTTTTTCATTACAAAGTTTTATGCTGTACATGATTGATATGCTCATGGAAATCGTATCAATGAAGATTAGTATACTGGTTTGGGTCTACATTGGTTATAAATTTATTTATATGCTTAATAACATTTTAAATGCGTTTTCTACTGTATCTTTATACCAAAAATTGATATCGGATTTATGGTATGTTGTGTGAGTTTAATTATTGATTATAAATTTATAAAATAATGCATTTTCGAAATAGTTAACTTTCTACATATGTCTAATTTTTATTATTAAACAGCATTTTCTTCCACAGCATAGGGATGTGAAGGTGCAAGATCAGGTAAGTATAAGGAGAATAGTATAAACTTTGCTTATCAATTTGCTGTGTGGTGTTCCTGGATACCAGCACGACATGCGACCTCACAGTATTGTCTAAAAACTGTACACCTTTTGGGTTAACCAGGGCTGGTCTTTCTGTTGCAAAGCTTGTTGCGAATGTTAAAATTACTGCGTAGTGCAAGTCAGCTGTGACCGGTTATCCTTTTTGTAGCGGCTGATACTGAACCACTTGAATGGCTAATTCACCTGACACCACTGTCATGATATGGCAGTGACAAAAGCTAAAAATGAACTAGATTATGATCTAGCTCAATGTGTGTTGCACAAGAAAAATAAGTGTTCAACAAATATGACTTTCATTGATTCAATATTGCATATATATTCTCCGCAAATAACTGATGCAGAGCTGACACAGAAGTAGACCAGTAGGTGACAACAGTAAACAGGAGATGGGTATGTTTATTGTTCATTTAATTAATAATAAATTAGATAGGCATAAAATAAATTTTAATGATTGTTTGCCGATGTGAATTCATTAATATAGAAGTTAATCAAATAATTTTATGGTAATATGTCAATTATATAATTTTACAATTTGCTAAAATCTATACATCTGCATATTTTGTTAATTTTATAAAATTAACTGAGCATATTGTGAGATACCAATAATATATCAAATATTTGTTATTCTAGATTTTTTATGGTTTTAGTGATTTTGCCCAGCCAAATTTTTGCAAGATTTTAAAAAATTGCTAAGTGTGACTGTACAATTAATTTTTACATTTATTCAGCTCTTATAACAACAGATATTCCTACTCTTTGTTTAAAAAAAAAACAGCGGAGCTGTGCAGGTTTGGCTCGATGTATCATTTTCACACCAGGTGCTTCCCATTTCTGTCGCCGGCCTAAATTATGTCACTATGCACAATATTTGGCTACTAATGTTGCAGGGCTTGGAGTTGTCCTAATATTCCTGAATTTTCTGATTTTTTAAAAAACGTCCTGAAATGTCCTTATTTTTTATTACATTCTTTTAAAAGTTTAATTAATAATTTTATATTTTTCAGTAGTAAACTTTTCTTTCAGTGGAGTATATATTTTCTTTCATCTTCTTTCTATGCAAGAAGAAAGAGAAAAATTTCCCCCTTTTTTGTTCTCCTTCAAATTGGAAATAGGGTTGCCTATACATTCGTCTCCACCTATTGCTCACGAATATCTGACGTCAAAAAAATTTAGGTTTGGGTTTACCATTAAATTCTATTTTCTGCCTTTACAGACAAAGATTCTGGTTTTAGTAGTGCACAACTATTTACAATGATGGCGAAATTGTGAGAATTATTCGCCTACGTTTATGTGCATGCGTGAAATGCTTATCGTGCCATTTTGAAAGATTTTGATGGGTATTTTGAAGAATGCAAGCTCAGAATTTTATTTTTGAAAACAATTTTCTTTTAAAATGCCAAGGAAAACTAAATTTTCCGACAGATGGTTGGAACTGCAAGATGGGAATAAATGCCTAATCAAGACCTGGTGCCAAAGTGTTGACGATGTTCATTCTGCGGAGTGCTTAGATGCAAAAGCAAATTCAGTGTTTCAAATATCTGCGTTTTATACAAGTGCTTGCTCATGCAGATGGATTAAGACACAAAAAGCTGTGAACTGTTACAAGAATCAAACACTATTTACTATCAAGTCATCAACTTCATCTGAATCCTAGACATCGACTGTAGTAGTGAATAACAAATCATGGCTTCCCAAACGATATCAGAGAAAACCATTAAAGCTGAAACTATTTTAGTTTTCGTGGCAATAAAAAATAATTCTTTTCATCTTTGAATGTTACATTTACGGAGAAACTAACATTATGGACTATTATTAGCTAACATTTACGGAGAAATTTTTGATGATCCCTCTATAGCAAAAAAATCTCAAATTATCTGACAAAACGCCATGTATATGATTAATTTTGGATTAGGTCCGAGATTTCAAAACTCTTTTGTTTCGGAATATCGGCACTTCATATTTTGTTTTTACTTTTCGATGAAACTACAACAAAACAAATAAAGAAAACAGTTGGATATTTACATCTCATACTGGTCTGATAAACAAGGTAAAAATGTCATTTCCTACCGCGAATCACATTTTTTTAGGCATGCTGAAGCCAATAAAATTGTAAAATGTTTATTAAGTTTTATTCAAAATAATGGTTTGAATTTAGAAAAATTAATGCAGTTGTCAATGGATGGACCAAGTGTTAATTTAGCTGTTTTAAAGCAAATAAATAGTGAACTGAGTAAGCAAAGTTTACCAGTACTAATTGATTTGGGTACATGTTGCTTACACATAATCCATGGAGCATTACGAAGGGTATTGATAAAATTGATTATAATATTGATGGATTTGCTGTAGATATTCATCAATTTTTCAAACTATCTCCTGCAGGAAGGGAAGATAATCATTCTCACAGTTAGAATACTGGAAGAAACTATTAAGAATAGTTTCCTTCGTCATGTTGAGAGCCGTTGGTTAACTTTAGGCTCAGTTTGTGAGAGAATTGTTGAGCAATATGATGTTCTAAAGGAATATTTTATTCTTAAAGTAACTAAAGAGAGTCCAAATCTCCTCTTTCTGATAGACATTTTGATTATAAAATATTTGAAAGACTCCTAAGACTCTCTGGCATATCTGCATTTTGTTTCTTTTCTTTTTGTAAAACTTTTGAACCATATTAATGCAAAAGTCGAACCTTTATAGTACATGTGATGTACAGTAAGTTAAATGAACTTGTTCAGTATTATGTTTAAATTTTTAAACCCAAGTTGCTACAAATTAATGTTGATTCAGGAAAAAATTGGTTAAATTTAGCAAGATTGAAATAGGTCATGGTGCAACAGCAATACTGGAAAGCTTACTGATAAAACAACATTTCTACAAAGTGTCATAAGCTGCTACATAGCAACTTCAAAGCATAAGCTTCAAAAACTTCCTATAACAAATCCTTTACTGACAGAGCTCCAGTGTTTGTCTCCTTATAATAGAAAAAAAGGAAGAGTCTAGGAGTTCATTTAGCAGATTAATTCAACATATTCCTCATGTGAATAAAACTTTTTCAGATATTGATAAGATGAATGAAGAGTGCATTCTTTACATGTGTGAAGATGTGACTTTGATTGTGAATGATTATGATAATGATCAAAATATCTGTAAATATTGGAATGCGGTTTTCAATATAAAAGATGCTGGCGGTTATATAAAATATCCTACTCTTTCTAGAGTGATTAAAGCATGTCTGTCGTTATTGAATGTAAATTCCCAACCAGAAAGAGGTTTTTCAACTAACAATTCTGTTGTGACAAAGGAGAGAGCTTCTTTATCGTAATTAACAGTTCAAAGTTTACGGATTTGTCATGATGTTATTCGAATCCATGGCAATTCTGTTTCCTCCACTCCATATACCAAAAGAAGTAATGCATTCAGAAATCTCATGCAGAATATGCATCATATATGGAAAAATCAAAAGATGTAACACAATCAGAGAGAAGAAAAGAAAAGATGAGGAAGATGTAGAAGCTACTTGTGAAAAAAAGTTTAAGCAATCGCACCTATTAGAAAAAATTAATGAACTTGAGAAAGAAAAGAAAAATTTGCTTGATAATCAGTGTGCAGCTCAAAAGCTTTTGGATGATGCAACTAAAAAAAATAGCATGTGCTGCTATCAGTGATGATAATATGAGTGATGTGAAAGTTGGACAAATGTATGCTGTCTGCTGCTAATGCAGAGATTGCATCTGTGAATGATAAGTTAAAAAAGTGCAGTATTAAATTATCGGAATTAAATGCTAATGCATCCAGTTCAAAATTAACATTATTCAATTATGCATAAATTAATTGTTAATTTAAAGCATTTATCATGTAACTTAGTAATTTTCAAAAAATATTCAGTATAGAAAGTTTAAATTTCTGTATCATTTTTCATATTGTTGTAGTAAAAATTAAAAAAACTCAGAATTTATTAAATAGTTTATTCCTCCCTAAAATGTGTTTTATGCATAAAACAGAAATTAATATGTAAAAGTAACATTGGTTTTGTTTAATTATTAAAACATGTCCTGAAAAATGTCCTGCTATTTCTTGAAAATAATGTCCTGAAAAAAAAATTTCTGTACTCCTACCCCTGATGTTGATTGCATTAAAATTTCATTATAATTTAATACTGTAGAAATATTAAAATTCTAATAACTAGAAGCAAATTTATTGAAACTCGAATTTTAATATACCGCGCAATTACTCTCACCTTAAAAAAAAAAACTTCAGTGTGGTACTACCTAGTACAGTGACAACCAACTATATACATATTATTAAAAATGAACTTTCTGTATTTTATATTCTTTATAACAATTGGTAATTAATTAATTGTTATGAAGTAGGCAATCACTGTTACTAAAATACATTATGATGAATAATTATGGCTTATTCCTCGTAGCCACAAGTGATAAAATGCACCTAACTGATTTACTACATCAGAATGCTTTTTGCATTTGTATGATATAACATGTGTTTGATTAAAATTTGATTCGAGTAGTAATAAACTCTAATTTTATAATACTGTATGTGTACATAAGTAAATACATTGTTAAGTAAGTTTTATTATATGTGTTTCATGTAAGTGATAGATTGTGCCATACTATAATTTTTTTAAGGTGGGTGCTACTACCAGAAATATTAAAATTTGAGATTTATTAAAATTTGCTTCTGGTTATTAGAATTTTGATATTTCTATAGTATGTAATTATAATGTAATATTCAAATCAGTCCTGCTGTGATATCTTTGAAATAAGGGACATAGAATTGAAAGTGTTTACGACCTGTTATCTAAGGTAGAATACCAAAGCAAAATCAGTCCTGGGATCTAAACCAGAATTGTCACTGTCTAGTTGGTATTAGAGACAAATTCTCACTTGATTGAAAGAACTAAAATTTTACTATATAAAACTCTCATAAGACCAGTATTAACACATGCATCTGAAACATGGTCACTAATAGCAAAAGAGAAAATGTGTGTGATCTCTAAAAGTGCTACTAATTATTTTTGGTGGATCCAATGACAGTAGAAATTGTGAAGAAGATACATCTTACAACTTTACAAACATTTTAGAGGTATTGGCATTTTAAAATGATTAAAGAAACATTAGGAATGTCATAGAGTTGCTTTGAAAGTTTTCAGTATGCAGTCACCGACAGATAACCAAGGTGCACTCTAAAAGATAGTTTGAATGTTTGTATAAAAACTGAATATCTAAGGCTAAAGAATTGCTACTTTTATATTTATTATGGCTGTAACTGAATAGATTGCATATTTCAATGATAAAGGTATGTTTTTACTGAATCTTATTTATTAATATCTTTAAACACTTGGTGAGAAATTGCATGAGCTAGCTAAACTCTTTAAATTAGCTATCTATGTAGTATTCTTTCCAGGTTTAACACTAAAACTTAACCTACATTTAAAATCTATAATTTGTTTTTGAAAAATGTTATTAGAATGTCAGGATTGATGAATCAAATTTCTTCAGGTGGAATAGTTCTGCTTCTTAGTTATTCAACACGATTCTTAAATACAAAATATATTTATCTTTAATTTCATGTTTTACAGAAGATGTTATGTATATTTATATCCAACTGCTTTTGCGCAAAAAATGAGCAAATTTCTATCATTTGCTTCAATATGTGAAGGATAAATTGCTGTATAATCTAGCATATCAAATTTTGAATTTTTAGACGATGGTGAAATGTTGCTCGAATATATTTTAATTGTGACGTAATAAATTCGGTTTTGAAAAACTTTACATACCTAAATATTAAATTTAAACCTTATAAATAAAGAGCATGAAATTTTAAAAAATATATAAGAAATACTTACTTAGTATTATTATATACAATATAGTTTTTTCTTTTGGTTGATTAAATGTAAAATATTATTTGTACTCAGTCATCATAATGTATAAATTTGTTCATCATTTGTCCATCCAGGTTGAATATGCAAATATAAGATATTATGTTATCAGCATTGTTAAGTTGTATTTTTGTGTTATACTTTTACAAAAATAAAGTTTCAATCAAAAATATTTTCTTAGATAATGAAGCATTTTTTAAAAGCACAATTCTGGCATAATCAAACTATTTGTTTATTTACATCCATAAACATTTAACGGTTCCAGTTAAGCTTGTTCTTTCTTCAATTATAACTTAAAATTGAGAAATAAAGTTACTGTTAAAATTCCTTTTATATAAAGTTTTTAGGCAGCATTATTTGAAAATTATTTAATTAATGCAAGATTGTGCGATAAATCATGCATTTTTAAAAGTAAGCAATTATCATTTTAATCAGATGTAAAATGAGTATTGTACTTTTTAACTGTAACTGACATCGTTAAAAAGTTATTCTTAACTGATTACTGAAATGATTATACTTAATAGATAGGTGCATTAAGATACCTTTGTATTTCCATTTTTATTATTCATGAATTATTACCGACATTATCTTTTCTTTCATATCTATTAAATTTTTATTTGTAATTAAAGTATTACTTCCATTTTCAGTTTATTTTCTACTCATTATACAAATGTTATGCTTTAAATTTTTTTGCTTTTTTATAATTTGTATTTAATTTACCTATATTTTCTCTAAACTTTTGAAATTAATTAATTTACTAGAAGACACCAGTATGGAAACCTTTAATACAGAAAACTTCACTATTCACTCATTAACTGCCATTATTGACTGCCTGAAATAGAAGACTTTGCCACAAGTTGGTTGCATAAACATCAAAATTCACACTCTTTATCAATTATTAATTTTTTTTAATTATAAGAATGTACTTATGGGAAAGATCAAATAAGATTGCTGATTTTAAAACACGTAAAACTATGGGATATAGAAAATTAGCCAAATAATCGTATTAAAGTTGTAATTGAAAACACAGAATTATTATATAGTTGTATAAAAATTATAAATTTGTATTTGCTTTTTTCCCTGATTTATTATGAAATAATGGATTATTTCTACTATTTATAGTTAATTTATAAACTTCAACATGCATAAATTTTACAAGATTAAACATGTATAATCAACTTGAAATATTAAGGCATTTGTCAAGTGAGATGAAATATTTACAAAAGGGCTATAAGTAGTAAGATATAATAGAATTTTTTATCTTTATTAATACTTATAGAATTTCATAATTCAAATATTATGTTCTAATAAAATTACATATTTACATAGAATAATTAAAATGCTTTTTTCTTGTTCTCATGAATTATTTTTTTTATATTTTTGTATTCACAGTATTATTTTTTGTTTGCAGATGACCTTTGAAAGTAGCCAGTAGAATTGAAAGCCTGCTTGAGATGAGTGCCTGAGGGTTTTTAGGTTTTCCTTTAGCTGCACATGAATATAGTCCACTTTCCATAACATGACCAACTGGCTTTCCTTTATGCTATAAGAATGTTATGGTGGTGTTTTCTGTAAGGGCATTACTATGCGTTTCGGCTTTGTCTTGTGATTGTGTCTTTTAATAAACAAGTACAATATGAAACTAAATCATTTATTCTCTTTTATTGAATGAAATACAAATAGACATATACATTAAGACTTTTATTAAAGACTTTAGATTCAATATATAGTACATATGGAGTAGGATGCATATCAGGAAGTATAAACTTTGTTGCTTGGAAGCTAGTAGAACGTCCCTTCCTTTTCCTTGAGGAATATACACCTATAAGGGTTATCATAAAGTTTCTACTTACTTATGTAGGGCATCCACAGCTTTCATCATATTTTAAAAAGGTATCCACATAGTAAATTGTAACAAACAAGCAGTACTTAAAAGCTAAATTTTGCAAGTATTCCACGCCACCCACGGGTTCTTGCAAAGCTGCTCAATCTACATTACTTATGCACATTTGAAATTTGTACAAAAGCAATTTAGATGGCTGGTTCCCAGAAGCAACATTTACTTCAAGGCCTATCCACCATCTTTTAATTCTTATAGCAGATGACTATCTAAATAATCAATTGTTATAAGAATTAAAAAGAAACACTATTTTTAATTGAAAAGCTCTTACCATATAAAAATTCAAGTGAAATTGATTAATATTCTTGTTTCGAGTAACCTAAAGAAATGAATAAGATTGTCATACATAGAAATAAATTGTATAAATAATGACAAAACTTTTAGCAACAAATCTAATCAAATACATTTAATTCACTTGGATTAAACACACATCATTGCAAATATTACATATTTAGGTTGTTTGAAAAAATATTTTTTTTCATGTATTTGTTTTTCCTTAGTTAAACATACTTTATTGCATGTTATCCAAATATTAAAATGTAACACATTACAACAATTTAAACTGTTATAAAAATTCCAAAAACAAAACAAAAACTACATGTTTAATTATAAAGCTCTTACCGCATTACAATATTCAAGTGAAATTGATATATCTTCATTTGTTTCAAGTAACCTAAAGAAATGAATTAAGAATGTCATATATAAAAAATATATTGAAATAGCGAAAAATTTTTTAGCTACGCTCTTGTAAATTATCTTTTACTTCCACTAATTTTAATCTAGACAGCAAAAGATAAGAAAGAAGTGAAAACCCAATATTTCATATATTAACATTTTATTTCAGTTTTAACATTTCATTTTTCATTAATTAAACATACATTATAGCACATTACCCAAGCATCACAACTGAATATTGGCTAATTGCAGTGTTTGGTAATTACAGTGTTGATTTAAATACATATAGTAGATCATGCGGGAACTCAATATGCAAGATTACAAACATAATGGAGAACATTTTCAAGATATGACTAGAAGTTATTACATTTTGCACACATTAATTAAATTAAAAATCGCACAGACAGCTATTAAAATTAAGTTATATATTGCACACTGGAACCGTATATACATGAACCTAGTAGAAAATTTTTAAAATATAATTATAAATTCATTAAAAATATATTATTGCATATAGAAAATTACACAAACATAATTTTTATTTGATGATAGCAACACAAGAGATCATGGCACAATGGGCTATAGAAGGCAGGGTATTTTTTTATTTTTGTACATTTTTTTGTTCACACATAACATTACTGGAAGCATGTTTTTATTGCATGTACCCAATAATGCTGAATCTAAAAACACATTTATATTTCATTAGACACAGTATTACTGGATCGTGTTTTTTAATTTTGATGATAGCAACACAAGAGATCATGGCACAATGGGCAATAGAAGGCAGGGTATTTTTATTTTTTTACATTTTTTTTGTTCACACATACCATTACTGGAAGCATGTTTTTTTATTGCATGTACCCAATAATGCTGAATCTAAAAAAACACATTTATATTTCATTAGACACAGTATTACTGGATGCATGCTTTTTTCATTTTGACAACAGCAACATCTCAAGATGATTATACTTTACTTAAATAGTTTAAATGCTTTTTTTAAAGCTGAATAAAATCTTTGTGAATATTATTTAATACATGAAAAATATTCTAGTATTTTACTTTACTTAGTATTATTGAAATATTGTATTTTTTTCACACTGTTTATTGCACATTACACACAGTTATTATAATGAAATGAAATTGCTAATAAATAATAGGTGAAATTAATTTTAATAACACATAATAAATTTTATTGCACATCACACAACTAATAAAATTATATAACAATATTGCACATAGATAACAGGTATAATTAAATTTTATTCAACATATAATAAAATATAAATCCTTATTGCATATTATGAATTTTAATTTAATAAATTTCATAATACATATTTAACACATACTTTTAACTCAACAATGCATTTTTTATTTCCTGCTTATCTTAAGGTAAAATTTACATTACGATTCTTAAAATAAGCAATAAATTAAAATATTCTTAATTAAAGCAAAACCATTACACAATTGAAATTACTGATTCTTGAAATTATTTGCTCATTATTAAAGTCACACATTAGAAATTATGGATTTGTGTCTTTAATTAAGAGATTACAAGCAATACTGTTTGCCTCCCGACTTGATGGCTTCTTATATTTTTTAACTATTTTGTTAGCTTGTTTCCGTTTAGTTGAATAAAATCTTTGTTTGATTATCTTTTTATTTGATGATGATTCACTGTTTGATTGGAATTTAGTAAGCAGTTTTGAATTTTCTTTTACCCCTAAAAATGATGCTTGTGCACCTTTTAATATGGTGACTAATTTCATACAGTCACCAGGTGTAGTACATTGCAGCAAATCGTTTTGTAACTGTGCCAGTAAATTTAAGCCTTTTGTTTGATCTGCCTGTAAATTGTTATCACACAAATCATTTGAAACTTGGTGCACATGCGATTCAATTTCACGAGACCTGTTTTCATCACACTCATTGATAAATAACTCATGCTGAGAATCTGGAAATACAGGTTGAGGAACTTGTTTGTCAGCATTGAGTAATCTGCAAACTAAATGTATATGTTTACACATATTCCATTGTATTGAATTATCAATACATGTACACATCATATTATACGCAAACATTCTTGACAGAATGTGCATTGTAAGAGGTACATTTGCAAAATTACATTGCTTTTTAATCTAACCTCATAAATTTCTCCTACTGTTGTAAAAGATTGGACATACCAACTATCTTGCATATGAACACTAACTTTTGTTACATCTAATTTCATACTTTCTTGATGTCTTATTTACGAATATTTGACATTTTCGCAGATATTTTGCCCTTGTGAATTGCAACTAATCTCTGAAAACTTTGATCTTTAATAAATTGCATAAGAGCATGTATTGACTTGTCAAGTCTTTTAACTTTTTTACCTTCTAAATATATGTATTTAACCAAATGCGTATACGTTCTAAATGCATATTAGTATTTATACCTGCCCATTTCCTATAACAATATGCCCATTGTTCACATCTGTTAGAATAATATGTATCAAAGTATTTTGCAAATTGTATGGTATCATTGTTATTCTTGAATAAATTGATAACCTCACAAAGAAGAATTTTAAAAGTTTGCTCATCACGCTCTTTCTAATAATGAGCTTAATACTTTATACGAGTCAGCCTGCAGAGTTTGATTTTTATATATTCTGTTAATTTCCTACTAACTGCGGTCTATGTGCCAAGTACATAATAATCTTTGCTTGGTGGCCCAAATACAGAGCACCAAGCATTATGAAAGGAATCTGTATCATCACTCATTAAGACAGACGGACATATGTTTACACCAGAGTATTTTATACTTTGAAAAGCCACCTCTAATGCTTGAGAATCTTGATTTCGATTACTCAATATTAGGGCAGCAGGAAACCCTTCACGCTTGTCATCTAACACACACAATATGCACAGATCAAAATTATAACTGTTAATACCATGAGTAAAATCAACACAAACAACATCATTGCCATATAATTTTAACATTTCTTGTTGAGCATTATTCATGATTACAAGTAAAAAGTCTTTTAAGGCAATTATTGGATTCAAAACCTTGTGGTTTGTAATACCTGATTATAGACTCAGAATTTTCAATACTTTTTACCCATGCATGTACACTCTGTGCATCATTTGCATCTAATACACCCTGTTTGTGAGGAAAGAATTTATTTTTTATGTTTAATATACCTCGACGATCTAACAAATGTATTCGACTCAGTTTATTACCCACCGAATCCCTAATATCATTTAATATTTCAGTGACTGGTTTTTTGTTTGATATGTCAATGGCTATTTTCATATGCTCTTCATCATTTAAACGGACTCTACCTAAATCACTGGTATGACCTACATGGATCTTAGTAAACTCAACCTTAATTGTACTATTTTCTGAAAAGGTAACTGCTATCATTGAAGGGCATGTTCCATTTATTTTATTTGTACCTAATATTTTATTATAGCGTTTGTTATTCCCACGCCCATGAAAATAACCAGATCGATGACAGTAAAAATATTCATACCTTTTACAATATTAGTACCACTATGTTTGACGTAATCAGAAGTACAATCATGTTCTATATTTTTTTTCCACTCTAAAAATTCTGAGTTTGAAATATCAAATTTTCTTTTTGAATTATTATGTCATGTATGTTATTTAGATGCTCTTCGTAGACCTTTTTAGAAACCAAATCAAGTTTACAAATACCACATGTAATTTTACAATTTTTATCAGATTGTAAGTTATGTATGGTTGGTACATTGATTGAATCTATGTTAGTGGAATTTGAGCACCCTCCATCTAATTCTACATCAATAATTTTATCAGTACATTCAATGTTAGAAACACAGGTTTTGGTATCTGTTACTTCAACACTAATTTCTTTGCCATGAATTACTGTCATCATAGCAGGGCACCTTTGTATGTCAATTGGCAAGTTTTTATTTTGATGGCAATAATAATAATCAACATCTACATTATTTCGTTTTTTGTCCCACATCTCTTAACAAATTTATGAATAGCATTTGCATTTTTGAAAACAATAAACTCGTCAATAGAATTGAAACTTGATAAAGTTTTTTTCTAATTTCGTTATCATGTACTTTAAGCAAATGTGTTTCAGATGCTACATATGAAAAAACACGCTACAGACATATGATTTCTGCTGCAGTTCTTTAGTTTGAGCATGAATTTTCTTTTATGTCGGTTTAAGTTAGATTTATTTTGAAACACAGAATTACAAATATCACATTTATATTCTTTATTGTTACATTGATTATTCAAATCCATTTTATTTTTGAAACAAAAAAAAACGAGCAAATAAGATTAATTAAAATTGTGAACTTACTATCAGAGCTTTCCACGCTCCTGAATTCTGTAAAATTTCCTCCCTAATTCTGTAAAATTTAGAACGAGTATTTAGCTTTAGTAAAATAACAATTATATCATATATACCAGTGAATAATAATATATTAATTACTTAAAACTAAAAGGCAACAAATGTAAGTAATTAACAAAAGGAATCAATGTCAAATCAAAAATAACAATAAAAAAGTATTTTGCTAACATGCACCAAGAAAAAATAATTTGAACTCACTATATATTCGTGAAACCTTGACGACAATCAAACTTCAATTCAGAGGGCTTTTTAAGCATGATGCCGATATGAATACAGAAACTAGATTTGCAATTAGGTATCTCCCAACACAATGAACATATTATAAACTTTAACATACATAATTTTATAACGATATTATTAAATAATAGTTCGGTAATGGCGAGAAAATCCTTTTAACAAAAGAAATGAGATATACATGGGAAATATATAAAATCAAAATACAATATTTAAAAAATATTTAATAAATAGCTAAAATCACAAATATTATCGCACAATAAATGGTAAATCAAAAATAATTATGTAAAAACTTACTTGAAAATAAAAATCTCAAATTATCAGACTACAGTGCAACACTGCGAACCCAGCGACACGCGCAAATGACAGACAAAGAAAAAAAAAATGGCAAATCCAAATACATGTATGACGTTTAAGATTCAGGGGGTGAAACAAATGAATTCAATAGCTGAGAATCGGAAACAGTGGGGATGGAATTCGTTCGGATTTCACGAACGCTTCCGAGGACTAGTTCTCTCGGACAAAAGTTTACTTCCCTTATCCGTAAGTGCTATTTTCTGATTGCGGTGTATTTTGAAATTTAATTTATGAAATGCAAATGAGTAAAAGCGTTATATCTAAATGGAATTGTATCCTGTGTAGAGGAATAAATTCGAAAATTGAATGACATAATCTTCTTATATTTTGAAAATATAATTCAGTGTTTTTAAAATAATGAAACCAATTTATTTTATGAAAAGACTATGTTTTAATGCAAAAATTTTTAATTATGTTTTGCATTGATCTAAATTAATTATATTATTTTGATATTTATAAAATTGATATTTCTTGATAATCAATGTAAATTTTCATTATGGAATGTGAAAGTGTATTTCTTTTGATGATTTCTGGACAAATTGAAACTGCACAGGTATATATAAATATATATATATTAACAATTTATATTTAAACCATTTATAATCGGTACTATTTAAATACGTTTTAAAGAAGAAAATGTATGGTTGCAAGTTTTTTAACAGAGAGTTTTAAAAACTTTGATATTATAAGTTTATTTAAAAGTATTGGATTTATGAACTACTTATAAAGACGGTAAAAATGAGAATATATTTTTGTTTTTCTCATTTTTTAAAAAAAGTACTCTTAATTATTTTTATTTTAGAGTACATTTTAACCATTTGAAACCAGTAATCCTCATTGTTCCCATGCATAATCACTTCAATCAAGGATGCATAATCACTGTTCATTAGGAACTTTTTCATTTGTATCTAAAAGAGATCTTTGAAATTATTATTTCATGAACTTACTATGTGTTTGATTTGCTATTTACAGATAATCCCATCAGCAATTTTCAAAAAAGAATATTTAATAAAAATTTTTTAAAGTTTAACACTTTTTTCTTACAATGTGAAGGAAAACAAAGTTAACTTATATCATCAATGAAACATACATAAAAACTTTAATTTATGTAAACTAAGTCGCAACATTTAGTGACAAATATTTTTTATAGAAATAATTAAAATAATAAGTATATGATTTATTTTTCAATTTTTTGATGATTTTAATTATGCAATTTTAAATATAATTAAAATTTATTTAACAAATTATTATGTTAGGTTATTTGTAAATAAATTTCAAAATACATATGATATTTTAAATATATGCTAACTGATATTTTTTATTAAATAATATAAATTACTTTTTTGTCTTAGTTTCCTGAGATTGATGACATTTATTGCAAGTATTGTTTTGTTTATGGCACTGACTGGGTAGTTACCTCTGTGAGTAAATTTTACTTTGCTGTAATTAACCTTTAACTGCACTAATTATGGTTTTACTCAACAATTAATTTTTTGCCTCCGAAAACAATTATTGACAATTAATTTTAATGTATCAAGCATATAAATTTTTACTGTTGCATTTAGGTATAGCCTTAGATTATTTTGCTTTTTGAAAGCATTTTCTGTATTCTCCCTTTAATATGATTGCATTATTATTAAAAGACTATATTTTGATTAATAATAATTCATGTGAAACCCTATGCCAATTTGTTATCCATTTAAAATCATGTATAGAAAAAAAGTCATATGTTTCCAATTTTGTATACTTTCCTTTCATTTGAAGAAATATTAAGGATTTGTATATAATAACAATAGTAATACCAAGGAAGTTTTTTTCCTCTGCTCCACCTGGCAACAATATGTTTAGTGACAATGAGTTGTTTAATTTACAAAATATTATGAAGATTCAACTTAGGTATTGATTAAATATATAGTTAATAAAAAAATGTAATAGATATTTATGATATAATTTTGCTAGTTATTGTTATAAAACATTTTGTCTTTGATTTGTTATAATAGGAATGAGTATGATTCATTACATTATCATATATTATTTTATTAATTTATAGCAAATAAATTATAGTTTTCATATATATATACAATGTGCTTAGAACATATTTTTCAGATTTTTACCTTCTAAAATCTTAATTCAAAATTTTTTTTACTTTTAGAATATATTGTACACAAAGCACTCTGAATTTTATTTGATGCACTAATGCTAATTTATTTATTATAACTGTTATTATTTGCAAATGTTTAGATACATTAGAACAACTGTTGTTATATATTATTTACAGTATAATGTAATTTAATAAAAAAATAGTTTCGCTACTGAACTTCTTTTTATAACACTATATGTAGGTATATATTAATTATGTGTCCAGTAATATGTTCAACAATATAAATATTAAATTTGTTAGCCAAAAGCACTTTGTAAAACGAAAATAAATTTGTATGTCATCTATATATACTATCGTATGAAGTTGTTAATTAAATAATTTTCTGTAAAGTATTTGGAAATTTTTACAAAATACATTTTTTGTCTTTTTGTTAAAATATTTACAGAAATATATTGGCAGACACTCTTGCGAAGGGGGACAAAACATCCTGTCTTTTTCATCGCTGAGCTAACACATTATGAGTTATTCTTGAGACAAAAGGCCCAAAATAAAGAAAAATGGTTAATATCTCCACTCAGTGTTGGTATAAAGGCTAAAGACCAGGACTTAACTTATTTTTTTTCCTTGTAATAGACTGACCAAAATATCTGTCCCAATTTGCCACTGGGCACTTGAACGTCTTACATATTCTGGGGGTAGCAAGAGGTTTCCTCTTTGCCTAGAACTGGCATCGCCTCAGCACATCTTGGACTGCTATGGTCTGGACTGGGAGATATCCATTATTGTCTACTCTTGCATTGGACTTTGTTGATCCGATCTGTCAAATGCAAACAAAATAAAAGATTAAAAACAGCAACAAAACTGTAAAGCTGTATAAAATGTTTAACAATATAACTTACAATTAAAGGAATATTTAATGAATATCATTGCAACATTTTATTAAGATTCAAAATCTTATGGATTTGTTACTTCCCCATTTTAATATATTTTTGTTTCTAATGTAGTTGGTGATTTACAGACATTTTTATGCCATACAAAGATAAAAATCATACATATATAAAAAAAAACAGCATATGTAGTATACAGGATACATGTACAAAATATAAAGCAAACAGAGGAACCAAATTAGAATTAGGGCTAAAAGTACTTAAAATTAAGAAGATAAATTGTTCTGAGTCTCTGGATTCCCAGTGTTGGAAATAGATGCTATTCTTTGTTAGGCCAGAACATACAGAAAAATAATCAGCATTCATTGCCTTACCACTGCAACAGATCAGGCGGTTATGGCTTACTCTGTCCAAATTTTGTAAAGATGAGCATATAATTTTAATATATGAAGCTAACACATTTTTGGAGATGGAATAAAAGAACAGTTTTATTAGTCATTGTCATTTGATATAATAGCTTTAATAATCCAGTGATTCTCAACCATTGTTCCACAGCACTTTAATGAGTAACCAAATTCTTAAAGTGTACCGCCAAATTTATATATATAAATTATTTTGCTTTTTTCTATTACGACCGATTTTTTCTTATAAATGTAGTGTTTTTGTTGAACATATGTTACTGTATTTTACATTCAAAATTATTATCATACATTATTTTACATAATTATTATCATACATTATTTTACATTATTTTGAAAGGTAAGTAAACAACTAAATTTATCTTTTTCCTTGTATGCCAACCAAATTTTGAAATTGTTAAAAATGTGTCACTCCATTAAAAAAAAAAAAAAAATATAAGAACAACTGCATTAGTCAATTGAAATAAAAATGGTAATCTATAATTTCATAAAAAAATAACTTATATTTATTTTCATTGTCTGTATTCCATGCATTAAAAAATATACTTTGTAAAAATGTTTTTACTAGAAAAATAAAAAAAAGTGAAAATTATTTTAATACAATAGAGTTTTGCAATATTGCAATTAATCATCTTAATGATATCAACATGAAATGAAGTTTAAAGTTATGAAATAAGGAGCAGCTGTGTTGCTACTATCAAGCACAATGTCTTATAATGTCTTGATCTTTCAGCTTACTGCTACTTGCTGGAGAAATTTTTGCGCTTCTCGAGCCCCTTCCGCAGTGGACTCTTGAAAAAGTGATCTACTATGCATATAAATATACATATATAATCATAATATGTGTGTCTGTGTATTGGATTATTTTCAAACAATTACTTGAAACTAGAGTTTTTTCTTTATTAACATCTCTCTATTTTAAGATAAAAAAAATCCACTGAATATATTGTAGTGGTTTATGGTAGTTTGATTACACGTGTGTAAAAAAAGAAAGCTCATTCTAATTTTCTTCAATTCAGAATTAACAAGAATTTGGTCATGTAAATGTCAAGTAAATTACTATTCTTGAATTTTTTTACTGAAAAATTTAATTTTTTTTGATAATTTTGAATTAAGTCTTGTTTTAGTTTTCTTCAAGAATTTAAAAGTATTAAAAATTTTTCAATACAAAACGACAGTGTCATATGATGAAATTAAATTAACTGATTGTATTATTGTATTAAATTAACTGGTATAAAAACATTAATTGATTGTATTGTAAAAATAGTTTAATTTTAACATTATATTACTGAATATTTTTAGAAAATTAAATGCACATGAAATATTCATTGTTTTAAATTAACAATCATTTTTTAGAGTAAAATCTTGAAATTTCTTGGTGAGTGTGAGGAGAATTTTTCTTAAATGGTTATAAATTTTTTTCTTTTGTTTTTATTTATTGATTATACCTTGTTTCTTGGAAAAGTAATTGTACTCTATTTGTGTGGGAATAGAATTATCTGTTTGTTTTTGATGAAAAAAAAATCATTGTTATTTTTATGAAATAATTGTTAAACTATATTAATGCAAACTTTATTTTTTTTTACCTTTTATCTTCATGTACATTAGAAGATTAATTTTTAGATATTTTCAGTAAATAATTTTGTTAATACTCCTATTAAATACATACAATTTTATAAGATTATAATGAGAATATCAGTTGTTAAGATAAATGTATAAAAAGTATTTCAGTAAGATAAAAACATGGATTTATTTAGTATCCTCTCATTTTATTTGAAACCTTTGTAAGATTAACATATGGAATGTTCATAAGAATATAGTTAATAGTAAAAGGTGATTACTTTACACAAAAATATAAGTAAAAGTAGGGGGAAAACATTAATTAAAACATTAAATCTTGTTCGTTATATTCATCAATAATAAATTTCTTATTGTACTTTGCTGTTAAATTCAATTTTCTTAAAAAAATAATTGAAATGAGTAATAAAGTTCTGTAAAGTTTTGTTTATTTTGATTTCATACCTGTTTGTTATAGTTTACTGCTGAACTAATTTTCAATATTTTTTACAAGCAGAATAGAGATATTTTTTGATTTAAAATTTAGAAATGGAGTTTTTGCATATTTCTGCATATTTGACATAAACAGTTATGAATGATTGGGTTTTATATCAATGACAATATTAATTGATGTCAAAGATGCAGAGATTCATGAAGAATATCAAAATATATTTAAAATTTCCATTCAAGTAATAGTTCATTATTCTTGAAATCCTCATTTGAAGAAATATCTTTTAACAAAAATAAAAAATGAAATTTTTTCTTGTTATTAGTAATTGTAAATGAACAGAGGTGAGTTATTTCAATATATGATTATTTTTATTATTGGATATAGGTGACTTTATCTGATATCTATTTTAGAAATAAATTATTTTAAGAAGAAAATATTCCCCTGTAAGAAGTTGTTTTATTGCTAGGTTTTATCTTAATTAATAAAATAAACCACTTTTTAATTAATTGTAATAAAGGCTGGCAATAAATATTTTTAATGTCTTCAAAATATTTTTAATTAATCTTTATGTTAATATAATCTTTTCTTTTTTTCTTGAAATGTATAATTGATATTGGACCATTAACATCTGTAATACTAAATACATATCTTATTTTTAAATTAGGGTATTGAAGAAGGAATATCACAACTATCAAAAAGAGGTGATAATGAATTTGGCCTATTTGCTTTCAATTTTCCATTGGACATATCTTTCAAGAGTACAAATCCCTATGGATGTAAGTATTTTGGTGACTTTTGCAAGTCTTTATTTATTTTTAACTGTTATTTTTATGGAGCTTTAATTTAAATGTTTGACTTTAAGTTCCATTTTAATAAAAAATGAGATTTTTTAAATTTATGTATCTTTTAATGAGATTAATGTAAATAAGCAAAAGTATTGAGACTAATATCCAGTGAAAATCTCTAGCACTATAGCTTGATAATTTCCTTTTATTATTCATTGCTGAAGAATTACTAAATAAATGGTTCTATTGCAATATGAATTGAAGCTTTCTTATATAAAGCTTTCCTTATTCCTTTTAAGGTTTAAATGTGATGATAAAACATCACATCGAATCAGTTAATCTCATGTTCTGTGTACAGATTTCAAGATTGAAATCAGATTCTTTCCCTTCATTTCTTAGAGTCACATTTATTTTAAATGGAACGTGTAAATCATAAAAAACCAATATTGAGTGCATAGAATTGATCAACTGAAGATTTAATTTATTTAAGAATAAATTTTAGCGAAAGAATTCTTGAATGTGCCACTTTCTTTTAAAGTAATTAATTTAGAATTTTTATGAAAATGTTTTAAAATAAAAAAGCCTGAAGAGGGATATTAAAGCTGACGATATAAAAATATCTTGATTATGACATTAAAAATGAAATTTGTAACATTGTTTCTTATGGCAATCTGCTTGGACAAACTGTTTATTGATGTTATAACAGACATTGTAAAACTGAGTTAGTTATTGATAACTTCATTTTGAATTTAATTCTATTTTGAAAAAACATTTTTCAGCTTAAAAGCAAGAAATTAAATTTTTAGAATTGTAAATATCAAATAAAGGTTATATTTTAGCTGTTTTGTTATATACAATTATAGTTACAATTTTTTAAATTTGAGTAATTATAAATTATCAAAAAATTGCACTCTTTTTTATAACTGGTATTTTATTGAATTATTAAAAAAATTAATATAACTTTTAGAAGAAATGGAAGAAAATAGTAAAAAAGTTTCATTGAAATTTCCAGATGTGTGTTTTATTCTGGTTATAAAAATTAATGATTTAAAAGTGAGAACATGTACTTAGAGACTTTTTATTTAGTAGAAATGGGATAATTTTTGACTTAAAATATTTTCCTTTATCAAATATAATGAAAATATTTAAGGTCAAAAACTATATAGCATAAAAATTTCATAATATGTATATTCCACTGCATCTTCATCTGCATCTACAAATTATGCTTAATTTTTATCTTGATTGTTCCATAATCATTTTACAATTTTTAGATTATTGCATTTTATACATTTTTTAAATGACTTAAATTAAATGAAAATTCAGTTTTATTTTCTTTTTTTATTCACTCACACATTAAATTTATGAACTAACCTGATCTATTTGGTCTTCTTTTATAAATGTATTAATACCTTTTAACATCATCTATATTCTGTAGTCATTTTATGTTTTCCTTTGGTTATTATAATGATATACATGTATGTCGAGAATAAACTAAAGGAGCATCAATGTATTCTATAATAATTGCTATCTCTCACTTTCACTTTTATTGATTTCCTTGTTTTTCCTGCTTGATGGAACATTTCTGATCTTTGAAGTACTACAGTACCAAGAACTACTTATCTAAAATTTTAAACTGTTTTTGTCTGTACTTCCAATAATAGGAATGAAAACACATTTAAGAATTTAAATTCTGCCATTGCTTTTCTTTTAAAATAACTCTGGGTTTTAATTTTGTATCTTTGGTTGCTGAGGAAAGTATTACATAGTTTTAAAATAGTAAAGTGAAATTTTTTGTGACCTTTTGTTTTAATATGAACAATTTGCATTCCTTTCACAATAATTGTTTCATTTTTTATGATATCAAATATTATTAGAGTTTCATCTGTATTTCCAAAATGTGGCAGTATGGGAAAGCAATTGATTTCTTTGCTTTCATAAGTCACTAATATTCAGAAAACTTTTATTTTAATTTGTTTTCTTTTAATCTGTCTATACATTCATTTGGATATCTTAGCAAACTTTTATTTTTTCTCATTATGACTAAAGTATTCTATACCATAAATTAATCACATTAACTCAAAATTGTTTTAGCTTTCATTTTTATACTTTCATTTGGATATCTTAGCAAACTTATTTTTTCTCATATGACTAAAGTATTCTATACCATAAATTAATTATATTAACTCAAAATTGCTTTAACTTTCATTTTTATCCCCCTTTAACTATTTAAGGCAAATAAATATATTCTATTAAAATTGAAGCATTCTGGGGCAATTTTTTATGATATAGTTCACAACATTTTCTTGGACCATTTTTTAATTTTTTTTAAAGTAAGGCACATGCATTCTTTGATATATGAGTTATTTTGCTTTTTATATACATTCATGTCTAGAGGTTTTGTTTAACATCAAACATCTTAAATGCAGCATAATTTCTATGCTCCATCACAGTTTAAATCATTTAGTTTTAACATATTGCTTTATTTGGCTGGACTGAATACTGAAAGAAACACTAGATTATTTGTATTTTAACTAAATTAATTTACTTATGAATACATTGTTTATGTCCATATGCTGGTGTAGCATGGTTGATGGATTCAAAGAACTAGAGAAAGTGTTCAACTGTGATACTTAAATCAGTGAATTGATTCTAATTAGGCGTGCATTCTTACCCAAAATTATAGCACTTTTTTCAAAAGTCTATAATCACATTATTGCATACTCATGTCTTAAATGCAATCCAACCTATTTATAAAATTATTACCTCATTTCCAATATTTGCATATTATTCTCCTTATTATTTGTTATCATTGTTCAAAAGTTAAGAAAAATCTCTTGTAAATGACTTCAAAAGAAAAGGCATCAACATATATACTTCAGTTTGTTAAGAAAAACCTTATCTATTACATAAAGAATATACTTTAAAATTGGAAAGCATAGCTTGAAATTATAGGGCATGTCATATATCTGTGTAAAACCCTGATAAGACCTGTAGTAATATATGCTGGTGTAGCATGGTTGATGACTGAATATGACAAAATAATTTTGGCCGTGTCTGAAAGGAAAATACTCCAAAGCATCCTGGGAGGTGTGGAGATTTGTGGAGAAGAACAAATTCGGAACTTTACACACTTTTCAAAAAACCTGACATTATAAAATTCATTTCAATTTAAAGACTAAAATGGACAGGACATTTAATAAGAATGGAAGAGGACCGAGAAATGAGAAAGATATTTGATGCTAAACCATCTGGAACACGTAAAAGAGGAAGACAGAGGATCTGGTGGATTGACAGCCTTGAAACTGACTTAAAGACTCAAGATCAAGAACTGGAGGAGCCAAGCATGGCAATCTATTCTGTGGAAGGCCATGGCCCACCCTGGGTTGATGCACCAATGAAGAGGAAGATATATCTGTGTGCAATATGTTGTTATGTTATATAATTATTATAAATATTAAGTAGAAAGATGAAATTTTTTCATAACTGGCATTTCATTTTAAACATAAATTGCCTTCTGAAAATTATTAAATAATGTTGAATGTAATCTAATTTTTATGGTGTTCTTCATTTATATTGTGGAAAAGTATTTGATTATTTTAATCAGTAAGCTTCAAAAATATGTTTGGATTGTAATTATTTGCTTATATATTTTTGTTTCATTAATCTTGTATACAATGTGCATTAAAAATAATTTTTCTAATAGGGCCTCAATTAGTCATAAGTGTGTATGGATTAGATTTCTTTGGAAATGATGTTGTGAGAGGATATGGCTCTGTGCATGTACCATTATGTCCTGGAAAGTAAGAAAACTATAGTTTTATTATTAAAAATAGGATCTTCCTTTTTATTTATTTTTATAATATTTGATCAATATTTTAAGTTGTTGAATTTGTAAATCAATGATTTGATTTTGTCTTTTAATTCAGTATTTTGTGTCTTTTATTCCAATTTCTGCTGTAGATTTTTGTTGTAATTCAAAAATTTTTTTAAAGTGTATGTCTGTATCAAATTTAAATTCATGTCTAAAAATGATCATAATGTAATCAACCAAACTGATATTTTAATTTACCTGTAGAATGGTTAGGCATTAATAAATAAATGTTATTTTTTGAAAAGTCTTAACATATTTAAAATTCATACATTCAGTTTTTGTATTTTATTTGCATGTGTAAATAATTTCAATGAAATAAATAAGGTATACTTAAATAATTAAAGAAAACTACTCTTTAAAGTTTTAAATTAGATTTTGTGTCTAGTATTTAAATAAAATATACTTATGCAAGTTTCCTAAAGTTGCATACAATTAAGTATTTATTAGTAGTTTTATATGTTCATTAAGTATTTGTTAGTAGTTTTATATATCATCTGATAGTTCTTATACAGATTAAGTGATTGAGAACATAAGGAATGAAATGAAATTTTCAGATGTCAAACAACAATAAAATGTGATCTGACCATCTTCAAAATATACAGATATTTGAATTGTAAAATATTTCGCTATAATAAAAAATAAAATGTGTTTTCAGAAATATAGTTTTAAAACTAAAAAAAGTTAGTGATTTTCTTAATTTTTCATCAATAAAATGAAAGCAAAAAATGTTTTTAAGAATGAATTTTATTTGAATCATGTGTTTCTTATATAGTGTATGCTAAATATATTTCCTAGTAGTACTTTATTTATAAAGTAAAAACAGTTTATTAAGAACATTAAAGTAACATTTTCTTATTTTACCAACTATTTTTTCAGTCCACATGACTTTGTAAAACTAGCAATCGTACTTTATTTTAGGTTAAACTTAATGTTTTTAATCAAATTTTAATAACAAATCATTTTTTTTTGTAGACATAAAAGACGGTTACCTATGTTTGTTCCCCAATCTTCATCATTACTTCAAAAGTTTACAAGCTGGCTTATTGGTAAAAGACCAGAATTCATAGATCCACGCGTTGTAGCTCAGGGTGAAGGCCGAGAAGGTGATATTTTAAAAATAATACATTTATTTAAAAATGATATTTATTGTATTTTTTGTATTGGTATTTTTTTAAATCATATTTTAAAAATGTGACATTATTTGTCTGATTATTTTTTATATAAAGGAAATTGTATGATTTTTAAAATATATATTTATTTAATTTCTCTCTTTTTTGACGTGCATATTTTAATCATTTTTTTAAAAGTGCAATAAAATCTTGCATTGAAAGGCTTGAATAATGAAGTTTCTGAAACTTTAAATTAGTTTAATGATCAAGTTATTCATAGGAGGTATTATTCTGATAGAAAAGTGATATTTTTTCTGAAGCATAGTTTTCACCTCTATAATCCAATTTTGTAAATATTAAACTATGTATCTAGCATCAAATTTCAATTATTTTAGGTGTGGAAAGAGAATTTGCTTCATAATAAAAATTTGATATTAGACATGTATCATATTAACACTGAAAAGCAAAAGGATAGCTATTGCATATAATTACGATTGTTGTCTTAAAACGAAAAATATTCAACTTATAAATAGTTTGTGTATTATTAACTTTAGTAGTTTTTTAATTCTAAACAAGTGATTTTATTAGTTGAATGAGAATTATATTTTTTGTTATTTAATGAACAAATGAACTAATGAAACAAAATAAATTCCTTAAAATATAATTGGAAATTTAAAATCGTTTTTATTGGAAAATTAAAAATATTTTTATTTATTAACTGTCTATCCATTCTTATCTTTAAAATCATAGCAAATGAGAAGAATTAGCTGATAAAAATTATAGCCTTGATATTTCATCTGGGATTTTTAATTATTCATCTCTGAACTATGCGTTATACTATTGTTTGGTTGATTCTATATGTTTATAGTTCTATATTTGAAAAATTGATAATAGTTCGTGGGTTTGAATCCCATCTTGGTCATGGATATTTGTAGTAGTTTGGAATCCACTTTAAACTGTAGGTTGGGATCTAATTAGCCCTCATGTGCAAAAAAGGATCGTTGAGCGACAAACAAACAAACAATTGAAAAATGGATACACCATCAATTTGATTGATATAATGTCTGATAAATAAGAGAAATAATAACAGAAAATAAAAATTATGGGATAATTTTAAAGAATAAAAATATATGAATATATTTGAAAACCTGATAAATATAGATTTGATAAAGCTGATAAACATCAATCAGAAATTTATGATTGAAAAACAAAATCTAAAGTGTCTCAAACTTATGTTAAATTAAATATATTAAAAAATTTTTTTTTTGACATTGTAATAATAACAATGAAAAGACTCTTATTATTTTGTCAATTTGAAATTGCAATAAAAATAAAAGCTAGCATTTAATTCTTAAATATTAGTTAATCTTATTATAGTAATATATTTAATTATAGTTTTAGGTTTTAAATTAAAATAATTATTGTAAATGCTTTTTTGCCAATTTGGGAAGACATTTTTTCTTTGACTTTTGATATTTGTTTCCAAAATTTGTTGCTTTTGTAGACCTGCTTAAATTGATTAAATATAATAAGAAGATAACACAAAATCAGATATTAAGAATTAGAAGATTTTTTTAAAATTATAAATTTAAGTGTACCTAAAATTTTGCTTTTATCATTTGAATTTATTTTCAAAAAGAGATAAGCTTTCTCCATATGTTTTTAAAAACAACACAAAAATTTAATTTTTGATTATATGAATTTTTTATTTTATTTTAACTGCATAAATTAATTTGGTGTGTACAAATTGAAATATAAGATTTCAAAATGTAAGATATAAAATGCAGCACACAATATTGTTATTTAATGTGTATTGATATTAAGGATATATATATATATATAGTTTGTCCTTAGTTATCAAAATTATTAAAAGAATCAAGATCGTTTAGAGTTATTGAAAAATTTAAATCACTTTAAATTGTAACATTTTTGTATTATTATCACAAAAAATATAGAACATCACTTTTTATGAGTAATATTGAGGAAAATTCTTTGGAATAGTTTACCAGTATTTCCCAATTTTGTGTCTTTGAAATGATCCTGTGAATTGAAATTTCTTTTTGAATTTATCGTATGTATTTTGTTAAAAGAGCAAGTTTCTATAGCAAAAATGTCTTTGCTTCTCCTTTTTATTTATCATGATGTTTTTTAGTGAAATTTTTTCCATGTTAACAATAACTGTTGTGGATATAATTAATAAATTAAATTATTGTACACACATGATCTATAGTTTAATTTTTTCTTAGTTAAGAATATAAGATTTTATTATTATAGTAGATTTTTTTTGATTATTTATTGCATTTCATTGAAACCTTGAGTGAAATTAAAAATGAAATACTTTAAGCCACCAAAAAAGTAGTATAAAATAATACTGGATAGATCATTTGAGTCTAATGAAAAAAAGAAATGTAAAAACAAATTTTTACTTGTCATTTCTATACTTTTTCTATTAGTTTAATAATTTTAAATTGTTTATATATTCTTATTTTTGGATGTTATGTTTATTTATTAAGGCAATTCAAAAGTAATATATTTTTGAAATTAATAAGTATGGTTTTAAAATGTTTGCACATCCTATTTTCATATTACTATTCTTTTTTGTTTCATTCAAAATACTATTTTGTATTAAATCCATGCCTCCTACAAAAAAATTATAGCTAAGTGTTATCAGATTTATTATTTGTCAAATTTAATAACACTCGACAGGAAAGGCAAATAATTCATTTTTTAAATATTAAAATATTGCTGTTTAATCTATCACTTCATTTTTGAAACATTTAAAAAATGTATTATCAGTCAGAATAGTTAGATTTGGAGCATTTTTTCCTAATTATATGTATATATATATATGTGTGTGTGTGTGTATGTATATATATGTGTGTGTGTGTCTATATATATATATATATATATATATATATATATATATAAAGAAGACTCTGTATAAAGAAAATATATATAAAGAAGACTCTGTATTCTGTATAAAGAAAATGATTCATATATATGAATCATTTTCTAATGATTCATATATATGAATCATTTTCTTTATACAATTGATCTTTAGGAATTCTCAAGGTATATCCTTAATTTTTAGTTTTTAATCCTCCTACTTAAAAGAAAAATTGTGTTTATTTTTATCCATCTACATATATTAAGACAAATTTAGGTTGAGAACTATTGCTCTGATCTTTCCTACGAGGGTCACTCTGAAATTTTTGAGATATAACTAGGTTTTTAAAGTTATACTTACAAAATTTTAGGTGTGTTCAAAGTAGTCTCCTCCAGCACTGATGCACTTTTGTAAAGGAATTTTCCACAGATTAAATGCCTCAACCTATTAATTTCTTGTAACAGATGAAAAAATATATTTATAGCCACATCAAACTCTTCTTCTGAATGAAAACAACGTCCACGTAAGTTCTTTTTTAGATTAAAGAATAACCAAAAGTCGCACTTAGTTAGATCAGGTGAATAAGGTGGATGTTCGATCACTTTAATGTGTTTTTGTTTAAGAAACTCAACTGTTAATCTGGCTGTATGTGAAGATGCATTGTTATTGTGAAGCATTAGTCCCCTAATATTCAGTTCTTGTAGAATTTCTGGAAGACATTTAGTGGTATACCAGTTTGCTTTTACTCTCTTCTGTCCTTCCAACTGGAAAGCTTTGACCAATCCCGTACTTCTGAAGAAACCGGCATACATCACTTTTTTCAGTGTGTGTTGTTTTTTCATCATTGTTGGCTAGGGATCATCTTTAAAGACCTATTATTTACTTTCATGACGTGTTGGAATGTCAAAAAATGGTGTGTACATTTATTCACCTGTTACAGTTTTAGAAATGATGCAGAGGCCACCGTCATTTAGCAGTTTAAGAGTGTCTTTACTGAATCTGACACACTCCTCTTTTTGGTGCTTAGTTAGATTATGGGGAACCCAATGACAAACTTCTTTTTTCATATGTAATTCTTCATGAATGATTTTGTGTATGGCTGTGGATCTAATGTTGAGTTCCTTCTGTATCATTTGATAGGTACAGCGATCATCATCCATTAACACTTTTCGTATGGCAGAAACATCATTCGTGATTACTGCCAACAGCTGCCTTTCTGTGTGTTCTTCATCCTGAAGAAAATTGCGACTATTCTAAATTCTCTAAGCCATCTGAATACAATAGCACGAGCTGGAGATTCATCACCAAATGCTAATTGCAATCATTGAATGCATTCTTCTTGATTTAATCCTGCTTTAAATCGTTGAAAATCATAGCGCGAAAATGTTCTCGTGTCAACTCCATTTTCTCTTCTGTTTAAAATTTATTCTACACTAAACAACTTGAAGTAAGTCAGTAAAAAATCGTCTTCTGTGTTAAAATACTTTGTATTTTAAAATTAAATCATTATTTTTATTTTGAAAATTTTCGTCTGCACATATCTCCAAAATTCCAGAGTAACCCTCATATTTAATGTGTTACATTTTGATGCATTTATTTGATATTTGAGAGAATGAATCTTTTGTTAAATTTTTTAGTTTTGCATTAGAGTTTTTCTAAGACGCATACTTAAAAAAAACCGGTGACTGTGACATTCTGTTTGAGATTTAATTATTTTTCTTTTTTATATAGTTTCTTTTATTCTCTTTTTAATAAATAGCTGAAACTTTCACATCTAATGTAAGTTTCTTCTAGTTTTAATAGTATGTAGCTTTATGAATTTTTTCTTATTCATTGAGATACAAAGACATGACTGCATTTTTTACAATGTATGCAGATACTTCACTGATATTAAAATTTCAACAATATGTATATTAATCAACAATATGTACAATATTTTATACAATAGAAATTAGTTAAAAATATATTTTAAATAATAATTTAAACTTTCATTATATATCGCTTCAAATTTCACTATGAAAATGCATAAGAATATTAATTTAAAATAAAAGTGCATTTATGAATCTAGAATTCCTTTCATAATTTGAAAAATATAGATTCAGTCATCTCATTTTAGTCTTCATAAATAGAATTATACACACTAAAGAATGAAATATTAGTCCCTATATGTTTTGATTCTTTTAAAATGTCTGGGTATATTTATTTATAAACATTTTATAATTGTATGATTAAATTAAATATCAAATTATTAAAATTTGTGCCAAATAATTAAAAATTATTCAAAGCAGTATTTAGCAAATATATGAATTTATTTAAAAATACAATTAATGATACATATAAATATTTTATTTTTGCATGATTTGTAATGTTGATAAGAGTTTTTTAAAATCGAATAAACATCTACATAATGCTAGATGAAAAGTAATTGATTCAACTCTTATTTTCTCTATTCAATTTAGTAATTTCTTATTCCATTAAAATTATTTCCTATCTTAGAGGAAATATATTTACATGTATATGATGCCAATGTGAATGCAATTAAATGCTGTCAAAGGGAAACTTATTAGAAAATTTTTTAACTGTTTAAAGTAATTAAGGCTCATTGAATCATTACCTTTTCAATAGTAAATGGAAGCATGTTATATAAGAGTTTTTTTTTAGATAAAATGTATATTGCTTTCATGTTTTGATTTAAATTGCAACAATTTTTATTTAAATTGATTTGAAATTAGTTTTTTTAAGAAGATTGATGTGCTTTTTATGCATTTTAATGCATTATTGTAGTTATTCAGCTGTAATAAAAGATAAAAATCTATTAGATAAATAAATATTTTTCATACCATGTTAATAACTATCAAAAGCATATTCTTTATCAGTGGAATTATTTTATATTTATTTTTCTCTTTCACTAATATTAGTGTTACTTTTGTCTATATATAGCAAAGTAGTTATTGCTTTTTTGAACCGTTTTTACATACATTTATTGCTTTTAACTTTCTGCTTTCGAATAGAATTATTTAAATAACGTAATTAATTATTTAAATATCTATGAAATAATTTATATATGAATTATTTGGTTGTGATTAAATATGGGTGCACAAAATACTGGATAAAATTATTTAAAATATATATTGTATTTAAAATTGCAATTAAACAATTTTTTTGTGAAAATGCGATAATTATCAAATTTTGATAATTAGATTTGTTTTTTTACTTTGTAATTTTAACTGTAATTAATTTGTGCTTTTATAATACAGATTTAAAATCTTCTACAATTTTAAGAAATTAACACTGTTTTTTAAACATTAATTTTATATTAAATAATTATTTCTGTAATTTATCAGCTTTAATATCTTTAAGAAATTATCCTTGTTCGAATTAAAAACAATTTTACTGTCCTTAAAATTAATGTTTAACATTAATTGTCCTTAACATTTTATTTTATATTGCCTATAATTAAGCTTAACTTTTGATTGTTGATTAGAAAAATTTATTTATAATGAATGCAATGAAAAAAAAATTCTCATAAAATTTTCTCATTGATTTTCAATAAATTTATAATATTTTCCATCAGGAAGTGTATTCTAATTAAAAGTCATAAATTAAAAAACTAATGTGAATTTTTATCAGTTTTAATTAACAATAAGCTATTAACCTTTTAGTATAAAGTGGTGAACTTGTGTTTAAAAGAATGATTTAAATATTGATTTTGTGTATTAAATTTAGGACTCAAATTTCTGCATTTACTACAACATTTTATTTTAAAATCTAAAAACAACAGAGTTACTCATAAAACATTTTAAGTCTCACATTTTCCTATACATATTTTCTTAACTTTTTTAAATAATGTGTTCTTAATGTTTGTTTCAATTTTATATATAAAACAATGTTTTCTGATCTGGTTTACTATTTTTGTATATTGTCACAACTAAATAAATTTTTATTTGATAAGAAATATTCAATTATTCCAAATCTGACTTTATGTTAATAAAATATCTTTTTTTATCACTATTTGACAAATATTTTTTGCCATTAATTTTACTGATGAACTGTGTAATTTGTTTTTAAAAAAATAGTTTTGAGCATTATGTTAGTTATTATTGGATTAGTGTGTTATTGTAAATTGTTATGGACATAAGATTATTTAATCTTGTGAATATCCTTAATGTAATGACATAAATCAGAGTGTTAAAAACAAATTTAGATGATCAAGTACCTTATGTTAATAAAAAAAGTAATTTATAGTTGCTTAACATAACCATATTTTTTGAATAAAGGAAATTTTTTTGCCTGCATTTAAAATAATTTTACAGGTGTTAAAATGCAAACCACATAAAATAAGTTTTTTGACTAAAAATCTGTAATACATGCTTATGTAGCTGAAGTTTAATGGTGTTATATTTCAATCATTATTGGTCGGTAATAAATTTTAAAATGTATTTTGCTATTCTTACAGTAATTTTTGGTTATAGTATTAATGTTTGTAGTAACAAATAATTTTAATTATATTTATATTATATTGGAATTTTAAATATATTTTATGTTTTATTGATTAATGTAATATAGAAAAGTAAGAGATTCTTATCTAAACAATGTCTTTTTCAGTTACAAAAGTTCGATCCCAAGGATTCATAAATGTTAGCTTCAATGTGATTACGAAAAACTTTCAAGAGTTCGGATATAATGTAGGATGATATTTGTCAAATCTTTTATCAATTCTTATTGTTAAATTTTGTTGCTAATATTTCAATACATCTAATTTATATTTGTCATTTGGGTAACTCATCATTTTGTAATGAAATTCATTCTACACATTTATACTCTACTGATTTTAATGTTTTAGTTTTTATAATATGTAATTTTTTTAAGATGAGAATGTTTGACATCAAAAATTTAATACTTACAATTGATATTTTTTGTAGTACATGATTTCTATTTTTAAAAATATTCACAGATATATATAGTGTACACAATTTTTATAATTGCACTTTTAATACATAAATTTTATTGTTTGCACCAGCATACTTTCTTGTGCCTAGTCAGGACCTACTACCTTTGAGGTATCATTTCATTTGTAGGATATTGTGACAATTATCTATGTAACATGTCTCAGCGACTTTTGTGAACTTGTCAAATTTTTGGTTAAGTCATGATTCGAATTCAGTTATTTCCAATAATGAGAATTATGACTTTTTGACAAGAATACTGTGGCTTTATTAATTTTATTTTAGTGTCTTAGTTTTATTGTTTAATGCAGTTTTTAACTTCTTAATTCAGTCGATTCTTATTGATAGCTCTTTTTTATATCAGTTTTTTATATCCCTGACAAATTCTTTTTCAACATCTGAAATGTAAAAATATTTAATGTTAAAAATATTTGATATGTATTAAATTCGATAGGCATTAAACATTAGTTAACACGAGAAAAATTCTAATAATTAAAAAAAAAGTGTTTCCTAGTTAAGAAAATAAAATAGTATCTTAGGCATAGTTCTGTTTATGTCTTGACAATGTCTAATTTGCATGCTGTGCATAAGTCATAATATTAAATTTTTTGTTGTTTAAATTAAAGTTTCAACATCTTGTGAAATAATCGTCTATTACAGACAAAAATTATGACTTTTTGACTGACAGATTCACAAGAGTCGAGTAAGGAACTTAAATTTTAATTTTTATGAATTTTTTCATTTTTTTTTTCTACGAATAAGTTTTTTGAAAATGTTTATAGAAAAATTACATCAATGACTTTATAAATTCTCTTTTCTGTCATAGTTAAATATAGAAAATTAAATGTTAAAAGGCAGATTGCACAAAATAAACATAATTTGTATAAAAGATAACTTTGAGCTTATTACATCAGATTCCAGTTTAAATGTTATCATGATTAAGTTATTAATATCATATTTTTATTGTGAAATATAATTATTATATTTTTAGTACTGTTAATTAGCAAGAGTTTGTGTGTTAAGCTCATTATTACTCATCTCATAAGTAAATGAACTATTGCTAATAGTTTTGTTAATAAATAACAATTTGCTTTAAAACTTTAAGCATAAAAAACTAGCAATAAAAACAAAAAATTTTCTTTTTAAAATTTATTACTAAAATAATTTTAAATAAAAATAATAATTAAATTATAATATTTTATTTTATACATTTATAAAAAAAAATTCTATCTGAGCTAGTAATCATGATTTTATAATTAATGATTTTTTTTACTTGGATGATATTTTGTGATGTGGAATATATATATTATTTATAAAGAGATAAGAGTTTTATGCTAATAGAAAATTTTAATTATTAATAAATATTAGAAATAAATTTATTGTGAACATATTAAACAAAATATAACTGTTCTAACTTCAAAATGAAAAGTTGTTGAAAATTAGTGAATATAAAATTTTATTTTTAAATTAATAAATGTATTTTCATTTTATATTTTGATTTTCAACATCAAAACTAAATTCTAATTTATATAATTTATAACTTTTAATTCACTTAAATTTTTTAGTTAATGCGAACTAATAAAATTATTTATAAAAGTAAATCATTAAAATATCTCTAATTCGTTCAAAGAAGATTATCGATATTGTTAATAGGAAAATTAATTTATTCATTTTGTAATACTACATATTTAATTAATTTAAATTGTATTCATTTAATAAATTATTATTTTACATCAAATTTATGTTCGAATTTATTTGATTTAATATCTCAATAAAAGGTAAATTTTACAACATTTAAATAAATTGATTATGAAATGGTTTCATAATCATTTTTGTTTTGAACATAAAACAGTGATGTGTTGCATATCATTACTAATGAAGATTTTCTTAAATAATATTTTTGCTTTTATAATTTGATTAATGCTTAGCTATTTTTGAATGATTTTAATTTTTTTAATTATTGAAAATATATATGTATTTACATATAATGTTAATGTGAAATGCTAAGATATCCGTCCATTTATATGAACAATCAATTTTTTAGGTTTATTCTTTAACTGCTGTAAAGGGTATAATAGCTTTAGGAATATCCTTTAAATGATGATTTTCAAAAGAATGATGTCAATGAAATTTTAAATTAAAAATTTATGTTTGAATCTGAAATGAAATTTATGTAAATAAATACTATCTTTGTTGTATATAAGATTATATGATCTATTTTATTTAAACATATCAAGAAGAATAACTAATAAAATTATATTTGAATAGAGAATTAGTTAAAAATCTGATTAAGCTGAAGAAATGGGAAAAATTCTATTGAAGCTTATTTTTATAAAATTTAATTATATATCACAATTGGTATTGTGTGTATAAAAACATGCATGGTTACTATATAAAAATATATAATAATTGATTTTTTCCAATTTCATTTCATTTTTCTATATTTATGATAAATCTTGATTCTATTGTTTTATCTTTCATTAATACATGTCTTCATTTATGCTCTGCAATTATCAATGTTAAATGTATATTAATTATAATATTTTTAACACATTTATAATAAAGCTTTTATGTACTGTATGCATTGTTATTATTTCATCAATAGATGTCTGTGCATTGTATATAAAAATGGAAATCAATTGAATTTGTTAAGTAATATTTTTGCTTAAGGTTTGAAAATATGTAAAATATTAATTGTTTTTCATTGAATTATTACGAATTTAGCAATCTGTATCCCTTTTGAAATTTGTACCATAGTTTTATGTGCCCACGCACATGTCACTGGTGTATGTCGACAATCAATGATATGCTCTGGTGAAAGTCGAAAAGGGAGGAGCGGAGGTCAACAAAAAGTTAACTGGCCGTCTTCTTCCAAATCCTTTGTTCTGTTTGGGGTCAGTCACTTTTGTCATTCTTATGCAAGGTTTAAGAATGTGAGGAGCGTTTTCTTAATTTTTTTTGACACCCTAATTTATACTAAATGCATATTGCAGTGAATTGTAATCTTTTTCTTGAAAAGTTGAATTCATTAATTGCATGTAATTGAGAAGACAATTGTCTTTATTTTTCTCAAGAAAATTATATTGTATAAAATCTGAAATATATTTCAAATTTACATTTACTGAGAATTAACTTGCAAAATAATTTAAAAATTCACCTTTTTCTATTTTTAATATATTTTTAAAATTTTTCTTTTGTAAGATAATTGGTTATTCATTGAAACTTCATTTCTAAATTTATACTTTTAATGAAGCAAAGTATTATGGGTTTCGCTTTGCACTTTGTGTTAAAGTTAATTCTGGGTTTATTTTCAAAGAGACGAGAATGTATAATTTTATTTTTGATACAAAAGTATGTTGAATTTTAAAATAATTAACAATAGAAATCTTTTTTTTTATAACTTTATACTAACCTAAAGCTTTTTAAATATATACGTTTATGCTTCATTTCGCTAGTTTGATTAAATTAATTTCAACAGTAATTAGATTAGATTTAAATTTATTGCAAAGTTGCTTTTATTTCGATGCACAAGGATGTAGAATTTTATTTGCTTTGAAAATGGAAGCATTTAATTCTTTCTATGTGTATCTATTCACCTGATTTTTTCCCTATCCATCCGTAAACCTTATTCTCCATATAGTATAGAAAGACAATATCTCAAAGCTCTCCTTAATACAATCCAACAGTAATTTCCTTTAAAGTAAAACGTAAGACGTTTACTATTTTTTTAAGATTTTTGGAAAAATATTACTGCTGTCTGCCGTATTGGATGTGCTTACGATTTTCTCATTATGAACCCAATTAGAAATGAATTGGGATTTAAATGAAGAAAGTCCTGACTTTAATATTTTATTATTTTGGTTCTAAGGGAATTTTCAAGTGCCCTACAGGTCATTCTGTTTGTTTTTCTCTGATTTGTAGACATGCAATTTGATGCTGTAAAATAGTGTTTTTAACAAATACAAAATAAATGCTGTTAAAATTAGTGAATATTGCGATTTCCGCTCAAAAATTAGAGCTTTTCTCTAGAAATCACGACTTGCTAATTTATACACATTACACATTGTTTTGGTTCAAAATATAAGAATACTTAATTTGTGTAGAAACTTGATTAAAAAATCTTCTCGTGAATACTTTGTGTCATTGATTGTTGGATGCAATTAAAATTTAATGGTATAAATTTTTTACCTATTTATTAAATATTTATTCAGATATATTTACTAATTGCTACTAACTGAATTTTGATTTCAGGTGGAAATTAAGCCTAATTTTTTTTCCCCTGAAAATATTCGATTACTTTATCTTGGTCATAAGGTTCTATAAATTTTTTGCCACTAAATCATTTTTTAATATTAATTTTATTATAAGATTTAATACTATGCATTTTATGTTAAAATATGAAATCACTGCCAGTTCAATTTGATAGTAAAAATGTGCAGAATTTAAAAGAATTCTTGATATATGGAGGATTCTATTTTTTCCTTAAAAAATAGTGTTGGGCAATGCTTTTTTATCATATTAAAATAGTTTTTTTTTAAATGACACCTAAGGATATGGAGTGTCTTTGATTTTGAACTTTTAATATCGTAGTTAAAACCAAAGTTTTAGTCCAAGCCAACTATTTATATTGTATATCCAATCAAATATTTGTAAAATATTGGAACAGAATTTGAAAAAATGAATCTTTTACAAATAATCTATGAATCGGGTAGAAAATGTCTTTCAAATATTGCTAAAAATTGGTGCTGCATTTAAAAAAAAAATAAGACTTAAAGAAAGATAGAGTTAATAATACCAGGAAGACTAAATTTAATCTTTGATTTTGTGTTCTGAAACCGAAGTTAATGATGACGGTAAAAAAAAAAGAAAAAAGCATCCAGTTTTCGACGATGACGCCAAAAACATTAATAAATTTATGTTTAAAATTTGTCCTGCTATCTATTAAGTCTGGAGATTACTAAACACGCAATGTGTATCAGAACAACGTATCCCAACGGAACATAATGGTCAAGACGAAAATTTTGTTCAGATATTGCACAGTATGTTTACAAACTAGCTTTGCTATGTTTGTCTGATATCAGGATGATGTCCTAGATCATATAAATAACAACCTTGCAACAGGTGTTCCAGCTTTCTTTTTTATGAAGAATGATGTACGTCATTATGGAATCGTTATCGTCATGGACTACCTAAAGACTAAGGGGAATGCGTGCATAAAACTGCTGATATATTTTCTTGATCTGAATCCAATTGTACCTTTTTTGGGATACTTTTCTGTGATGTGTTTTCCCCCTTGTGTTCTAATTCCTTGCAGAAACTGGATCACCTCATAGGAAACGGAGTCAGAAGTTGTAAACATTATATATGTGCATAATGGTACAGATGAGCTCCGTACTATTCTTAAAGTTAACTGGTTTGGAATATTTGCCTATTTCCAGCTTCTCGTAAATTTGAATCATTGTCATGTCACGAGTTTGACATCTGAGCTGGCATCCTCTTCTTCATACTAACGCCAAATAAGTGGATCTTTGACGTCACAGATTAACGTGGACTCGTCCCCAATCTACGGAACTTCAGTAACCTTGAAAGGGAGAAATGTTGTCACCCTCCCAGTCGCTGCTGAGTCAAATGATGCTTCACATTGGTGATCTTATGGGAAGTGGCGTGAATTTGCTGAGTCACCGGGGCTCAAATCTCTTGATATAGAAGTAAAGAGTCCTAATACTGCCTGTCACCATCTTATTTTTGTTTTGTCTTTGAATTTCTTTTTGTGAATAACTCCAAAAGGATGCCATTTTATAACTAATGAAAATTCAAAAATATTTTTCACTTTGCATATAATTTTATATTTTGATTTATTAGTAAATATGTTCGCTATTATTTTGACTTAATTTAAAAGTAGCACTTGCCGACTTCTTCACATTTTCTCTTTTCATGCTTAAATTTTGGAAGTGAGGTATATGAACAATTTAAAAACCACAGCTATTTGTCCACTAAAAACATTTTCGACTGATTTGATTGTAATTATATATGTATATACACATTTTGCCTTTTTATATATTTTCTATATTTTCTCTCCTAAATTACTATATTTATCTGATAAGATTAGAAAAGTAATAGATTATGATTTTTGCTAGGTTCTTTATATGAATTTGTTATAACTTTCTATTCTATTTATTGTTTTGTATTATTTATATCAAATAATATTTTTCACTTAATATTCCTACAAAAGATTTCTCCAACCCATGATGTGACCATATAAAGAATAATAACTTCAAGAGAGATTTTAATAAATAGATTAAAATATTGTTAATAAAAGTTCATATATCGTAAAATATGCATGTAATACTTTATTAAAGTATTACATGCATATTTTACGATATGTAATACTTTAATAAAGTATTATTTAATAATGTAATACTTTAATAAAATATTACATACATATATTTTTAGTAAATATGCATGTAATACTTTAATAAAGTAAAATTGCCACCAAAACAACGCTTATAAATTTAATTTTATAGAATATATTAGAACGATTAATAATGTAATACTTTAATAAAGTATTACATACATACATTTTTAGTAAATATGCATGTAATACTTTAATAAAGTATTACATGCATATTTTACGATATGTAATACTTTAATAAAGTATTACAAGTAATACTTTAATACTTTAATAAAGTATACTTTAATAAAGTATTCCATGCATATTTTACGATATGTAATACTTTAATAAAGTATATTTTACGATAACAAATGCTCAGAAAATTTTAACGAATGCTCAGAAAAGTGGCTATGACGCTATTAGTGCTTTGGCCATCCAATAACTCTGAGAAGACTGACGAGTGAGATAACCGCATAATTTTGTTATAAGGTGAAACAATGGGAATTAATTTGAATTCCTATTATTTCACCTTATAACAAAATAGAGTTAATTTTTATTAACGCCAATATAACTTTGTTAATTAAAAAGAGCTTGCTGTTTATTTTTTTAAAAAGTTTTAATGCGAAAATTGCCACCAAAACAACGCTTATAAATTTAATTTTATAGAATATATTAACCCCTTGACTGACTTTGACGAGTCTGACTCGTCATTGATTTCCTGGGCCATCACAGACTTTGACGAGTCAGACTCGTCAAGCGCTTCTTTCGGCGGACGCCGTGCAAGTTACAATTAGATTACATAGTTGCTTCACTCGTTCGACGATTCTCATTTAAAAAAGCACACTGAAAGTAAGAGTTCAGTTTAGCAGAAGTCTCGCACGGTGAATGTTATACTAGCCAATATTTGAGTTTAGTAAAGATTATAAATAATCCCCGTAACATGTATAAGCCGGATGCATTATATGAAAGTGGGGATGATGGTGTAAATTGATGGTGTAGTTCAATTAAGCGAAATTAAATAGTTTTTTTTTTGTCGCATCAAATTCCATTTAATTCGTCAGTCAAGGGGTTAAGAACACACAAAATAGCAAGTAACGTGCGAACAAATATTTGATGAAATAATAAAAGTAAAGAAATTGCAATACTGATAATTCTACAAACTATTACATGAAATTCTTAATTTGTTTGTTCGCCGGATATTTATCTGGTGTTCATTTACAAACCGCTGCAAGGAATGGAGCTAAACATGTATCAAGATAGTTTATTAAAATAAAAACTGGTTCATTTGCAAATTTCTATTACAGTGATTGAAATTAATATTAATTATAATTAACGCTGATTTGAATTCCCAAAATTGCTTATGTAACTGTAAGTGTAACATCCTGTGCTTGAAATCTCATTTCCAGAAAGAAGCGTGTTATTATTTTCCTTTTAAAATTGTCATCTATGTTTTACCGTTGGAAATAAAGAAAAAATATAAACAGCATTGGATTCTCCTTTCTTTCTATATATTCACAATGCAATTTTTTAAAATAACGATGCCTGCTGTTTTGAACTTGTTCAGCGAATGCGTTTTTGACTTTCTCAATACGTCCTCAATCGGAAATACATTAGAACGCGGATAAAAATATATTTAATAACTTCATAATAAATAATTAGAGGGAGAACTCACAAGTATCATACCTCATTTGATTTGTTTTAATCAATCTGTACATGAGACTTCATTTCATTATTCTACCCATCGTTTTGCGATGTTAATTAAATATTTGAAAATGTGTACACCTTTATGTCTTAAATAGGATTTCATGTCTTCTTATTTAAATTGAAACTTTAATCAGAAGTTCTTTTTTAAATTCTTTCTGTTTTTGTCTATTTTGGCATGCTTTATATAGAACAGAAGTACTACTGTACGATTTGCTTCTGTTTTTAATGCATTAATTTAATATTAGTCTTCTCATTTCTTAATAAGGAGGGGACTCTAAAATTCAAATATGTCTTTCCCTTGTAGAATCAAAACTACAAGGGAAAGACAAGTAAGCCTTTACACTCGTGTCCATAAATTAAGGATCATGAAACTCAGGCAAAGAAATAAACAGAGGCAAAACAAATGTGACTTATTTGTGAAGTCTATTTATTAAACAAAAGGTAAAGAGCAAAAAAAGATGCTATATATTTGACATCATTAATAAAAATTGCGATTTTTACTCCCTGGAGCAAATTTGAATGAAGAACCTTATTTCCAAAAACCAATATAACATGTTTGGTATGATGGTGAATACATATTATGTCCTCCAGACGATGCAAAACAGACTGTAAAACGCCTAGGCATGCTGAGTATCAAATTCTCTATCTGATTTTGGGGAATATTACACCACTCATCAAGCAATGCTCTCTGAAGTTCCGGTAGACATTTGGGTGGGGGGTTGACGGGCTGTAATTCGTCGGCCAAGCATCTCCTACACATGCTCTATTGGATTCAAGTCCGGTAAATATGCTGGCCAGTACATACGGGTGATATCCTCAGATTGAAGACATTCGTCTACAATGTTTGCATGGTGAGAACGGGCGTTATCATCCATAAGCAGAAATTCTGCATACATGGCACCCCGAAACAAACGCACATGTTCCACAATGACATCCCGATAGACATGGCCTGTCATGGCTATATTCAGAACATGCAGATTAGTAATGGAAGCCAGAATAATTCCTTCCCAAACCAGCAATCCTTCACCACCGTGACGGTGTCGTTCAGTGGTGTTCTCTTGGAGGTAACGGGTACCTTGCCGTTTCTATATGAAAGTCTGACGAGAATCAGAGTGAAAGCTAAACTTGGACTCGTTGGAAAACATCACACAAGACCATTGTTGCGGTGTCCACAATGCATGCTCTCTACTCCAGGTTTTCATAGGCGACAGTGAGTTGCGGTAAGTGGAACACATCTGACAGGCCTACAAGCATATAGACCAATGTGCTCTAAGCATGTGTTCACGGTCTGCCTTGAAATTGTCGTACCGGTAGCTGAAGATAGTGACGAGACAGTTCTGATACTGTGCTTCATCTGTTTCTTTTGGCAGTAACTTCCAAATACCAGTCCTCAGGCGTTGTAACTCGGGGGCGACCTGTGCTGTAACATATACTCTACTCACATTACCATCATCTTGGAACCATTGCCAAAACTTGGAGATGACACTCTGGGTGATTGTTCCTCGGATTTTTCCAGATGGGTACGTCCACATTCCAGACCGCCGATAATTCTACCATATAAAGCATCATCCAAATGCTTCCTTTGTGCCATAAATATGAGGTTATTGCACTGAAAGGCTTTTAAAGCGCCTGTGAACAATTTTACTTCTTTGCAACCATTCCTTATATACCCCTCTTATACTCTCATCATTGTGACATACTATCCTCACCATCTGGTGATTTTTTGTAATTTGTTTATTATTCTTCAAGATGTGTGTGATAATTTTACATGTGAAATTTTTCATTTTAGAGTTCAGTTTTTGTGTGATTCTGAATTATCCTTAATTTGTGGACGCGAGTGTAATAAATCAGACATAAACTAAATTGATTGAACGAGATGTAATATTATGCAAAGGATACTCAACGAATCGGGTACACTGAAGTAATTTACTCTCTAGCAACAAATAAAAATAGTCTTGTGATCATTATTAATCAGAAACACATGTTAAAATATTTTCTGATGAATATAATATCTCTATCGAAATAACTTGTTTTGGGTTGTACATACGCACCATAAGTAAATCATTTGGAAAGTACTAAAGAATTTTATTTTAAAATCACAATATATATATATATATATATTAAAAATGTTGGTATTGTTAAAGTATAATAGATGTCATATGTTATTCATTAATATTGTATAATGAAATGTTAGTACTTTGGTAATTAACAAAAAATAAGAATGCAAAAAATTCAAAGTTAAATAAGTTTCAAATTTTAGTCGATGTTGTAAATCTTTTAACTGAATGAGGAGAAGTGATTATTTCTTATCTTAGAAAAAAATTAAACTTTTGATATGACAATGGCGGTTTAATTTATTTTCAAAGAAGTAAGATGGTGTCGGTTTTATGATTTAAATATAAAAAAAAAAAATCTGGAATTGTGAAATTTGAATCAGTGCAAAATAATCCTAGATATTCCCTTTTTATTAGACGCTAGTTATCTGATTCTTCAAAGTGCTAAACTAATCAATTTAGACCATCTCTCATCAAATAGACATTTGATCTTAAATTCAAAATGCGGCAATTTTAAGTTAAGCCAAGAGATTTTCATGAAATTTAATATATTAGTTTGACAGGATTGTATGAAATGAAAAAAATATGAATCTTGCTTACTTATTTGATATGGAATATGAGAGAAGATCAAAACTTCTAAGGAAAAGCATTCAATTGGTGTATTTGAGACTTCGATTTTATATGAGAATATTATGTGCTATAATGTTTTCAACTCAAATATTTTGATCTACAATTAATTTTTGGTATTGAATTTTTTACATTCAACATTGATTTTACATTTAATATGATTAAAGTTTTAAACATTAAGTGCAAGATATTTTATATTTAATATATAAAAATTATAGTCTTAAATTTCTGTTAATTATACTTTTTTTCAAAAAAAAATAAATACAATCGTTTTAATAAAAAATTATGTGTATACTAAGAAATTTTATTTCTTCCATATATTAAAGTCAAAGAATAAAATTAGAACACTTTGTTATTTCATTGACAAGCTATAATTACTTCGAAGATACAGATATATAATTTAAATTATAAATGAAAGAATTTGAAAAAATAATTATTTCATATTACTAGTAAGTGTTATTTAAATTATGAAAGCTTCATAAATTTATCAATTTCAATTCTCTTAAATGTTTGAATTCATTTTTTTAATAACCAAGTTAGATTCATCTATTTTTGTGAGTCCGAAAATAAAGTGTCAGTGCTTAGTTGTCTGAATCTCTTTCAGAACTACAGTGAAGTAAACTGAAGTTGTAATGTTGGATTCATATAATTTAGAAAAGTTGATTAAAATGGATAAAATATATTGAATATACTCTTTTGCATTAAAAAAAAAATGAAGTACCAAGAAGGAAGCAGTTGCTTTTAATGACATTTAATACATGTACAGAGTTTAATAACAGATAATGAAATGATAAAAAGATCAATGTCATGGGACCAAAACCACTTACGATTATTGTTTATATGCTTAAATCAGTACCTGAAGGAACACTCCTTGGTGTCAAAATGTGTACATCTCAGTAAAGTGTAATAGGGGCCCCTAATATCATCCCGCTATATATTATGGCAAACCTTCACCAGTTGTTACTCCAGAGCTGTGCTAATTAAAGGTTTCCGAATCTGGTGCCCTACCATATTTCAGACATATTCGATTTGTAAAAAATCTGGTGATCTTGCTGATCAAGGAAGAGTATTAACGACACGAAAGCAATCCAGACATATACGAGCTGTATGGGGCCTGGCAATATCTTGTATAAAACTGTTACTCGGATGACGTGCCCTAGAGGGTCATTAAATTTTTAAAGATATATGAAGGATGACTAGAGATGACCTGCTATCGAAGGACATAGCAGGCTATCGTCACACCAGGACTTGTAAATGTATGCCTTTGTAAATCAAAGACTGATTAAGACCGCAGTTTTCCCAGATACGAAAACGATGGTTATCTGTTTTAAGAGTAAAGAAGGATTCATGGATAATCACTCTGAGATATGAATCTGGTCGCAACCATGATGATCTGTTGCGACATCACACTAGAGGATTCCGCCGATGTTGTGGAGTCAAAGGAAGAAGTCTTGAAGATCGATGTGAATCCGCCCCACTTCAACTAGGTGCGGTGAAAGGATGGTAGGTACGAAGGCTGGTATAGAAAAGGCTGTAGTATGGTAAATAGTAAGCAATGATACCATAGGAACAATTCGAGCCTGTTGAACAAGCATCCAATCTTGCCTGGCATTTATGTACCTTGGCAGTTCAGAGCATTCCTTTCTTCCTCGCGTCAACTATTTCTGCCAGTACATTGGCACAGTTGTGTCTGTACTTCGCAGAGGACGACCCATTGCTCGGTATGACCACTCAATTTCACGCATTCTGACAATGCGACAATTCGAAGTCATTCAGTTGTCTACAATGTCTTTAAAAAGGTCATAATTGTATTATTCGTCATTTTTCTAGGAAATCAAAACATCAAAAACTAAAAAAATAATAATAACTATGGGTGATAATTTTGTCTCTCTATTACCGATTTTATTCTTTGCGAGTTGCTCAGCAGAAATGCACGCTGCGACCACAATTCCTGATTATTGATATTAAAAGTTTTATCATTTGCTCATGTTTTTTTTTTGCGACGAAATTCCATCACTACTGGACAAATTCTTTTTAGTTTGACTTCTTTTTTGCGACAGTGTTAATGCAGATACATATTTTTAAATATTGAAATATGTTAACTTTTTGCCTACATTTTATGCCTTTAAAAATATAGTAAAAAGTAGTGTTAAAAACATTTAGAGTGAAGAGTATCGTTTAAAATTATAACTTAAAAAGTTTTTAAGATGTTTCATAAATTCTACGCAAATGGTTAAATTTATCAGATATTTTGATAAAATATTATAATCTGAATTATTTTAATGCTCAAAAATTATAAATGCCTACATTTTTGAACATTAAAATAAGCTTTTAAAAATTATCTTTTCTTTAAAACTTTCATTTTTATTTAAAGTAATTTGATTGAAAAAAATCTCCTCAAAAAATATTATTTAGAAAGAATAAATAATGTGAAAGAAAACGAATAATTTTTGTAATGTTATAATTTTTTGTAATTCAAGATAATGACAACAGTCCATTTCGAGACCCATGCTGAAAAGTTGATTTTCGACAACAGGTGTCAGTTTTTCTTTTTTGTGCTAACCTAGTACTCAGAACTATCCAGTTCCTAAATAGTTTATTGTACATTAAATAGAAAAATTATGTTACTGGAATTTTAAAACAAGTCGGGTCGTTTGAAAAACAAAACAGGAAGTTGCATTTTCAAACCGGAAATGGTAAATAAAAGTGATATTTATTTTTTTACTAATTTTTTTTAATTTAAAGTTTTTTTTCCTATAATGTGCTAATTAATAGCCATAAGTATGAGGCTGTTATTTGACTTATACATTCGAAAAGACTTGGCAGCATCGTCAGTATCATAAGTAAGACTATCACTTTTAAGATGTTTTTTTTTAAAACTTTATTTTTTATAAAATCATCAAACCCCTCATTAAAACGATATCTCAAGTAATAATGAAGATACTTGTATGAAACTTGGGCTACAAGTTTTAGGTGTTATTATCTATGAAATGAAGCAGAGAATTCTGAATACATATGAAGAATTTTCCATTAACAATTATTTTTAAAGGGACTGTTCAGTAAAATTTCGTAAAATACTCATATTGCTGTATATTTTTAACCATAAATTCTTTATCACAGAATACTTTCCCTAGATTTTGCTTCATTTCAAAGAACATTGTTACATAAACCATATGTTCAAATTAAAATAAGATTAATGCGTTACAATTTTCTGTAAAGTGTTAGTTGTTTTGTTAAAATTTATAGAATTTGCCAGAAAATAACCGATTTACAAAATGTATGTTATATGTGATTAAAATTTTTGACTAATTTTATATTGTTGCATTATAATTTATCTGAAAACAAGAGAAAAGAAAATTAAAATCAACTTTTAAGAAAAAATTGCCTCGAATGTTAGCAGGTACCTAATTTCAGAATTCTTTTTGAATCAAAAACATGATTTAAAATTTTAATATATTTTCGAAACTTTATCATTTTTGTTTAATTTTTAAAATATTCTTGCGTTGGTAGTTCAACATCATTAAATACTAAATGTTAAAAACATGGTAATTTATTTATTAATATTTTTTGGTGTCTTTTTTGAAGATACTTTAGTACTATAGTTTTCTAATATAGATGGCAACACTACAAGCGCTTTTTGGACTCTATGGAGTTTAAATTCAATTTTATTATTAGAGGTTGAATAATGATGATCCGAATGATCTTAGCTAACAAGTAACGGAAATAATGTTTTTTATTATTTTATTTTGTTGTAAGATTTTTATATGTACAATGCATCAATTATGCTAATATATATATATTTAAATTTAAAGGATTAATAACTTTATTTTTTATTTATTGAATTGCTTGCAATTCTGGTCTTTATGAATCATATTAATTTGATTATAACTGTTTCTGTAGTTTTTAATTTCCCATTTCAAATTTAGTAAATTGCCATGCATAAAAGAAAAATGAAGTTTATGAAATCTGTTATCATTTCTGGACACATTTTAATAAAACTGTCACTTTTATGCACATTTAATAAAGATTTTTGTTATAAAATCCTTTGCTACTCATTTGTATAAAAAATCAATAGTAAATACATATTGAAATTTTTCATAGTAAAAATTTCATATTTGTTGCAAACATTTAATAATTTTATTATTTTTTAATATTAATTAAATGTTAAAATGAGATAGAATAGTTTTGTGCCAATAATTATAAATTTTGAAAAATAGAGTTTAATTTTTAATGTATATACACATTCATTTCCATAAGAATTTGGTTACTAAGAAATAACTGTTGGATTATAAAGGAACCTTGAATTGATGATATATTTGTGTCATTTATTAAACGATTTGAAATACTGTATGATTTTCATTTCATTATGAACTAGCTAGTTGTGAAATAATCCCATTGCAGCGCTGAGAGCGCCCTCTGTAAACAAGAGATAACTCAGTTGATGATTTGTATCGAAGGTATAAACATATATTTTTGATTCTGTCAATAGGAAGAAACGATCATTCGATTCTTTTACACTAGTTTTAAGACAGTCAAGGCACGTAAAAGCATTTTGTGCCCAGCTCCTAATCCAAAATAACCTGCCTTCATCTATTAGGTTTTCCCACTTTGTTTATGAAGTCAGATTGGTTCCATGTTGATCCAAGGTGTAATTCTTTAGTATTGAGAGTACCTTAAGTGATCAATCGAGTAAGAGCAAGGCCATCACATTCATTTACATTACGATTCACCTCTTCTTTACTGTTAAGGTATTTTCTAGAGATAGGGTTTTGTTAAAAACCTCCCATCATTTAAAGTCGTTTTCTATGAAATAATAGTGGCCATCGATTAATTCCATAATTGCTTATATATTTTGTCTTGTGCATTTAAGAATTATAAAGTGGTGGATTAATAGTTTGTGATTTTTCAGTTCTACAGCTCAGTGCCAGGGTTCCATTTAGAACCCATAGTTATTTTTAGTGATTCGGAGTACACTTAAAACTGTTTATCCCGGCAGAACTAGTTTCTCGTGTTCTAAAAGTGATCGTGTAGTGATAAATTTAGTGTTACGTTGCCATCAAAGCTAATGCAAATTATTTCTAAAATTGGTGAAAGAAAAAAAATTGGATAATCATGTGAGCAATCAATATGTAACGAGGTGTTAGGAGTAATATATGAGAAAGTTATTTCATGCATGATAGTAAAATTTAGAATATTATTTGAAGGCCAGTAGATATAGCAAAAAGGATAGTCTCATTATTTGATACCTAAAACAGTTAAAAGCACACAAGCCATGATATATTAATTCTTCTATAATCTTATATTTCCCGTATGTATTTCTTATATTCACTAATTAAAATCGTAAAATATAAATATTTTTCATTGAAATACTGAATGATCATAATAAAACGACCCTATATTGAAGCTTCTCAAACTAAACAATTACTCAAAATTTAGAAATTTTTCTGTAGCATATGAAATAGTGAATGAATTTTTGTATAGCAGGTGATTAAAAAAGGGAATTCATTCCAACGGAAAAAAAAAAAGAATAGTTCAAAATTTTGCCACTAGAGGACGTTTCTGAATCAATTACAAATTTAATCATATTTTCTTTATAATTTAACATTTATTTTATTCATTAGCCACTTTAATGAAACAATTCTTATTAATTAACCCAGTTTCTAAAGTAATAAAAGTTTTTAATTAAAAGGTATAAAATTATATTTAATTACTTCATTGATAAAACTTTACCTATTATTCTCAATAGGCATGAATAAAATAGTTTTTTTTTTGCGCGGGATAAACTATTCGAGAAGCATCATTGCAGGCCCTCGAATTCCCTTTCGAAATTTATCTTCGAGTGTTTGAATAACAGAACAAGAAACAAAAACATAAATTTTTTCGCCCATCATCCAGCACCTATTATAAAATTTTCGTAGAGATTTTGTTTTTAGCGTGTTTACTACTACTAATTAGAATTTCGTTGCATTTAACTAATGGAGCTTTGTTAATTAAATCATTTTACAAAAAAAAATTCTACTGCAAAAATTTTTAATTTTGAAAAAAGGCAAAAAATTACATTAATTGTTAGAATTTTTCAATTAATTACTAGATTTGAAGAAAAAGATTAACTTAATATTCATTATGCAAGAGAAGAAAATTTAATATCAAAAGAAACAATAGAGAATGTTCGACTTTTTGTAGAAGAGGACAAAGCTTTCAAAGTAATACCAAGTGTTAGTTTCCATGTAGCAGAAAAACTGAATTTGACCTTTTCAATTATTTTTTGAGAAATAGATTGTCATTGGATGTTATGTTAAAAATAATATCTGCTCGAATGAAGTTTCCTAATATCTTACTTATATAGCAAATTGAATTCATAAATGCTTAAATAAATTCAAAATCAAGAGTTCAATTTTGTCCTAGTGTTTTTATCACAGCAACTGATGACTATAGGGGAATTTTACAATAACAAAATGATAAGAACTTCTTGAAACATTAGAAAGAAACATGATACAAATAATTGTAGAAGTTCTCACAAAAAACGCTTACTAAACCATTGTAACAAGAGAAATAGTTTTCTTTGAATAAAGTGAAATATATGTATATTGCTAACGTATATGTAGATAACTAAGAAATCTGATTCATAAGATAGATTTGATTTAAGAACCTGTTGGCTCAAAGTGTATATTTTTTATCTGTATACATTTAATTATAATTTATTTGGTAAAAAACCATTTTATTCTCAGTAATTTTTTCTGTAATCTTTGTACCTTTGTTTCCATGAGGAGACGAGCCACAATATTCAATCAACTAAGAATAATAAACTGTTTATAATCAATATTTAGTTACAATACTATATAGATATCATATTTGTAGTATTTTCAAACTCTGTGGTGAATGAATGAGTTGTTGTCGTGTGACAAATGCAAAAAAAAAAAAACAAAAAAAAAAAAAAAACAGTGATATGGGACTAAAGGCAGGGAGTACTGCCCGGGACACACTTTCAGTTTTTTCCGTATGTCATGGCATCAATTGGGCTCTATGCTGAAGAGGGTTGAGGCAATAGAGATGACTCGTATCCAGTGGAATTACCATATTGCAGTGCCTGCATTCTCTTCCACAGAACAACAGGCAGAAGTGCCAACTCCGAAGGCAATGGCAAACTCCTTTATGACAAGTGCAATGAATGAATTAAATGCTGGGAAATTGTTTTTTTAAACGTACTTGATGCGACGTTTTTTATATTTTTGATAACAGAATTTTATAGAACTTGACCTATTTTACTAGCTGACCACATTCTATCAAACAGTTATTATATTGCTTTCTCATCCTGATATTAATCTAAGACCCTAATAGAGGATTAGAATGCTGATATTAAATTAAATCCCATAGCGTATAAAAACTGTCTCTGCTGTATTTTTGAAAATTCTCTATTACTGTCATTCTCAAGTTTTTATTTACTTCTAATGCGTCATTAATACTCAAACGTTATCGCAAAAATTAAAATTTATGTTAGATTATATTTTTACAAAACATTTCAAATTTAAATTATTTTATACAAATCTAAATTACTACTAATGAATTACTTTAAACAAGTATTTTTCATGAATTTGCATAATTTTCTTGTAATTATTTACTTTACTATTGTTAATAATGTTTTTTTTTAGCCTTTTGACTTTATAAATGTATTTTTTGTGTTTGAATTCATGATCCCAATTTGTTTATAGTTGTTTAAGCATGATAATCATACTTTTGAGCAAAATTTCTGACATTTATTTTATGTAATAAAACTTCTTCTGCTTCTTCTATTATTGATCTCTCGATAAAATGAAATTAACGTTTCTTCTGTTGTTATAATTAAAAATGCTAAATATTTGTTAATTTTTCAAAATACATATTTTAGTAATAGTATTTTTTATAGTCATGTAATAATAATAATAATAAAAGAAAACTTCTAAGATTATTCTCTAAGCTGTTTTCAACATCAATACCTTCTATACATATACATGCATATATATATATATATATATATATATATATATATATATATATATATATATATATAATGTTGTGTACATAATGTTAATTGAAAAAATATTACATGCTTTAATAAAGAAATTAATAAATTTTTAATTTTAAAAATTCAATATTATAATTTAAAATGATAAATATTTGTTAATTTTTTAAAATATATATTTTAAAAAACATTACTAATGTAATGATTATTATAATGGATTGTTCACTATTTTGATTTAAGGCGTCAGGTTATAAGTCTGGGAAATATATATGTTTCGCTGACTTTTAATCCATAATCCTAATTTCCAGGGGCAAAAAAGACATAAGATTTTTTCTTAAAAGTTTGTCTGTAATTTAATTCAGAGCATTCTTTGTGTTAAATAACATTATGCTATTGTTCTGCTTTCTGGATGGCGTAACCCTTAGGGAACATTTATTTATTCTTTAGTTTTTTTCAAGGCCCAGTTTCTAAAAAATTAGAGTTATTGTTACTTTCCTCGGAGATTTGATTTTATCTGTTCAGAGATAATGTTGCTTATAAGCATTTATATCACTTTGTAATAGTATTTTTTTGTAGTCATGAGAAATATATTTAGCTACATAATCTTACATTAATAAAATAAAAAGATAAAGAAATGTCAAAAGAATTTATAAATAAGAATGTATAAATTTAACTATTTTCATATTTGTTTTATATTTTATTATTTTATAATGCAATGCATTTTATTATTATGTTTTACAATTGGTTAAATTTTTTAAAATTTATTTTATATTTTTGTTTTTTAACCATACATTACTTATATATATATATATATATATATTTACATTAGTAAAATGACTGTAGAAGTATTAATCTTTATCTATGAAAGAGACTAATTTCTTAAAATAAACATTAGATAGCACAAAATGGAATTTAAATATTCTAAGTATTTAGCTCTTTTGATAAATGTCATTTGTTTAAATTGACGAATGTTAAATATATTATATCTTATTGCTGACACAGAATTATCAATCATGAAAATTATAAATTTAAATTACATTTCAAAACATAAAAGAGGAATTTAATTTCATTATAAAGTGCAATTTCTCTTTTATGTTTCGAAATGATGAAAATTTATTTTCCTCATCAAAAACAATAGCTAAGCGTTATGTTTAAGTACATATCGCTATACCTTTGCCAACAATCTAAACTTTTATTTCCTTTGATTTAGTCAAACTGTTTTGAATTGATTAAATTTTGGTGAAATACAGAGCAGGGTAATTATTGTTGATAAAATGCTTGTGATATTTTTCTAAGAAATCTTTTTTGTAAATATGTATTATTTAATGTTTATGCAACTACAACAAAATATTTAAAAGAATATTTTTCATAGTAAAGATGAGTTGGCTTAATTAGAAAAGGAGTAGTACACGTTATCGGGAGGTGGCGGGTTTTATACACGATACTGAAAAGATCGTGTTTACTAATGATTGTTGGGGCATACAAGATAAGTTATTGTCTCAAAATCTTCTAAGTCTAATGAGAACTCTGAAAGTTACAGACCAAGCCCGGGATTTTCTTTTTGTTTAGTACTTGCTTATAAACTTCGAAATTCCATGTTCCACAACGAAGTCAGTTTCCTATGTTAATTTGATCATCATATCATATGATGATATTCCATCACCATGATATCATCATATGATCATCTTTCTCATATGATCACTGAGGCTCTTTCCTTTCCTCCATAATGATTATGGTCTCATTTAACTGCTATAGTGCAAAGGGCAAACTAAACACGTAAATTAACAATAATTTTCATGATGTACGATTATTTTTATATCTTTTGTGAATGATAAAAATAATTGCTATTTTTTTCATCAATAAATACACAGATTATATACAATATTATATAATTTCTTTCCTAGAAAAAATATAAATTAATATGTCTGCTACACATAATTCTTGTATATATGTAATCCTTGTATATCCAATTTTATACTATGTTTATAATATTGCATAAGGTTTATACCATTACATTATGAATAAAAACTTAAAAACTCATTATTTCATGAAATTATGAGAAAAAAATGACAACGCACATTGTATATTCGTAAGAATAAGTAAAACATAATCTGGTTACTCCTTATGTTTAAAAAATAATATAATAATTAAAAAAAAGAAATAAAAAAAATAAGGTTTAAAGATTTGTTATAAAAATAATAACATTTTATCAAAATTAATTATAAAAACTAAAATTAATAACATTAAAAGGATTTTTATGCTGCAAAATTCTCTTAAAAATTAAAAATGCTTTATTTTACAATTTCGCTTATAGCGGACGTTAGTATGAAACTATATTTTCCAGAAGCATATCGATAACAAATTATGTAGAACAATCTGCTTGTACTGTATTGAATAATCCACATATTATTTATAGTTAGTTATTGATTGACTATTTTCAATGGAAATTGATATTCGATAAAACATTTTCATAAATGACAAGGCAATTTATAAAACTTAATATATTCTTATGACATGGTACAAATATTTTTGATAAGGATGTCTTGTCAATTAACTGGAACCCATAACTTGAACACAAAAGAGTGTAGTAAATGCTGTTGGTAAGAGTAAATTGCTATAACTATATCTTGTCACTTAACTGGAACCCATAACTTGAACACAAAAGAATGCAGTAAATGCTGTTGGTAAGAGTAAATTGCTATAACTATGTCTTGTCAATTAACTGGAACCCATAACTTGAACACAAAAGAGTGTAGTAAATGCTGTTGGTAAGAGTAAATTGCTATATCTTGTCACTTAACTGGAACCCATAACTTGAACACAAAAGAATGTAGTAAATGCTGTTGGTAAGAGTAAATTGCTATATCTTGTCACTTAACTGGAACCCATAACTTGAACACAAAAGAATGTAGTAAATGCTGTTGGTAAGAGTAAATTGCTATAACTCTGTCTTGTCAATTAACTGGAATCCATAACTTGAACACAAAAGAGTGTAGTAAATGCTGTTGGTAAGAGTAAATTGCTATAACTATATCTTGTCACTTAACTGGAACCCATAACTTGAACACAAAAGAGTGTAGTAAATGCTGTTGGTAAGAGTAAATTGCTATAACTATGTCTTGTCAATTAACTGGAACCCATAACTTGAACACAAAAGAGTGTAGTAAATGCTGTTGGTAAGAGTAAATTGCTATAACTATGTCTTGTCAATTAACTGGAACCCATAACTTGAACACAAAATAGTGTAGTAAATGCTGTTGGTATGTGATATTAAGTTTGGGAATTGATCCCAGTTATTAATGTTTGATGTCAGTCAAATCGTCAATGTGGTGTTTCGTTAAATGGTAATAATTTAACAATTTATGTTATAAAGTTATCGTTTGATACTCTTAACAATCTGTATAGACAAAATCGGCCAAATTACTCATGTGTAACGAGCATTTTTTGGGAACATAATGATCACTTGAATAAACAATAATCACTTGATTTAATTTCGCTCATTTTATGAACGGTATTCATTAATTATATGAATCGGAGATAGTAATTGAGTGTAAGAAAATTATTTCTCGTGTGTTTTTAATACAGGCAATTATTTTAGTAGAGTTACTAAAAGCTCATTGAGTTGTTCATGTAAATGATTATCATATTATAACTCACATAAAATATGAAATGTTAGTCCTGAAATAGTCCTTCAAATAAATTATTAATTTTACTCTCAGGTGCAATGACTATAGAATATCAGGGTGTTGTTAAACATAACGATATGTTAAAATTTATTAAAAGTTAGTTGCTTATCGATGTAATACATATTGATCACTACATATACTTATGAAATTCTAGGTTTGTACTACGAGAAAAATTTATAGTGATACTAACTTTATAAGTAATTACATTTTTAAAAGTTAAAAATTACTATGAAAGAATGAATTTAAATAATATTTATGATAAATATTTTTAAAAATTGTCTAGTGTGTGTTATGAAATTATATTTAAATACACCTAATTATTATACGAGGGTTACTCTAAAATTTTTGAGATACGGGCAGACGAGAATTTACAAAATAAAAATTACGGTTTAATTTTAAAATACAAAAGATTTTAACGCAGAAACCGATTTTTTACCGACTTCCTTCAACTTGTTTAGTGTAGAATAAATTTTAAACAGAAGAGAAAATGAAGTTGACGCAAAAACATTTTCGCGCTATGATTTTCTACGATTTTAAAGCAAGATTAAATAAAGAAGAATGCGTTCAACGGTTGCAATTAGTATTTGGTGATGAATCTCCAGCTCGTGATACTGTATTCAAATGGTTTAGAGAATTTAGAAGAAGAAGCAATTTTTTTTCAGGATGAACACACAGGAAGGCCGCCGTCGGCGGTAATACCGAATAATGTGTCTGCCATACGAAAAATGTTAATGGATGATAATCGCTGTACCTATCAAATGATACAGAAGAAACTTAACATTGGATCCGCAGCCATGCACAAAATCATTCATAAAGAATTACTTATGAAAAAAGTAGTTTGCCGTTGGGTTCCCCATAATCTAACTGAGCACCAAAAAGAGGAGCGTGTCAGAATCAGTAAAGAAACTCTTGAATAGCCAAATGATGGTGGCCATCGCATCATTTCTTAAATTGTAACAAGTGATGAAACATGTATACCATTTTTTGACGTTACAACACGCCAAGAAAACAAAGTATGGGTCTTTGAAGATGATCCCACGCCGACAATAGTGAAAAAATAAAGCGCACTGAAAAAAGTGATGTACGGGATTGGTCAATGAAATCAAGTTGGAAAGACAGAAGAGAGTAACAGAAACTGGTATACCACTAAATGTCTTCCAGAAATTCTACAATAACTGAATGTTAGAGGACTAATGCTTCACAATGACAATGCATCTTCACATACAGCCGGATTAACAGTTGAGTTTCTTAAACAAAAGCAAATTAAAGTGATCGAACATCTGTCGTATCCACCTGATCTAGCTATGTATGACTTTTGGTTATTCCTTAGTCTAAAAAAGTACTTACGTGAACGTCATTTTCATTCAGAAGAAGAGTTTGATGTGGTTATAAATGCATTTTTTCATCTATTCCAAGAAATGAATGGCTTGAGGCATTTAATCTGCGGAAAATTCGTCTACAAAAGTGCATTGATGCTGGAGGAGACTACCTTGAACACACCTAAAATTTTGTAAGTATAACTTTAAAAACCTATTTGTATCTCAAAAATTTCAGAGTGACCCTCGTATAAACAATCATTGCAGTATTTCATTTAATAAAATATATATTAAAACATTATCACATAAATATTTCTATCGGAAATGAGTATGAATGTGATAAAAATACAAATATGTTGTAAATATCAATCTTTACGCAAAATTAATTTGTTTATCTTTTCTTTAAACTAACTGATCGTTTCTAAATAAATATTCGAAATTTATTTTGTAAAAAAGAAATTAAAAGCTTGTATAATATTTAGTTGATTTCATGTACAGTATCATAATTCAGCTTGTTAAATGAGCTAAAAAATGTACAATGTTGAATCAAACATTAAATTATTTCTTTTTTTAGTTTGGCAAGGGTAAATAGAGGTGAAACTTTGATGCATATGCTAGAACATAATATTTTTCCCTTCAAAACCAATGGTAATTCTCTGAGATAAGAACTGCACTGGAAATGTTTCAAACTCAATCCGTACTAGATGATCATAAACTTTGATTATGTTTGAAACCCATAACGAAAATATAAAACCGCTGTATCTTTCCAATTCCGAAAGAAAGTTGAAAATATCCATAAAAGAATACTAATAAAAACATTAAAAAAGTTTTTCGATAGAAGTTAACTAACAAAGTATATAAATATATATTGAATAACTTTAGATCATTAAATAAAAAAACTTCAGTTATGACTTTTGTTTCTACTTATTATTTATTTTTTGACGTAAATTTGGTTTTATTGTTGAAATATTTTTTATTCATAAAAATAAAAATTTACAAATTAAAAAAAAAAAAAAGATTTTTTCACGCAGAAAAATATTATTTCCGTTAAAGAAATAATTCACAAGAATAATTTTATAAATTTTGTGTTCTAAGAGATATACATTTATTTAATTCATTACTACACATTTTTATAATTGCTTTAAAATTTCTTATTAATTTAGAATAAATTTCTGTGCAATCATTAAAATTTCGAATGATTAATAAAATAAAAAAAAAAAAATAAAAGAGAATTATTATGAGGAAGAGAACAAAATTAATTTGACCTTCTAGAGAAAATATCCTAGAGAATTAAAGTGCGAAAAAATAATCTCAGAGAATTTTTAAGAAATAAAGTGTTTAATTTAAATAACACGAAAAAAAAATCATAATTGATTTGACCTTCTGGAGGAATGCTTAAAGAAATGAATTAAGAAAAAATAATTACACGAAACTTTTATAAAGCAAAGAGCTTAATTAAAATAATGTAAACATCTTACTTATAAACTCCTAATTATTCTACTTTTGCAAATGGTTTTTAAATTAAAATTGAAAACATAATAAATTTTTCTTTAAGAAATACATGTTTAATTGTTTTATAGTGAAATTCTTTGCTTTGATGGGATGTGTTGGAGAAAAAAATTAATATTAGTTTCAATGAATTTTCTTAACATATACTTTTGAATCTCTCTATTTATTTACTATTTAATATATATATATATATATATATATATATATATATATATATATATATATATATATATATATATATATATATATATATATATATATATATATATATATATATATATATATATATATATATATATATATATATATATATGTATGTATGTATATATATATATTGTTACAAATTTATAAATAATTATTTTATCTTAAAATACCTCAGACAAATCAGAAATACTCACAATCTTGGACAAAAAATTGTGGTATTTAGACGTGTTATACATTGAAAACGGGTTTTCTAATGACTTGGTGGTGTATTGGCGAGAAAACTTGACGACAGTTGGTGAGATTTTTGGCGACTTGGTGAGAAATAGATACTTCTGGAAACATCCATCACCTAAGCTCTAGGACCAATATTTAGCGAGATAGCCTAGAAGCTTCCAGAACCTTGGCGAAATTGGTAGATTTCTCCGCCAAGTCAGGTATAAATACCGCAGCCGGACAGAGAAGAGGCAGTTTTGTAAAGACAGTGAGTGAAGACGATTGATTAGTCGTGACTGCTAGTCTAGAGAAGCTGTTCTCTGTCTGAGGTATTTGATACCTGTGATTGGAAGCTGTTACTTATTGTATCTGACAAATTGTAGCTGTATAATCGTGATTGTTACAGCTGGTATATCTAGAGGAATTTTTACGAATAAAAGTCTTATGTTCATTAAGTGGCTGTTTTATTCAACTCTCAATCGACACGAACCCCGAAGCTCGGGTGGTACAATATATATATAAACTCAGATTGGTATCTCCAATGCACTTCATAGTAAAGAAAGATAGCTTTTTTAAATGTATACTTGGTGACGTTACAATCACTTGATTTTTGGAGAGAGTGTTTTCAATATTTAAAAAGTTTCATAAGTTAAATTGTAAAGCATAGATTAACTTCTTGACTAAAATTATTTATAACTGTTCTGTTTTAAAATCTGTTTCTTCGAAAAGATACCGTCATTTAAAATGTTATGAATTCGGACATTTCCAGGTTTTTATATCATGTAAAGATTGTTGGATTTTCATCAATGGAGCCAGATAACTATTATTATATTTAAAGTTTTACAATAGAGATTCCATTGAAACATCCAAATTTAGAATTAGAGATGCAATTCAACTTTTACATATTAAATAACCGTAAATTTAGCGTATCTCATTAAAATTATATTAAATTATTAAGCTTTTATGAGACTTAATTCTTTACTATAAGATTGTTTAATATTTCTGATTATCAATTTGTTTCTTATCTATTTTAGATATTAATGTTTTGTATCTATCTATGTTAGATATTAATGTAATCGATGTTTTGGCGAGAAAACTTGGCGACAGTTGGCGAGATGTTTTGCGACTTGGCGGGAAATAGATATTTTTGGAAACATCCATCTCTAAGCTCTAAGACCAATATTTAGCGAGATAGCCTGGAAGCTTCCAGAACCTTGGCGAAACTGGTAGATTTCCCCGCCAAATCAGGTATACATACCGCAGCCCTACATAGAAGGCAAGTACTTTTGTGAAGACAAGTACTTTTGTGAGTGAAGACGATTAGTCGTGACTGCTAGTCTAGAAAAGCTGTTCTCTGCCTGAAGTATTTGAGACCTGTGATTGGAAGCTGTTACTTATTGTATCCAACGAATTGTAGCTGTATAATTGTGATTGATACAACTGGTATTTCTAGTGGAATTTTTATGAATAAAAGTCTTGTGTTCATTGAGTGGTTGCTTTATTCAACTCTCAATCCACACGAACCCCCAAGCTCGGTACAATATATTATCAGCTTTTATAGAGGAATGCAATCAAATAAATAATTATAAGATGGAAAAGTATAAAATAAACTCAATAAAAAATTATTTTCTTTTAATGAAATCATATTTAAATTCAACTAAAGTTAATTTATATACTCGAATCGAAATTTACTTTGTTAATTCATTCCAAGTATGAAAAGTGTCAAAGAATCACATATAGAATTCTTTTATGAGTTGTAAAATTCAATAATTCAAATTCTTAGGAGCCACGTTATTTTTAATTAGATAGTAGTTTACTAAACAAATTATATTTTTTGTTTTTATTAAGAAATCAAATCTAAAATGTTTTATGGCTTTCATAAAAATTTACAATTTTCAGACAAAAATTTCTCAACAATTTTGAAAATCATCCCTTATAGTGTTGTTAGAACATTCTTAACATGCATAGTTTTATGCTGTCATTTTTACTTTTAATAGTTATGACAAAAGAAAATAGGATGATGAGATTGTCGAAGTTAGTTCTTCATATTTCCGGGCAAAACTATTTTCAAAGACACATTTTTTACTTTTATAAAATTTTAAATATTTGTTGTCAAAATATATAAAACTTTTTTGATGTAAAAGGGAATCTGGCAGCTTAGAAAAATGTCGATATCAATTTGAAAAAGGAAATTTTTTTTGTCTGTCCGAATGAATGACAGTGACAAATGGGGAAAAGACAATGAAAAGAAGTTAAAAATACAGCCATGTCAAGTAACATGGTTTAAATATAAAATTGCTTAAAAATCACGAATTATTGTAAGGGTAATTACTAAATAGTTCCAAATAAATACAATTATGTAAATAAATATAATTATAATATTTATTTACATAATTGTAATAAATATTGAAATATAAATAGTTCCAAATAAATACAATTATGTAAATAAATATAATTATTGTTTTATAACGATGCAATATAAATTCTCCTGTACAAAACTTCTGAAAGTGAAAGAAATAATTTATGTATTTTAATTTGAAATTCAGTTGAATTTATATTATTTTTCTCTTAAAAATTAATATATAAATGATATATATTTCTTACTTTTTATAGTGTTGAGACTAAATAAGTTTACGAAATAATTATTATTTAATTTAATTGCTTTAATAATAAATTGACTAAAATAATAACTAGAACAAGGAAATATTATCAAAATTTAAAGTTTATGAAATTTAAAACGTTTAAAATGAAAATTTTACTTTTTAATATCCCTTTGATCTTAAAATATAAAATGCAATATGGAGAAAAAAATTTATACTTTTGAGGATTGCAATTTTTGATAATTCTTATCGACATTTAATTTTTAATTTGATAGATGTTATAAAGGAAATAAATTAATAGATATTGTTATACATAAATGCACGTCTTTGTTTGAAAATTGTATTTCAAAAACTCTGATTGAAGAATTATTTCCAGATGAGAAATGGTTGAAAGTAAACTTGACACATTAATAAGCTTGGATATTCATGATATAAAAAAACTGATGAAAGTGACCGAAAAAAGCAAAACTTCAAATTTTCACCCGAAAATTGAATAAAAATAATAAAGGGATTCAGAAGAGAGCAAAGAATTTGGAAGACTTTTAGTTTTATCAAAAAACGATAGACGCAGAACACTATGTTATCATGAAAAATAATCATTGGAGATTTTATCAGTTAGCAAAAGTAGCACACAAAATGAGTTGAATATTGTTTCTGAATAAATTATTTTACGATATAAAAAAAAAAAAAAAAGATTGATTGAAATGAGATAGGGTGATTAAAACGGTGACATTTTTTCACATTTAAACTAATATCTGATCCAGTTAAATAAACCTGTACCAAACATTTTTCTAATTTAATAGTTTAAAAACCAATTAGTGCCAAATGAAAAGGAATTTTTAAATTACTGAAGAAATAGTTATTTCGTCCACATCAATAATGAAAATTTTCATACTGTGATAGCATTTCAAGTTGACGGCTTTTTGTTTTAAGTAGATAATGATAAGCTTCATACTTCAAGACAAACCACAAAATGTACGGATTATAATGAAATATATATTTAAAAGTAGATCGCTTTTCTTTCTGAAATCAGTTCAGCAGAGAATTTGTGCGAAGTAATGAGAAATAAAGTTGAAAAGGTAGGAAGAAAACCATTTAGAGACTGGAAGGAATATTTTGAACAGATATGGGATAGTTTTTGCCACTTCTTAAGACTTTAATGGAAACTATGCCAATACAGCTTCAAAATGGTTATTGATGTTAAAAAAATTAATTGCTGATATTTTTGTATAATATTATATAAAGAGATAAGATAAGCATACGGAATGATTTGACTTGACTTCGAATGGACAGGACACCCAAGTCAAACCAAAGAGATAAGATCTTGAAGTTTATTTTAATTTCCTATTTTCATTTTTATTTACTTAAATGAAGCATTTTTAAATCATATTTTTGTTTTATGTTATATATTATTATACTGCTATGTTCACAGTAAAAAGTAATTCAATTAATGAAAACCATTACTTTCTTATAATTATTGTTTATTTCTAGCACTGATATTAAAATTATTTGTAAATAATTGGAGAACTTTTTTAATGACGAATTTATCACTTTTTGCCTTCATATTGAAGAAGTTTTCAATCGCAGACAAAACCACGAAATTTGTTCCATCTTATTTTTGTTACTATTGCAAACAATTATTTCAGTAATTATTAACTGGTGTTAACAACGTTTCTTCAAATTATTACCATTTTTAGCACCAAGTCTTAAGCCATGTGATTTTAGCATCATGATAAAAAAAAAAAAAGGAATTTATGAGGAATTTGTGGCTGAGTGGTTAACGTTCCTAACTCCTGAGCTGTGGGTCCGGCTTCGAATATCGGTTTGGGCATGGATGATACTTTTTTCTCTGTCCTTTTTCTGTGATGATGAATGAATGTGGCTCATCCTATAAACGGGTTTGTGGTGGTATAGCGCGGACAACGCTACTCGTCTCCATGACTTGGTTCACTGGTGCCCGCTGGGTAATGACAAATAAGTAGCACTTTCTAGCCTTATCGTGGCATTGGGTTCGTTACCCAAGTGCCCGCCGCTGGAGAAAATGAGAAATTCATAAGAATTGAAAAATATATTGCTTAGCACACATTATTAAAAATGTTCGTATGACATGTGGACGGATCAGCTTAAGAAAATTTTTTATGTTGTAATTTAGTAACACCTTGATTTCCGATTTATTTGCGGCTGCTCGTAAATTGTTCAAACAATGATTCAATGAGGAATATTATGACAATTTAATGATTAAATGATTGATTATATAATATTGATAATTATCGTTATGTTTTGCAATATCATTATCAATAAAAATTAAGAATGATATTTATCAATAATCATTGATTAACAATAATGAATTAAATTATTATTATAAATTAACGTCAGTGAAAATAAATAATCGTATTTTTAAAGCCAAGCCAATCTTTTATATTATTTAAAATTTTTATATGGGCAACTTTTACAAAGCCAATTTATATATTTCAGTCTGAGACTAAAAATATTTAACTTCAAATCAAACAATGAAATTATCATAAATTTTCTGATTTAAAACATTCACACAAATGTTTTTTAATATTTCCTAAGCCTTTTTAAAATATTGATAATTATTTTTGAGGTGTAGAATTTGCCATTGGAATAATACTGAAGGAATTTCCAAAAATTTACTGATTTAAAACATTCACACCAGTACTTTTTAATATTTGTAAAGTTATTTTTAAAAAATGATAATTATTTTTGATGCTTAGTAATTGCCATTGGAATAATATTATTATTCAGAAATCAGACTAGTAGTTTTTTTCGGTTATAAGTGAAATTACTATCCTAAAAATAAAATAACATATTTCATTTAAATCATATAAAATAAAAATAAATATACAATTAAAATCCCTTTCAATGATTCGCTCGCAGCAAGAAGACTTTGTGTAAGGTAAATTTTTCTGTTACTAAATCACAACATGTAGCCCAATAGGCGCATTTCAAAATTCTTCGATAACACCCGAGTGTTCTTATAGAGAAAATAGAAAGTAAAATACCACTTAAGGTTTTTTTGTAATACCAGAAAAATTTAATATTAGCTTAGTGAATAATTTATAAATATATAAATTGTAATCGGAAAGCTTCAGTTGTTAAATGCTTAGTAAATAAGGTCTTAAAATATCATTTTTCTTACGTTACCCTCTTATAATCAAATTGACCAATGAGCAAACATTTTCGAGGAAGATTTAAAGTATATTTTGCCGTAAATTTATTCATACTACAATGGAAAAACATTCTTAATTCTACTATCTTTACTTTCGAGTGTAAAGATACCCTAGAGCATTTTTCTAGAAGTTTTAAGAGAAATTTACCTTAGAGTTGTTCTTGTGGAAAACAACATTCTGTTATTGTTTGGTATTACGGATTGTGTGAAATACGTGAATTTATGTTTAACCCCAAGGGTCTAATTTCTGGCCTATTCGAACAAAACTCTTATTATGTTTTCTATGGATTTAGTAATTCAATTTAAGACGAGTTAGTTTAGCATTTTCTAAAAACTAGTATTCTGAACATTAAAAATAAATAGAAAATTGTTGATCAAATTTATAAACTCTCATCGGAGTGATAAATTCTTGAAAATTTGCTGTAAAAAAAATGAAATTTGAAATTATGTTTGTATAACTTTTTGCGAGTATTTGTGTAAAAAAAAAGATATTTAAGAACTTATTCTATTTTACTTACATAAAATAATTGCTTTAGTTCTTAGCAATTTAAGGATAATAATCGGCACAGGTGCCGTATATTCCATGATAGCAAATTCTGAATTTCTTTGGCGATGAAGAAATGTTGCCAAGATGACGTATCGTGACGAGCGCGATGACGTAAATACTAGGGTTACCAAAATAGAATTTTCTTCATAATTCTTATAGCTCTCCATATGTATGAGGTAATAAAAACTAAGTTGCCAGATACATAAGAAAATCTGCCAAAAAATTGCCACTTTCAGACTTTGGAATCGTACATTTTACGGCACCTGTGCCTATTAACCAAACTTTTACATTATTTACACTGTACCTAATCTGCACTTTATATTTAACAAATGTATAATTATCACATTAATATGTCGTCATTTTAATCTTTTCAAATATAAAACAAATTATTTATTGTTTATAAATTATTGCATTATTTTTTATACACGTTGTTACAAAATAAAAGTATTGCATATTAAAATTGTTACAAATTATATAATGTGTATATTTATAAACATCACGAATGCAGTTTGGGATATGGTATCACCTACAATCAACCTTGAGGAATGCATACTTAGAAGTGTCTCATCTTTAGCACAATTCCGTTTTTAAGTCAATGTTAACAATCGCCGCATACTCGTATAAAAATGAAGGTGTTAGTAGGTCGAATCTAAAATTCGTTACCAAGAGATTTACAGGCATTACAAATGTTATGCCAGTTTGAAGATTGATATGAGATTCACTTATTTTATGTTGGAATGCTTTGACATTTTCTAGTTAGTGATGCTTGTTATCCTATTTACCATTGGCACAGGTGCCGTATAATCCATGATGCCAAATTCTGAATTTTTTTGGCGATGAAGGAATTGTTGTCATGATGACGTATCGTGACGAGCGTGATGACGTAAATGCTAGGGTTACCAAAATAGAATTTTCTGCATAATTCTTATAGGTTTTCATAAATATGACGTAATAAAAACGAGGTTGTCAGATACATAAGAAAATCCGCCAAAAAATGGCAAATCTCAGAACTCGTCATCATGGATTATACGGCACCTGTGCCTTACCATTTTGCACGAGAGATACTACTACATTTAGTGGTAAGTTGGTGATAGGTAGGTTTTATTAGTGGTACTTACTATACAAATAGAGTGATATCAAACGTAAGCTTAATTGGGAGAGGGAATTTGATTATGATGTTTCTAAAATCCTAACACAATATTTAATATATTTAATTAGTTAATCAATAGTGTTTTCAAAAGAGTTCATATATTCAAATAATCTGCAAGTACCCAGATCTCTCTTACAGGTATGCTTTTCATCATTTTGAATTAACAGTGCCATCCATCTTGGAATACCTCCAAATATTTTTTAAAAATTTCTTTGTTTTCGATAAGATTCAGCAAGGCAATACATCGCCATTCAAGGTTTGACTGTTATTAGCATTTAATAATTCCAAGAATGCTATTCTCATCGGCTTTCATCAGAAGTCCTCTGTGTAATAGCTATCTATTTAAAAATTTGGCGCTCCTAAATATTCATAAAAATATTTTCATCCAATATTTTAATTATTTTTCAATTTTTGCGGAACAGGTGCCGTATAATCCATGATGCCAAATTCTGAGATTGGCGATTTTTTGCCGGATTTTTAATGTATCTGGCAGCCTCGTTTTTATTACGTCCTATATATGGAGACATAAGAATTCTACAGAAAATTCTAGTTTGGTAACCATAGTATTTAAGTCATCACTCACGTCACGATACGTCATCTTGGCGACATTTCTCCATCGCCAAAAAAAAAAAATTCAGAGTGTGAAATCATGGATTATACGGCACCTGTGCCATTTTTTCAAACACTATGCACTTGAGGAGTTTATAATTTGTGATTTTATCTCTTTCTGGATGATCAAAACTTTCTTCAAACTGAAATAGTAAAATTCTATATAAATTAAAATAATAAATTATTATAGAAAAATCTTTTTTAAAATTATTTAGAATTTGAATTTTAGTTTTTCATTATATGCTTTCAAAATTTAATTACTGTGTTTTGTTAACAATATCCTGGTAATTTCTTCCTAAAACATATCATTTAAGTTTTTTTAGGAAAGATCCTGGGTTCGAATCCCGGTTCAGGCATGGATGTACTTTCTTTCTCTCTGTCTTTGTCTTTTCCTTGAGTGTGTGAATGAAGTATGAATGATGCGTACCCTATAAACGGGTCCCTATGGCATGTGTGAGGGTGTGATGGTGGCCCAACCCCTGTGGTGCACCCGGGGCAACGCCTCGGCGCTTAAGAGGTCTCTGTGTCTGGCCGGTTCCTTGGTATCAGGGAACAATTGATTAACAGACTCTGTTGCAATTGTGACTGTCTACAATTTGTCATTGGAAAAAAATATTTAAGAAAATGTTATGAATAATTAGCATTTCATTATAATATAAAGATGAATTGTATAATTTACTTCAACAAATTGAATCAAGAAATGAATTCCTTTTTTTGTTACTTCAAATGATGGTAAAAAATATTCGATTAGTGATATTTTTTATCATCATTTGAAATAACTAAAATTTTAGCTAAAATCTTTAATTTTGGAATCAGTATTGTGACTCAGATTATTAATAGCATAAGATTAGCATATATCTTATAGAATTAATCTATCATAAAAATATTTAAACTTGTATTTCATTTTCTTTTTTCTTTCCTTAATTTTGATAAGCAGAAAATTTTCTAATAAATGAAAACGAGATGATGGCTGCTCGTTTAACGTCTTGATTGTTATTTTTATATGTAGTCACGATAAACTTCTTTTAAATTGTAGATGAGTGAGAAATTTGACCTCTATTGCAAAAAGGAAAAAATGATCATTAAAAGACAAACGTAAATACTAAATCAAAAAGAAACAAAAGTAGATGGAAGGATAGTATTTTTAATCCAGTTGAAAATAATTAAAAGTAAAACAAAATCCTTGAAAATGATATAAAATCAAAACTAAAAAAATAAAAATCGAAAAGAATTTGAAAATAGAGACAATTAGCATAAGTTAACTTGTAAAAAAACATGCAAACTGATTACAAAATTAAAAACACTTCGTAATCAAAAATAATTAAATTGATTGATGACATTTTAAGCTGCATAAAACCTTCATTTTCCTTCTAATTATTCATTTATTAGAGCCAAATATTCCTCAAATTCACCTTAACTGGGTATAATTGAAATCATTAAAGGAAAATAAAAATCTTTTTTTTTTAGCAATACAACCGAGATTTTGAATTTTTAGTTATGTATTTAATGACACTAAAGAAGCTAATTGTTTCTAGAATACATTTCATATTTATTTATAATAGTTGAATGTATCAAATGCTGACAATAATTTTTATAAAGTGATTTTTCATTTCACTACTCTCTTTTAATTAATTTTTATAAACTTTCCTCTTAAATTAGAAACTCTTTTGTTAACTGGAGATTCATAACTATTAAAAAATTTGTTTGTATACAAACTAAAAATGACATTTATTGTAAGATAAAATAAAAATAAAATTTTATTTTCATTTATTTGAAATAATTATTATTTTTCCACTTTTACATTATTTCTTTTATTAATTCTTTTCCCCTATAGCCACTTCTTACTGCCCCCCAAATTTTTAGTTTAGAAATTCACAAATTTATTTAAGTAAAATCTTAGAAACTATTAAGTTTTTCCTCTATATTTTTTATTAAAATTAATAACATTAATTTCACAAAATATAGCAATATTTAATATTTAGTTATATATTCCATGGTTTGAAGACTAGAATGCATCATTTGTGCATGCAATTTACCAGACTTTATTAGATGAACACATGAATTTTCATTCATTTCGATTATCTTAGAAGAATGTTTCCTGGTTCTTACTTATTTTTCTGTGTGTTTCTAAAAGTGTTCATTTTCATTTTATAGCAAATGACTGATTCAGCAAATCTAAAACATTAATTTTCTTAGCTGTAAGTTAATTTTTCACCTTTTTAGAAATTAACTTGGGATTATTATCTTGATGAAACATTTAACCAAGATGAAACACACACACACACACACACACACACACACACACACACACACACACACACACACACACACACACACACACACACACACACACACACACACACACACATGCGTGTGAAAGTTCAAACATCATCAAGGAATTATGCATATCACTCCAAACTTGCAAAAGATGTAAAACACGCAAATGATTAAAATCACAAAGCGATTACGTTTAATAAGAACCAACTCTTATCTGATTCTTGTTTCATTTTCATAAAGGATTATAAAGATGCGTTGAAATGTTTATCATCTTCTGCAGTAAACTTTTAGTTTTTTGTGAAAATTCACTGCCGGCACGTAGTGTAACGCCCCAACATTGGTGAGTATTTGCAAGAAATGGACTGGCGAGAACCAGGGGACCAATTAAGATCAATCTATCTTTATAAAAGGGAATCAATCTATGTTTGGAGCATGATGGTGGGAGGAGATTTTCGGTACAATTTTCAATTCTATTTAGTTCAATTTGCAGTCTACTTCCGTAATGTTCGTTACATGAGGGAAATTGTGATACAGATCATACACATTCTTTGAAGCACTCTTGATGACATACTTCAGTAGTGTGATCACCGTGCACATGTTTCTCAAGTCTTCTTTAGTGCTCAGTATGTTTTACATTTCTTCTACAGTCTGTTTATTCTCCTGATATGTTACTCATTAGAATGTCTGGGAGATATCATTGGTAAGGCGACTCGATCATACGATCGAGTACTGACATAACAGTAAGATAACGGTGGTATAACAGCTTGTATAACAGTAAGAAATGGTATAGCGGTAAGACTGAAATTTATCGCAAGCGAATGCCATCTATAAGTGCCGTTCCTCAGGATTACATTCAGAACTTGAGATATTCAATACTAAGACGTGTATGCATTCATTCATTCAGCGTGAAAGGTATACAAAGTCGTTTTTTTTGTTATTTTTGTCTTATAAGACAAAATAAGACTTGATCATTTATTTATACTATTAGCAATTTGTGGAATAAAATTAATTAATTCTTGAAAATTTCTCCATAGAGTTGTAATTTTCAAAAACATGAGTATATGTGTGTGAAAAATGTATTTATTTATGTATTTTTTTTAGCATTTTTTAAATGTTCTAAGATTGTATACGATGATAATTTTGTTCATCATTTCTTTTTCTTGTCGTTTAATGTTCACACAGAAATCTCTGTTTAAGTTTAATTTTTAATTAAAGATTACATTTTTAATCTTGCAAATTTTAAATTTAGTTTTTCTCATATTTTTTTTATGATTCAGTAGTTTAAATATACAATTCTTGTTAATTATTAACATTTTATTGTAATTTGTAAATTTCGGCGGCCACATTGAATCCTTTTAAAAAAATGATGCTCTATTTTAATTCAATGCTTTTAATATCAATTCTTTAAACTTTGATGTTCAATAATGTCTATATTTAAATTCTATTTGATTTGAAGGATTATGTATATAAGTGTTGATGAACGCTGACACATACTTTCAAATTTAAACTGAGTTTCAAGTCACATTGTTAAAAATCGATTTGCTGGCCTTTTTTTTTTTTTTTTTTTTTTTATAATAGTGGCATATTTTTGGAATACCTTATGAGTCTCTTTTTGCTTGAACTTCTTTATTCTCTATTTATTCAATTCTTATATGATTATATTTTATTTTCATTTGTCATTTCACAATCCATTATTATTTAACATTTCATTTTTATTTGTAGATTCTCTGTTTTCTTTATTGATTTAGCGAAACGCTTTAACCGCAAAATGAAACAAATAAAAACATAAAGATTTGAATTAATTTCAGTGTAAGATTTAATATATTCTACTCTTTATGGGGAACAACCATTGAAAGTTATAGATTTATGTATTTCACTGCATATTTTAATGATTTTGTTATGGAGTAATTTTGTTGTTGTTACTTAAGCGAATTAAAAACTGTTTAGACTTTTAAGTTTAACTTTTTCTTCGAGGCCTATGCCGTATTAATATTTCATTTTCCTTCAAACCTAACAATTCATTTCGTAGTTGTTCAACGTCAGGTATAAACTTTTCATTTTAAAACTTTTCACATTAAAAGACATATTTAAGTTGATCGCATTTATGCATATTAAAGAGAGTTTTGTAATTTAGAAAGGCTAGTTTCAATTCTGAATTCATTATTAATGGAGTTTCGATTTAGATGAATTGAATGCGATTATGTCACATACATTTTAATGCCACTGTTGCCTACTACGGAATTCATTACAGAAATTTCTTTGTCAAATAGTTTAAATGTCGCACTTTCGAATCACTGAGCAATTTGATGGGAAAACAGAATGACACGAGCAGCTCTTAAACTGCGCTCAGTAATTGATTCTCTTAGAACAATTACAATCTTGCTAGATGATGGAGATGGAATTCTGAATAACTAACTAAACAAGTTTCTAATATTTTAACAAATTTAGCAAAGTATCGAAATAATTTGAAAGGAGTAGCAGTTACACATAAATTGAACATTTACACATATAATAAAGCTAGCATTTAATGGAAATATTTCCCTTCTTGGAATAACATTATGTTATAAAAGGAAATGTTACTAAATATTCAAATATTAGAAAAATCAACTAACTTAGTTCTTATACATAATTCAAATAAACTGCAGTACTTTATGTATCTGCGTGTAATTATTTAATTATTAGTATTATATATATATATATATATATATTTTTTTTTTGTGTCCTGTGATTAGTAGTTTCTACAATCTCTTTCTAACAAATGTAAGTTTTATACCACCTCTGTTGTGAAATTCCAAAATGTTACTGGCACTATGAACATTATCAAATATGGTCAATCAAAATAATCAGGGAATTTTGAACTGACTTATGATGTCCTCTCGTGCTAGCATTCTTAACGAATTAATGACCGGGATGCTGTGCTCTTTTTGAGGGTACAGCATTAAATTTTCTCAGGTCTTTTTTGGTTGAGCCCTCCTATCTACCGCACATGCTACTATTGCTCATGGCTGGTCTTTACATTCTTGAAGCATGGTAATATTGCTCCTGTAAAAATAAAATTTACTTTTGAAAATATGTCTCTCTTTAATAATGGCCTTTAGTTAATTTTATCAACACACACACACACACACACACACACACACACACACACACACACACACACACACACACACACACACACACACACACACACACACACACACACACACACACACACACACACACACACACACACACACACACACACACACACACACACACACACACACACACACACACATTCAGAATAGTTCATGTTCTGCGTTATCGTTTCGCCATTTTGCTGCGTCTCCTCGCTCTATATCTGGATCAAAATCCTAGGTTCGAATGTCATTAACTTCTAAATCAGGGACAGCAAATCACCCGTTAAGAATTATTTTTATTATTTATGAATTGTTTGCAGCTGAACAAGCATATGATTATTAAAGTGTTAAATATTGGTCGAGGACAAGAATTCATAGACAGTTATGTATTATTTAATATTTCAGAATTCCCTTGTTAAGATTTCAGAGGAATTTTTGCTAATAACAATTCATTCCTTTGTTTTGTGTTAAAATTTAGGAAAATCAGCCAAATATTATCAGAATATTATTTTGATTTTAAAAAATTTGATCCTTCTTTAGGTGCAGTAGTACTTCGACTTATTAATATCAAGTCCAACTGAATTCAACTCCACTGCACGGTAAAAAATTGTCCAAGATAAATTATCACAGTATTTGAATATGTAATATTAATAGTCTTGTTTTTATATTATGTAACTTTTGTTTTTATAGTTTTATTTGGAAATTATAAAATTAAAGTCAGATAAATAAATTATAATTTTTTCAAGAAAAAAAAAAAAAAAAAGAACTTATGAACACATGAATGAAATAACTTTTATAATAAAATCAGCATGTTTTTAAATGTCGTAATTTATTAAATGAGTATTTTTTGATAGTTCGGAAAGTAATTGTTGTAACCAAAACTGATGTAAAACCCTCATTTTTATAATAGAAACGTCTTAATTAATAGTTTTCTGATAACCAAAAGAAAAAAATCAAAATAAAATTAAAAGAAAATATTAAGCTTTCTTATGTTACAAGTTCAAGATGAAATTAAGGAAGAAAATTTGTCATTAATCTTAATTCTTATGTCAGATAAAACTGTCGAAAGAAAAACTGCATACGTGTTTGAAGATATTGAAAATCAAGTTAAAAAAGTGGAATATAATTTTCCATTCTACTTTGATTAATTAATCACTGCTTTTTTTTTAAAAATGTAATTTGATTTTGAGAGAATTTGGTGGGAAGCATGGTCATATAAAAACAATATTTTATTTAATCAACTTTCTAGATAAAATAGATACATTTGTAAATTTTAAATCTTTTAAAAGTTATTTCTTAAAACTCAGAACAGAAGAATTAGGTTTCAGTGTAACACATACCCAAGATAATTCATTCTCACCTTAATTGTTACAGAAAAGGAAAATATATGATTCCCGAATATATGAACAAAATTTTAAATAAAATTCAATTGAAACATCATTTAGTTAATATATGAGATACTTATAGAAATGTATTTGCAATATAGTATTTTTTCCATTTCATTAAAACATAGATTATAAACCCAAAATCATTATTTATCATTCAACTTAAATATTCACGATATGCGATGAAATACAGAGCTTTTTGAGTAGCAAATAATTCGTATTTTAATAAATTATTTCCATTTATTTAATTGATAACCAAATTTATATATATATTACAGTTAAATGACATTAGCATATGTCTCTGTAAGAGTAGCATAAAGACATGTTTTCTCTATAAAAGGTGAAATAAATAATTTTTATAAAAAATATTACTATAGCATTTTAAAAGAAAAGGATATTATAGCATTTTCAGCTAAATAAATTCCAAATATTTTCAAATTTTATCATCTATACATTCACAAATAAAAGAAACTGACACAAATAAAAATTTGTAAATTCACAAATAAACTAAATGTTCTACAAATAAAATATAGGAATGAAATAAAATTTAATGTAAGAATGAGTAAACTAAACTTTTCTTTTTCAATGGCAGATTGTAGACAGTTACAACAGCAACAGAGTCTATTAATCTATTGTGCTCTGATACCCAAGGAACCGGTCAGATCCAGCGACCTCTTAGCTGCCGAGGCGTTGCCCCGGGTGCAACACAGGGGGTGGGCCACCATCGCACCCTCACACATGCCATAGTGACCGTTTATAGGTTAGGCACCATTCATACCTCATTCACACACAAGGAGTGGACAAAGACAGGATAGAGAAAAAATACATCCATGCCTGAACCGGGATTCGAACACAGGACTTTCCTATCCGTAGTCAGGCACGCTGACCACTAGACAAGCTAGCTGGCAGTAAACTATAAACTTAATCTATATATAAAATGAAAACTGTAAAGTAATCTAGTCATTTTTTGACTGGTTTTTTGAGTTAGCTTTTTATATGCTATAATGACTTTTACATGGCAATTTTATTTTTATATAAAACCTTCAATACCGAAAAATAGGTAACATATCTTACACTAATGTTTCTAAAATATATATAAAAATTTGAAACTTCAAGAATTTTCTAATAAAAATTTTCAATTGTGTGAGAATACATCTAAAATACATACATTTTTATAAACAGGAATCTTTGAAAACATACACAAGGCTCGTAAAGCATTATCCAGCTGCTGAATTATATTTAGAACCTCTATCAGAACCGTAAGCTGAGGATAATGATAAATTCTTGCTTACATACTTCGTCTGATTGATGTACCTTATACAACCTTCAGTAAAAACAGTTGCAATTTGTTGTGTTTACATTGTTTCAATTCTTAGAATGTTTATCACTATACTTAATGATACTCTACTCTTTAAAGTGCTATGTTGTTGTTTCTAATCCCGAGATTATCTATCAGAGCTAGATAACCCCCATGAATCCGAAAATACCTAAGAAGTCTAAGAAAAGATTAGGTCCAGGAGAACAATGCCCTAGATTAATTTAGACATACCAAAATATGAGCAGGAAAGCTATGTCATTAAAGAACTATAATATCCATAAATATTATACCTATTGAATTTGACACACTTTGTTTTGAACTGTAAGCCCTTATTTTAATTTTGCGAACAATCTTTTTATGTAAAAGTAGTTTCTACGATCATGTGTTCATTTTTTTGAGTTGTTTAAAAATGCTTTATAAGACGCCAAGTATAACTTATATATACAAGATGCCCACTATAGTAGCCTATCATTCTCTTACTTTCGGAACAGTTGCTGCTATTTTTATAAACTTGATGGCTAGGGATAGTAAATTGGATAAGCGCTAACAAATGTGACCTCTCACAGCACTACTTGGTGTAAAACTTCAGAGTTGGCTTTCATATCTCAAAAATTGTGTGAGAGAGAGGGTTAAAATGAATTACAAAGTTATGGAGTGTTTTAGATTTAGTACGAAAAGACATTTCATTGTCATGGCTGTGAAAAATCGAACGGTTAAAATGTGGATTTGTATTTTCGTGATTTCCTACACTGTGATGACACAAACTGTGAACGTAAGGGAAAATATTATCTTTCGGGCTAAATACGACACCGCAATGTAGCACAGGATTGTCGCTTGCGATTCTTATTACAAAGGACTCTGGTTCAAGTCAAGAGAGTTGCATCCTTCTACTGATCTCAACATCAACTTAATGTAGCTTGCACTAAATATTAGAAATTGTTGCAGTATGCAAATACGTAAGTAACTTCACACCTGTTCATTTGGGACCACTAGATAAAAGGAAAATATCTTGTTGGACTTTTACTATGTTTCAACATAGTCATGACTATGATTTTCCAAAGGTGAGTATTGAGAGATGTTTTACTGTGCAGTGAAGGTGAACGCAATGCACCATCAGCAGCAAAGTGGTACCGGGAGCACTTCCCTGCAGGCCGCTATCCTTCTTATTAAACAAGCTTATCTGTTGTAAAACACTCAAGAGAGACAGCCTACATGTATAGTACAGCTTGATATAGCAGACTAGCAAAGGTAAGATGTCAAGTTCAATCACATGAAGTACTAGCATCCTCTCTCGCGTACCCAAAATGCAGTACAAGACAGAGCAATGAACTCTGTGGTTTCTCAAATAGTCGAGTTTAAAAAATCATACGAGAATCAGGCGCTTATCCTTACCGACCAGTGACTCTGCAGGTTTCATGGACGAGGATATCGAACAACGATATTGATGGTGCAACTTCATTATGAATTAGATACAGGTCCAGCCTACATTCTTGGCAGATGAAGTGTGGATGGAGGAGGCATACTTTTCAGGGAATGGCATGTACAATAGGCAACACATCCATTACTGGGAGCTAGAAAATCCTAGATGTTTTATTGATTTTAGACATCAAGTGAGGTTTGGTATTAACGTTTGGTGTGCAATTTACAGTAATAAGTTATATATTTTATGATGGCAGGTACACTATATTTAAAACTGCTGTAGAACGTAATGCTCGATTTTGTAGAGAACCTGCTGGTCTTTAATCTTAGGAATGTAAGGTTTCAATTTGATAGAGTGAATGCTCACAAGACATCTCTAGTTAAGCAATACTTCGTCATGGGATTCAGGAACCAAATAATTGTGTGCGGTGGTTTTGAAGGATAAGCTCCACGTTCACATCATCTGTTTTAACTGAATTTTTCCTGTAGGGATATTTAAAACAACAGGTATATGCAATCATTCCTCAAACAGTCAGGACCTTAAACGATGCATTACTGACACTTATCAAAACGCGTCACCTTCTGTGCTCCAACGTGTGTAGTGTGAAAGTCAAACCAAATGACCAATGCAGTTGACGGTGCGAAGTTTGAATTCCTTAAATAAAGGTATATTGTTATAGATAATTGTTTTTTCTTTCTATGTTCATTTGTCACCTTCGCAGAATCAAGAATCATGAAAATACAAATGCGTGTTTTAGCCGTTCTATTCATTTCAATGAGTCAATGAAGTGTCTTTTTGTACTAAATCAATAGCGCTCTACAACTTTGTAACTCACTTTTTATCCCTATCTCATACTATTTTCAAGATCTGAAAGCTAACTCTTTAATTTCCCACAAGGTGGTGCTGTGAGTGGTCTCGTTCGGTAGCGCATATCCAATTTATTATATTTAGACACCACGTTTATAAAAGTAACAGCAGTCTCTCGGAAATTAAGGTGGAAACAAGAGACTTTAGTGGGTATTCTGTATGTTTGCAGAAGAAAACATGTCACTATAGTGTTCATATGTAACACAAACTGTTCTTAGTCATACAAACTTTGTAGCTAAACACAAACTTTGTGGTTATGACATACTTTAGCAAATGAATGTGTTGAACCAGAACGATTCTCCTAAAAACATGGATAATTAGGTTGCGATTTGAACATTAAGATTTTTTCTGAAAATCAAAGTATTTTTACCTTAGCCCAGCAATCTTGTGTTACTGTAAGGATGTTATTTAATAATACATCGTGTCTTGATGATAACGGCACATTGGTGTTCTCTGTATGTAAATCCAATGAAACTAAGGTTGCTAATTAAACTTGTACTTATAGGAAAAATCCACACTTTGCCTTTGTGTAATTTTTCAGAACATTTGTTCCTCACACTATTATAAGACTATGTGAGTTTCGGGGAACATGTCTGACTGACTTGTGAGATTATAGGACATCTTGTGACAAAAATTTGATTCTAAACTGTTGGACCCATTACTAAAGATAACTGATGGTTGAGTGTCTGATGCTGTTCTATGTGCTGCTTCTTTCGGTTAAATACTGGTTGTTTTTAAGTGTGGTAACTCAACTAAAAACGATGCTGTAACTTCTATTGACGTTTCATCTCTGTTTGAACTAATACTATTGCTTAAAGACAAAACATTGGGTGATTCTGTGTTCCTCAGATCTGCTATTTACATAAGCTTTTATTCTCAGCAATCGATAATTTTGATACATAAAAATCATCTTCGTTTGTGTTCTGGTTGCAGTTTTTCACGTATGTCACTATATAGTTTATAAGAACTTTGGTTTTATGAAAGCACCACTTTTCTGCTACCATTCCTTATATCCTCTCATCATTGTAATGTAATGTCAATATCATCACGTGGCTTATTGTTGCTTGTAACGCAAGTATCCTATAAAACCACACACGTCTATTGGACTTCCTTAGAAGATTCATGTATTCCGTTGAGCTTCATATATGGGCATCCATCCATGATTAGAATGTTAACTATATGTTTTTGTGGGCTGTATGTAGAAATAAGATGCATATCCATGATGGATAAGATTTAAAGGACTGATATTTAGATTAGCAATGAACGTAATTTTTACGTCCATGTTAGATGCAATCTGAACGTCTAAAGTGAATGTAATTATAACGTCTATAGTGGGTGTTTTCTGAACTTGGATGTTATTTTAAATAGTGCAAATGTGCTTCTTTGTTTATTCATTGTTGTGTTGTTGTTTCTTATCGTACCTGATTAGCTATACCTAATCAGGTAGAATAAGTAATAGGTTGAATCAAATCCATGAAACTGTGAACTAACAAAAAAATCCAGAAAACAAGAGGAAGACTTAAAAAAAGTCCTCTTTTTCAAGTCCAAAGCTAGAAAGTACCAGGGGTTCATTGATAAAGGTGAATGTCATATCCTCTGTACATTTGAAGACATGGAACACCTTAAGGCAGAGGACTGACTTCACTCAGATTTTATTTACTGGTTTTATATGTAAACCAAGAAATGACTTTCATGTCAAAGGTGACCTTTTCAGGAAAAACACTCTCGAGATACTTCGCCCATTCCGCTTAGTGACACCTCTTTGCCAATTTGAGGCAACCAGTAGGACTTGAGAGGGATTTATTGTTGTTATAGTGTTTAATTATTGCTTGCTAGATAAAATGATAATCATATAGGAATATAGTAAATTAAATTGTGTTTTTTTAAATCCTTCATATTTTAATGTTTTGAAATAAATAATTATAATGAGAAGAAAGTCTTTAAAAATCTGAATCTAGTGTTATTTATACGAAAATTCTTTGAAAAGAGAATTTATTATGAGAAAGAAAATATTAATTTGACCTTAAATGTACTTTCACTCAGATTTGAAATTGTTACAGATGTATTTTCAATGGAAAAAATTTACTACTTTTATTTAAAAACAATTGTTTTGACGAAAGCAGAATGCTTAGATCATTAAATTTTGAAATTCATTTTGGTTTAGAAACATGTAAGCATTCAAAATAGATTAAAAATTACAGGAGTATTACTATTAAGTTATTTTCTCAAATAGAAACCATTACAAAATTTCTGTATCCTAAAAATTAAAATATTTTTCATTTAAAATTACTTATTATTATTTTTTCTGAGAAATAGTAATTTATATACTGATCTCTCTCTCTCTCTCTCTTATTGATGTTAAGGATTTCATCATTATTTATAAGACTCATCATTCATCAGTCTTATATATAACTCCAAAACTTAAGATATGTTTCAGTAGTAAATTAAAAATATATAGTACGTATTTTAATAAATATATCTAAACAAAAAATTTTTAATCAAGATTTTGCTCTAGCAAATGATAAAATCATTTCAATAAATTATTTTGATTAAGGTTTGATTTGTATTTAAATTTTAAATTGATTAAAATAGTTAAAAGATTTTGAGGATTAATATTTTTTATATTTTGAAGTTTAATTAAGCTTTGTTTATTTCCCATGAAGGATTATTTTCCCTCAGACGTGGTAATTCCAAAGTTCAACGTCTTCTCTAGACAGAAGTTTCTGGGAGAAGTTGAAGAACGAATTAATGGTATTTTTATTTCAATTGTGTGGAAATACGGTATATAGTTTTATATAAAAATGAATAATTATTTATATCTTTTATGATTTAGTTGCTGGATGGCTTAATGATGATTCACCAATGTAGTCCGTGATGAACTAGTTTCTGAGTTATTTGCAGTTTATCTTTCGGTTCAATTACTCGCAAGTTTGATTCTCACTCTTCACAAGTTTAGTCAGAATGATTCAGAGACCACTTTAAGCTTTAAGTCTGGGGCAAATTAGCCCTTGTACTCAAAGAATGAATCTAAAGAAACAAAAAATCGATCTTAATAGAATTAATATTTGCTAGGAACAGGGCATTTAGGCCACAAATTATATTTTTTTAAGAATTCTATAATGGATTATTAGGATAAAATAAAGCTGATTATAATTGCTTATAGTTAGAAAAATAAAGTAGAAAATAGCTTTTATTCATTTCTTTCAGGAAAAATAATGTAAGAAAATAAAGATTGTATCGAATATTTCATGTTGATTTTAAGTTTCTATAGATATATTTTTTATTTTCGTTTTGTGCATCTTTTTTTATGAAAAATTATACATTAATTATATTCTTTAGATCTTAATCATCGCCTGTGTAAACTTTTAAATTATGTAGAAAACAAATTGGTGTGAAAAGTTTGTTTTCACCTATAAAATTAAATAAATTACTAATTGAATGAATTAATGCATTTCTGACGAGTATTATACTGTTTAAAATTCCACATTCTATACTAATTTGAGTAATTTAAGCTTTTAAATTTTTTGTTACTTTTTATTTTGGTTTAATAATTTTACTTTCCATTACTTGGAGTTAAAAATCGAAAATGTAAAAATAATTATGCTAATATTAGAAAAAAGTTGCATAAAAAATAAAAAAAAAATAAAAAAAAAAAACATTTATTTATAAAACCACTTGAAAAAATTGCATTTCAGAAATGCAAACTATTTTTTGGATCTGAACGTCCAAAGGGAAATTGTAAAGTAGACATTCAGTAGAATTAGGAATTAAGCATGTCTTTAAACAAAATAATGGACAAAGTTTCAGAAGTAAAGCTCTGGAACTAATATTGCCCCGTTATTTCAATTTAAATTTCATTGATTAATCTTTTTTAATGGTTGATATTTTGACTTTATAAACATAGCATAATTTACAACTTTATATTAAGTATTCATTTTTAACTTCTTTATTGGTTTCTTAAGTTAATTTATCTAACCTAATAACTAAAAACATATTAATTCACCATAGTAAATATCACATTTATTTGTTTTTAGAAATTGATTAGATATTGAATTTTATTTCATTAGTGTTTCAAATGCTGTTATACTATGCATGAAAGTGAATATGCTTGGCTCATCTTCATCTCTAAATTTACTGAAAAAATATTTATAAATAAACTGTTATGTTCGCTATCAATATATAATTTTTACTAAGCATTTTTTTATGTGTTAATTATTATGTTGTTCTCATGCATCTTCCTAAATTATAATTTACTGTATTTTAATAAAAAAAGATGGCTTTTAAGTATTTTAAATGATATGATATATATATACTTTAAAAATATGCAATAATCTTTGAATATTATTTATTAAACTTATTGAAATAATCTAAATAAAATACCATTTTATAATTAATTGACTGAATATTTAATTTATTTTTAAACCCCAATGGAATCAAACAAATTGACAATTTAAAAACGAACTAGAGAGTTTAATTAAAAGAAAAAAAACATTAATCTTTCCAATAAAATTAATATTTGTGTTATAAAATTATAAAAAATATTAGCGAACTCATAAAAAAATTTCAAAAGAAATAAAATATAAATTATTTCATATTTTTATTTCTTTTGATATTTTTTGTTTAATAACTAGTCATGAGAAGCATAACATATTATCTAAAATTTTTAATATCAATATAAATTAAAAAAATATTAAAAATATAAAGCTATACAATTTATTTTAACATTTCTCTTACAAATATTTGTTCTCTTTTAATATATAATTTATTTATCAGTTAAACAACCAACAGATATTGTAAAGTTTAGGGTAAAAAAATGCATGTACTAAAAATTAAATAAAAGTATTATTTAAGTCATAGAAACACGTATGTCTTGAAAACAAATTATACAAAAGTTTTAAATACCTTCTATTAGCACTTACAATCAACTTCCGTAACCCTTCATAAAGCTGGTATCTTATAAAACTGCCCTTTTTGCATATTTCTTGACATGAAAGCACGATTGGCTGTTACCTAACATATTTGCATACTTCCATCTACCTCTGCAGCGATTTGCATCCTCTTCAACTCTGATTGGCTTCCGAAAATCAGTATTTTCCTCTCCGTGCTTAACTTTTGGAAGTGAGTATACATACATATTTATAATATATGTATACATGTAAAGCAGTAAATATACAATTTAAATCAATAAATATAGTATATGAAGTGCAACACATTTGCTCTTGGGGGAAATGCTCGAAGATCTTAAGACATATATCATTCATCCATGTCAAAAAAGAGTGTTTAATTTTCATAACTGACGATCGCTCTTTTGATGAAGACGTAGTCCCTATGCTTTCCTCCTATTCTTTGTATTGTATATTGTTTTATTCTTGTCAGTGATTTTTAAACACTTCATCTTATTATTTTTATTGTTCTTCATATTGTATCTTATATATATATATATATTATAGTAAATAAAAATTTTTTAATAGTTTCCACTTAAAATTTAATTATTTTAAAGTTTCTAAAAACAGCACTGTTAATTATTAGAAGTTAATTTGATTCTTTGTTACAGATAAAAGAGAAATAGAGTCAGAATAATATAATTTGCCACTTTTACAAATAAATTCTGTAAAATGTATTTGATGGGCTAAAAGTCAAGGTAAATTAAATGACTTCTTTTGTGCTCAGCAAGTAATTGATTCTTCTAAAACAGCAAATACGCCACTGTTAGGGTCATCGAGAGGAATAAAGTGTTCACTTTATAAAGTTTGTAATAGTCTAATCTATTTAGTGAACTTTTGAAAGGGTTTTCTAAATGGTTAATTTTAATGATGTCATGTTTACAGAAACAAAGTTTCTATGGGTATTCAGCTTCATTTTATTTATTTTAACCAAAGTAACTGCTAATGCTGACTTTAATTAGCCAAACAATTGTATCTCCAAATATATTATACATTATAAATTCAAAGAACAAGTGTTATTTTCTCTTTCACAGAGTATGTGGATAAATAAAAGTAATACTAATCAAGACTGTGTTAAATATAAAACCTTCTCTCTCCAATAATGAATATCTTTAATAATAATGTGTGAAATGTCTTTACTAATAAATACTAATGTTTATGTTGCTTGCCTCATGTGAGAAAAATATCAATTAGTTTACTTAATGTAATTTGTTTTAAATGAAGTTTCAAAAATAAAATTCATAACTTAAGAATTGAAAATAAAATGCTTATGCCTGAAGGTCAAAGGCTTAAGGTAATTCAGTTTAATTCAAAACTTATAATAAGTTCGTTTCTATTGAACATTTTCTATAGAAACGAACCACTGGTCAACAGTGGTTTTGGTGCCAAAGATTTTGGAGGTGATTTTATATGAATTCGATGCGCTGAATCCAAATATGCCATTAATTTTTGCCTACCAGCTTGAATTTTTAAGATATCAACATTTTAATGAATCATGCATTACACTATTTTAAAAGAAAAACCATGGTTTAAACAAACAAATTAAACAGGGAATTTTTATTATATTACATATATATTGCTTATTAAATACAAAAGAAAACAGAAAAAGTCATGATTTAAACAAATTACTCACTGAACATTTCGGAAACTTCTTTTGCGTGACATTCTTGAATTTATTTTGGAACAATTCCGTTTTAAAGTCCAGCAGTAATCTGCCATCATGTGAGTATCCCATCTTCCTTGATAGCGATCCTCCATACATTTTATATATATCTTGGTGAAATCTTTCACCTTGCTCCTCACTAATGTCTCCTAAATTATCAGGAAAACGGTCTAAGTGGCTATGTAAATAGTGCACCTTAATGCTCATGTTACACCCAAGGGATCTGAAATTATTCAGCATTTCATTGACTAATTCAACATAGTTTTCAGCTTTGTGTTTACCCAGAAAATTTTGGACAACTGAAACAAATGAATTCCAGGCTTTTTGTTCAATCTCATTCATTGAATTTATGAAGTCAGGGTCTTTAATCAGCTGTCTTACTTGTGGGCCATCAAATATTCCTGCTTTAATTTTTTCTATACTCAGCTGATTCATTTTTTCCCTATATATGCAAAGCATGATCCATTCTTATCAAGAGCCTTTACAAACTGCTTCATTAGACCCAGCTTGATATGCAGTGGTGGAAAGATGATTTTCTCTCTTGGAACTAAAGGATCGTTGATATTCTTTTCCCCAACATCCATGTTTTCTCTCCTAGGCCACTCTTTTCTAACCCAGTGTTGCGTTTTGTCTCTGCTATCCCAGAGGCAAAAGAAACAAGGATATTTTGTGTGGCCACTTTGCTGTCCAAGGAGAAAGTTTTCCATTTTTAAGTCTACATAAATCATCCATTGGTGTTCACGATACTTTATTTTTTCCAAGACCAAAGCTATGGTGTCATATTGCTCTTTCATTTTCGTTGAGTGAGCAATTGGTATTGAGCCATATTTGTTCCCATTATGTAGAAGAACACATTTCAAACTTCGCTTTGAGCTGTCAATAAATAGGCGCCTCCAATATTGGATCTGGAAAATATTCAGGAAGACCCATTTTTACCAGGAGTTTTCTAACAGCATGACAAAATACAAGATTTTGTTTTTCAGAGAAAAAAGGTAGCAGATCTTTCTCCCTTATGAGATAGAATGTAATTTTCGTTCCTGGTTCAAGTAATTTTTTTCCCTTCAACCTGGAAGCCAGTAATTCAGAAGCTTCTTTCGACAGATTGAGATCTCTAGTGAGGTCATTTAACTCATCTTGGTTGAAACATTGAGGAATTGATGATATCGTTTCAAAATCACTGTCACCTTCAGTAGTATCAGAATTCTGATCAGAGAGACAATAAGCGTCCTCACAGAGTTCTGGTAGCTGGTGAAAAGTTGGAATTGGCACTTCTTCTGAGTGAGGGATAGGACGTCTTGCAGAGATTAAATCTGGATAAGTCCACTTATTACGGTTCTTTCGATTGATCCCAGTAATATTTACTAGGCAGAAATAACAGTCATCACAGTGATTTTTTTGGTTCTCTCCAAACCATTGATACAACGAATTTCAGGCTTTTCCTTTTCCTGGTAGTCCACTGTCGTAAATGCTCTGTACAAGTTTTACAGACAATATGTGGTGCCCAGGTTTTGTCCTGATCACCAAGTTTAACACCAAAATATCCAAGATAAGCCCTCTTTACAAAGTCACTAATAGATTTTCTGTTTTCCAGTAGCGTGTATTCTCCGCATATGTAGCAAAAAATATCAGGATGATGTACACAACTTCTTCTACTTGAACTCATTTTATTTCTATTCAACAACACAAATACTTAGATTTACTTTTTAACAACTCGTTACTAAAGAGAAATTTCATATGACGCTAACCCCTCTATCTATCTGCCCCGCCGGAATTCACGAACTATTCTCAACTCTCAACTGCGGTTGAAGCTTTGAAGGTCACTTCAGATAGTGGACAGACATATCCATCTATCGGATTTCTATGGAACTAACTGGATAGCACTAATAAGTAGGATTCAATCCCATTTATTAAGAATTTGTCAACTAATCAGTTATATATCTCATATTGTTTGTCTTCTTTTTGTAATAAATGAATTAAAATAATAATTTTTAAAAATAATAATTAGTTATTTCCTAAATATTATTATTTTAAATTCAATTGGTTACAAAAGGAGACTGACAATAGGGCAAATATACAAGAATCTTTCCCGGTATAAATTTTACAACACTTGTACTTGAAAGTACTAAATAGAAAAAAAGCATTGATAGATAAGTGAATTTATCTAAAAATCTAGAGCTGATACAGAAAAACTGCTTTCATATTTAGATTCAGGAATAAAAATATAGTTAAAATCTGCTCTAAAATCCTAAGCACAAAAAAAAAATTTTTTTTTTAGGCCTGTGAAATCATTTGCTAATAAATTAAGGTCTATGATGTTCGATATTTAATGATCGCTTCATTTTATTTGTGTACAATTTATTATTTTCATTTTAAAGGTATAGATTCATTTTCTGTTATGATATTTTTAATTTTTAGTCTTATTTATATTGAATCACATCTATTGAAGATAAATGATTTCGTTTATGAAAAATTTCTTAGTGTTTTTTATTTAAAATGCATAGGAATGTTTTATCTGCTTGAGACATGCAGATAACAACATTAACAAATAATATAATTAAAAATCAACTATGCATAACTTCTATCATTTTTCCAGCTTTTGCTGTTGTACATCACTTCTAGTTGTAATATTTTGGGAAGACATCTGAATTGCTTTTACAATTTGAATTGCTCTATGCCAATGTTTAATAATTTTTGCACTTAATATTGCAATATTATTCTAAAAGTATATCATTTAATGGAAACTTCAAATAAGAAAAAATGATTAAAATATTTCATTTCAGAACACTACAATTAACGTATTCAGTATAGACTTTTTCTCTTATTTTTCAAAGATTTTGCTGTAGAAGACGAAGGGAGAAATTATAATATCTCGAAGTAATATATATGTCAAATAAATGGATAATAAATACAAAATACACAGGAAACTAAATGCTAGTTATAAAATTATAACAGTGCATATAATGTGTAAAATATAAGCAATAACGTATATGAGATGTTTATTTTATCTACTACTGTTTTTCAAATCCATTTACTCACAAAACTACCATGTAATTATCTAAAAAAATAGCGTGGAAAAATGTCAAGCATATTTTTTATACCAAAGATTACTTATTTTCTAATCAAATATCTAAATATAATTATATTTTATTTGTTACCATTTAGGCTAAAAATTACATTATCATAAAATTGTTGATTATTATTTAAAGTTGGTTTCAGTGATTTGACTATGGCATAGATTTTTATCATAAGACTTATTCGTGCAAACTTTTTTCTTAATTAGTAAAAGGTTTTATTTTTCAGACAGATGTCTTTTATATAAATGAAATTAAAACATTTATTAAGTTTTCTGAATATTTAAATTAAAAATAATCTATTTCAGTGATTATATAACACTTTCAAAAGGCATGTCTATTAAATTAAAATTGCTTACTACTTGTAAAAGTCAATTTGAATTTACTTAATTAAGAATGAAGAGAGATATTTTTCATATATCATGTTTTTTTTATTTCTGCGATAACTTTAAAAAGAATTAATCAAATAATTGTCCATATATTTGACGAAAAGTTTATATAGAAGCTTCAAAATATCCAATTATTTTTAATTAATGTATTTTGACATTTCATATCTCAGTAACTAATATTTGGTATTATAAATGTGGGGAAATTAATAAATTTAGGCATTTTTTTAAAATTATTATAATATTCGTTATAAAAATTTGTTATTTTACAAAAAATATGGTATGCGAAATGCATAAAGTGTATTTTAATTTTCAAAAATCTCTTAAATTTAAGTAATTTTTAAACTCAATTTTAATAATCATTATGCTAGTGAATATATACCGCAGTCATATATATATATATATATATATATATATATATATATATATATATATATATATATATATATATATATATATATATATATATATATATATATATATATATATATATATATATATATATATATATATATACAAAAGATTGAATTTTTATACATTATTTACTTTTCTAAATTTTAAAATGAATAATTTCAAAATCGGAATTTATATATATTATGTTTGCATCATTGTTTTTCTTTTAATGTATTTTAATCATTTATTTACACAAATGACATCACCTTCATTTTTTTATCGTTAAAATGTTACATCTTGTACAAAAATAATTTCAAAAGTGATTTTAATTTTTGGTTACAAGAGCTTTCTTTAAGGATATTATCATGAAGAAAGCAAATTTACCCAACTATGATTGTATTCTTGGTTAATAAAATATTCCTTCATTCGCATTTATTTCAGCCATAAAATTCTTGATAACGAGGTGTTTCCTTTATGAGGGAACATAATTTGTTTTTCTAACAATATCTTCGAGAATATCTGATCAGTTAGGAAAAAAAATTTAATTGGGATTTTATTTCGAAGAACATGAGAAATAGGAAAAACGAAAATACAAAAATTGTAATTTAAGTTATAAAATTTGATTTACTCCATTAATTTACAATGAATTACCTAAAAAATAGATTGTTGTTTTGCTTTCTTTACATTTCGAAAATGATAAGAAAGAAATAGAAGGACATCCTATTTTAAAAATATCCTATTTTCAAAAGCAAAGCTTTATTTGTTTTGGCATTCTTTTTAGAAAATAAAGTATAAAATGTTTTGGTAATGGTGTTATATATTGTTCTTTTAAAATAAATCTCTTTTGAATCTCTCTCTCTCTCTCTGTAATGGTGGAATTATAATGTATTTGAAATAAAATACTTATTCATTACATTCTTCATTTATTATGTTGATAAAATATTATAGTATAGCATATGTGTGTTTTCCAAGAACGTGACTTCAAATTAGTAAACTATAAACTATAAAAAAGGAGTTAATTATTGCAGCAGAAACATAATTGTTTTAGAATTTCCAGTATACGACTATTTTTTCTAGATATTTAAAATAAAACAGATATGGTTGCTGAGTAGTTTTCTTGAACTGTATGTAAAAATGTATTTTATTCAAATTATAATTTTTAGTTTTTTTGTTTAATTAAAGGAAATTTCTTATAATATTTTTAGTTGTTTTGTGTTAGTTGTTTCAAATCAAGGTAATAAACAGAATGACCATCGTTAAATTACTGTATCTTAGTTATTTACGGAAGAAACTATCGCTAAGATAGGAAATTTTACATGGGATATGATAAAAAAATAGAAATTTATCTGTATGAATATAAAAATATAGTTCAAAGTTTACCCGCTAGAGGGCTTTTATAAAATGAATTAATAATTTAGCAAGCATTAATAGTAGTTAAAAAATTTCTTAGCAAAACAAGTTCAACATGCAAACCATCATTTCCAGTGACCACTTGAGATTTTAAGATAGCATTTTCCACAGTGTGTTCTAAGAAATGCTTATACTATGTTGTGAAATGCTGTTGATTACGTTGTAAAATAAAATTAGCTCTTAGGTAATAGCAACCTATGAGATGTTTTAAATACTTCTAAAAGAAGTGGAATTTGTGTGGATTAAGATTTGGAGAAGGAAATGAGATAACAGCTTCCGAAAGTTAGGACTGATTCTGCCCCATTTTTTGAGGTAATTTTCTCAGCATCTATTTTTTGATCTGCACCAATTTTTGAGAATATATATCGAGGAGGTATTCAACACGACGGAATATCTGTAGAGATCATCCATCTTACTTAAAATTAGTGATAGAAAGATAATAACATACTTTCAGATCAAAAGCAATTTTATTCTGTAATATCAAAGCATATCTTTGCCTGTTGTTGTTGCATGCCCCCGAGGTCAGCAGCGCTAGACAAGGTCCATGAGCGAGTATACCCTTAAAAAGTTCAGTGCCATAAGTGGATTCTCCATCAGATGTCTCCCAGAAAGACAAAGGCATTGAAGAATAGGTTAAGGAGAGGCCTGTTCATTTAAGCACTTAAAGCAAATTTGAATGGGGAAGGGTTGCAGCCTTCGTTAGTCCATAAGATTGGAGTGCCAAAAGGAGGAGGACTGACTAAGCTCCGTAACCTCAGGTTTTAACTGAGCAAATTGGAGTGACCTTCACACCTTGGGTGACTCTACCAAAAGAAAATCTCCCGACGTACTTCGCCCACTCCGCCCATTAACACCCCCACGCCGGCATCTAGTACACACTGTGAGACTTGAAGGGGTATCTCTGCCTGGTAATTGGATATGTGAATGGAACTCTAGCAGCTGAAAAAAATATATGTTAAATGATACATGTATTGTGATGTAGGTGAGCTCTGAATTATACGTTAAGTTCAACGAGTTTGTAATAATTACCTATTATCAAGCTCTTCCTAATTTTGAACTTAAATCAGATGACGAAGTTTCACTTGAGCTGGCACTTCCATCTTCACATCCACGCCACAACAGAGGAAGAACATTAGACATAGCAATTTAATGCGTGCGTGGACGCATTCCCACCTCTATAAACTAGCAACCCAGTGAGGGTGAATGTGGTCACCCCCTCCCAACTGCTGATCTTATAGGAAGAGAAGTGAAGCTAATGAGCCGTTAAGGCTCATATAAATGATGCAGTTAAATCTGAAAACAACCTCTGCACAATTTTTATCTAACACACACACACACACACACACACACACACACACACACACACACACACACACACACACACACACACACACACACACACACACACACACACACACACACACACACACACACACACACACACACACACACACACACACACACACACACACACACACACACACACACACACACACACACACACACACACACACACACACACACACACACACACACGATAGACATTGGTACTTCGTTTTTAGTTGCAAACTTTATTTTCTTCCATTTGAAACTCACCAGTCTCTTTTACTGATTGCAGATGCAGATTTTTTTTTATTTCTCAGAAAAAAAAAATACAAATGAAAAGTTTTCTACAAATTTGGCTACTATTGAATAAGGATTTTTTAAGATTAATAGGATTTGACAATTTAACCACGACACTCAATCTTGTTAGTGTAAAGACCTTTTGATTATCAATATCCAGCATTAGAAACAAATTTCCATGAAAGAGTAGTTTTTATAACACATGCCACGTGACGTAGACACAATTTTGCTTCTTTATAGCAGTTATTTGTGCTTTCAAAAATAAATTTATTAAAGAAACTCAAGTATCAGCACTGAGAAACAATTACTTTCTTGAACGTTTTTGTTTTTCTCGTGTTGCCACTAAATGAGTAAATTATATATATATATATATATATATATATATATATATATATATATATATATATATATATATATATATATATATATATATAACTAAATAAATAAATATATATACATATATATATCAGTGTTTCTCAAACTTATTTCTTCTACCACCCCCTTTGAAAATTAATTATTTTTCATCACCCCCCCCCATTTTTTATACACTCCTAAAACTTAAAAACCAGAATTTCATTACTTTAATTAATTTAGTTATAGTTAATTATATTAGTCGGTTCTGGTGTTTAAGCTAACATTCTTAACTAGAAATTTTTACCAGTTAAAACGCAACTTTATAATATTAACCAGTTAAAACGCAAGTTTATAATATTAATAATATATTTTAATCAAATTAAAAGAAACAGTGATAGAGACATAGGTAATCAATTTTAGTTTTTAAACTTATCTATTGGGATGGATGAATTTCATGATTTTTAACAAGTTTGTTGATATCAGGTTCGATTTGTAACTTGCAAATGATTTCTCTTTTTAGTAAGCAGCGTTGTCACAGCGCTAAATCCCCATTCACACAAATATAACGATGGAAATGATATCAAAAATTGCTGAACGATCAACCACAATCCAGGGTACAAATGTGAAATTGACTTTTGTAGTCAAAATTGTTGGTAGCCATTTTTAAATTTGATTTTTATTTTTTCGTTCGTTGTCAGTTCTTTAAGTTCTTCTTCCAGCTGGGGTGATATTACTATGTTGACTTTTGAAAAAGGATCTAACACTCGGTCTGGTGTTTCCAACTTCAAAATGTCCTGGAATCTTTCAATTAAATCCCCGTGAAGATTTTCCAAATGTTGGCAGTAGACGAGCAAGTCGTCGTTGTTGCAGGATACTGATAAATTGGAAAAATTATGGAACTCAAGCCTGCCGATATTCTTATTGGGTAAGAGCAGCTTGGCTACGAAAGCAGCGACGATATTTTTTGTTTTTATTAAGTTCAAGTCATCGCCTTGAAGTTGGAGATTATTATCATTAAGCAATGTATAAAGGTCTGTCAGGTATGCGATATCATTCTTTGATGTGATGAGCTTTTCACGCAAGGCTGTGTCTTTGTTTTCCTAGAACTCTATGATAGATTCAAACAGATTGTAAAAACGAATCAGACAATTTCCTTTTGATAGCCAACGCACTTCTGAATGAAAGTTCAATCTGTTGAAATCTTCATCATTAGCAACACAAAACTGATTAAATAATTTGTAATTTAAAGAGTTGTTTCGAATTTTATTGATTGCTCTGATGACACGTTGCAATGATTGAAACAGTTGTTCACTTAAATTTCTAGCAACTAAATGCTGCCGATGTATAACGCACTGTACAGCAATCACATTAGAAATTTTGTTTTTTAAGTACGACATGAAGCCTCTTTGACACCCTGTCATAGCTGGAGCACCATCTGTAGCAGCTGATATAATATTCTTCGAGAGAATTCCTTTTTCATTACAAAATTTTTCCAGTGTTTTAAATATGGTTTCTCCTTTTGTGCCTATCTCTAAATTTCCAGCAAATGAAAGTTCTTGACATATTTTTTCATTTTTAATGAAGCTCACGTAAGACAACAGCAATGCTTCATTAGTTGGTAAATTGAACTCCTTCAACTGAATTGAAAATTGACTAGTCTTCAGATGATTGCACAATGACTCTTCAATGCTTTCAGCTATTTCATCAATTTGTCTTTGTACAGAATTATTGCTCAAAGGAATTTTTCGAATTATATCTGCCTCCAGTTTATGGAGAACAGTAGTTATAACTGCTTTTATCGCCGGCAAAATGAACGTTTCTCCAATGGTGTGTGGTTTACCTGTTTGAGCAATTAATACAGAGATATTGTATGACATTAACACAGAGATATTGTATGACATTAATATAGAGATATTGTATGACATTAACACCGAGATATTGTATGACATTAACACAGAGATATTGTATGACATTAAAACAGAGATATTGTATGACATTAACACAGAGATATTGTATGATCGTCATAGTACTGCTTAGCAGTCATTGAAAAAAGTTTCGATACACTTGGCTGAGCATTATGCTGCTTTTTCAGATCTTGAAAATAGTCTACATTTTTGTCCTTTTTATCTGGATGCATATTTAAATGTCTTGAAGGCTTCATCGCTTCGTTCGAAAATGTTTTTGAACAAAGAAGGCACAAAGGCAAAGATGGGTTTGTCGAATTTTCTATATTTAATATATTCTGCAATGTATTGCCGTTTCTTCTATTTTGCTTGTGACATGAAATTTAAGTTCAACAATTTATTTACATGCTTTTTTTCAAAAATATGTAAATAAGTTGTTGAACTTAAATACTCGTTAAAGATAACGCGCGAAACTACTAATGAAATTATAAGAAAAATTATAAACTTTTCTATAGGATTTAAATACAGCAAACACCGACAGGAATAAGACAAACACACACAAACTCGTTTATCTCTTTCGACGCTCAATCGTACTGAGAAAGTTAGGACAAGTATCGATGAACCAGCCGATTGATACTACGTACAGTTCGTTTTCGTATTGCAAAGCCGCCACCTGTTGACGATTCTATTCTGAAGTGGGGCGATAAGCTGAGATGGACTTTTTCCTCAGACCGGAAGCACGCATTTTAAGCAAAAATTACTCTTTTGTCTCAACCCTATTTTGATGAACTCGAAGGAGACCTGACGCATGCGTAAAAGCGCTGAAGGTTTCTCCAAACGAAAACGGACAGTACGTCTACAGAGCACAACATCATAAGTACACCGGCTCCCACAGCTAGTCTTTTCCCTGGAATGTTTGCCACATTTGGCGATTCATGCATTTACACAGTTGTATGCTTTTCGTCATTTTACAATGTACGCGCATACGGCGAGCGGGCTATCGTACGAAATCTATGTTAAGTATTTTAAGTTTTTATACCATCATACAGAGTAGAAATATAAACTATGTATTCGTTATTGTGTAGTAAGTAGGTTTAAATTCTAGTGAAATTTAAAATATAAATTAAATCAAATTACAAATCTACCATCGCCCGCCTAACCCAAGTCAACGCCCCCTCTAGGTCTCAAACGCCAACAAGGGGGCGTTATCGCCCACTTTGGGAAAGACTGTACATATATATATATATATTGTTGTTTAGAATTTTCTCACACACAACTGAAACATCTTTACATTTGTTTTACTAAATTCTTAGAAATATTTATATATTCCAGAGAAAAATATGTAATTTAAATTTATTCAAAGAAAAAACAATAATATTTTTACTTCAAATAGATTTAATATTAGCTAGCCTACCGATGGTGGAGTGGTTATCATGCCTAACTTCGAAGCAGTAGGTTTCGTGTTTGAATCCTGGTTCCGAAACGGATGTTCCTTTTTGAGTGTGTTTCTTTATCCTTTAACTTTCGGGGCGATAACAGCACACCCACTGGTTGCTCCTTTATATATGATGCCATTACACACGTTTTTCCTAATATCGCTGAATAGGTATATCCACTTATCGACTGATCGATGGCACCACCAGAGGATCCACTTCTTTAATTTTGACTCGATCTGGAGGGAAAGGAAATGTTTTCCTGACCATTATACCCATGGTAACTGCTCAATGACGGATGACGGACTTTCGATTCCATAGATGTAACGAGCACGTACATCACACATACTAAGTGAGTCTTTGGAAGCATTGGGAATCGAACCCAGTACTTCAAGATGTAAGTCTGATGTCGCAACAACTAAACTACCACGGTGCCAATGGAGTTGATTGACAGAATATAATGATTTTATTTATAAATATCTTTAAAACCGACAGCAGAACATGGTCAAATTATAGTTTTGTAACTAACATTTTTTTATGCCCTGATTTCATGAAATAAAAAATGGATGAAATTGATTGAGGAACACAAAACGTCAATTCTCAAAAAACAATTATTGCAGAAAATTGTAAAAAAAAAATTGCTTAATCTTGATCAAGTTGCAAAGAAAATAATTAATATATAAAGTAAAACATTACTAGAAATAAATAACTGGTGAAATAAAATAAATTATTAAAGCTAACATAAATGACATATACATTTTTTAAAATAATTATTAAATGAAGGTATTTATTTTTATTTCAACGTTCATATTTTTTTCGGAAAAGAAAGCATGTTGCATTATTAGTGACTGTAAAAAACATTACTTCTTATTTTTAATCGCGAATTTACGATTGAAACTATAAATTAAAAAAAATATAAATACTAAAATATTTGTTAGTAATTCAAATTTTATTTTTACGATGTCGTAATTTTTTTTTTTTTATCATAATAAGAAAAATCTTTCTTTCATGATTCCCAGAAGGGAAAAAACACTTACACAATTTGCGGCGGAAACCTTTTTAACCCAAAACGGAATCTACCTCGTTAACTTTTATTTCGCTTGCTACGCGATATAAAAAAGGTACAAAATAATTGTATGGTAGCCATATTTGTGTTCCCTTACGTCATTAGGCATCAGATTTTCATCTTTCTAATATCAAAAATAAAGTAACGAAAATTTACGTAAAACTTTTTTATTATATTTATCACATTTCAAAATATCCAATTAAATGAAATTCATAGAAATATTTTAGGATCTCATACATTTAAAAAAGTAATTGAAAATGAATTATGTTTGTCGTTCTCCCGATTATTATTTTCACGTTACAACAATGAAATATCAGGAACTCATTAATCTAAACATACGGAAGCAAACTTTTAGAGTACATTTCAATCAATTGGAAAAAAAATTATGAATAAAAAGAAAAAATGCGAATGTTGATGCTAAAAAATAAAAAAAAAAGAATAATTTATTTGATTTAAAAGCAATTTCCTAGCACTGAATTACTAGTTTTAAAAGTATTCAATATATTAGCTAATAAAAGTGCATTTTCGACGATGTTTAGTTTAAAATAATAACATTCGAAACAACCTGAATGTTTTAAGCTATATACTGCGTTATAATTATAAGCCTTAGGTGTACTTGATAATTTAATATTTCATTTAAGAAAATATTTTGTAATTCTTTTTGATAAAATTATCTGTCAGTCTGCCGGTCTGTCAATCTATCAATTTACATATATATATATATATATATATGGTATTGAAAATGCGTTATTACAGAAATTGTTTTAGTAGTATTTAACTTCGTTTTGAAATATTAATTAAGTCATGAAAATTATATGAAATGAATATATTAGTTGAAAAAGCTCATGTTACAAGCTTGTCAGTTAAAAGAAAAAAGCACTCATCAAAAATTCTTATATACAGTGCAAAGAATTTTATAAGTATAATTACAAAAATAATTGAGGCTTTTTATTTTATTATGATCAAACAATATGTCATATTTGTTACTTAATCTAATTAGTTGTTCAGAGGAAAAAAAACTTTCAAAAATGACTTTTTTTAGGTCCATATATCTTTATTCTTAAAGGTGTGATGATTATTAGTTATAAAATCAAAAGAATTTATTATTTTGTATTATGTGATTATCAATTTTGTGAATTTCATATTTTGTTTCATTAAAGGAATTTAATATTATTTAGAAGTAATATTTATAAATATAGTATGAAAACAATTCATATAAAGTGAAGTATTATTTTTTATTCTATGTTTCTTAAAATTAGAAATGAAGAATGTAATATTCTAAGTAATTTAGTACTGATTTCCGTAAAAGAGTAATAAAATAGAGAATAATAACTTCCTTACATTTGGAAACATGGCTGATTTTATATAAAAATATTTTATATAAAATTTCGAATATAGTTAAATAATTATACTGAAACAAAGACAACTAGCCCTCCTGTAAGAACATAGAAACAATTAAAAATCATTAGATGCATTTAATAATTTGAATATTGTTTTTTACAAATGTTTTTGTCTATTTCATGCTTTGAAATAGTGAAAATATGATAAGTAAATTCAAAAAATAATTCTCTTATACGTATGATAGACAAAAAGTGAAAAAAATTAATATATGTTGCAAGAAATGTATGTTATATTACATTTGGAAAAATCATACCTATTGAACATAATTAAAATGCCATCAAGGGTTAAATTTTTTAAAAAAAAGTTTGAAAGAATTTGCTTCAATAAACGTTTTAGCAAATATTCATTTGCCATTATTCAAATTTTGTTCTTTGAAGAATGAATAAATTTATCCTAACACATTATAGTCTGATAAAAACGTGAAATTACTTTTTACTAAAGAATACTTCCACTTTTAAAATTATTATTTCATTAAAATGTTATAAGGCTTAAATTATCATGAAAAAAGGGTATATATAATGAAAAATCATTAAATTGCTGTAAAAATTTCTTTGTGAGAAATTAAATTTTTAATGAATAATTTTGAAAATAAATGATAAAATTGGGAATAATAATCTATAAATTGCAACAATAAAACTACTTTAAATATTTTTCAGCTAGACTTGTAAGAAAATATTAAAATAGTGTTTTATGTTGAACTTAATCTAAATTAAGTCAACATAAAATTGTGCCTAAAATGAGTTATTTCTTTGTTACAACTAGCAGTTTGTTTGAAGATGTTTTAAGAAAATGGTTTCAATATAAAGAAATCTAATGAAATATGGTTATAAAAACTTAAAGATAGGAACTATAAATAAATAATTCTTAAATGTTATTGTAATAAATTGCATGGAAAACCATTATTGGGATACTAAATACATAATATGATATTTAAAAAATAAAAAAATTTAAAATTGCATTGTTTTATAATATTTTTTGAATATTATTGATGTTTGAGTTTAAGAATGAAAAATATATTTCTTTAATGACATAAAAAGCATTTAAAAAATATTAAACAATTCATACAAAATTTGTAATAATCGGTGGGGAACTTTTTTCTAATTTTTCTTGAAAGAATTTGCTTCAATAAACTCCATGATATTTGTATCCATTCAGAACAAAAAAAAATATTTTCCTTTTTAATTAAAAAAAAATTAAGCTCAAATTGCTGACATTTTCTTAAAAAGCTTTAAAAATTAATTGCCTTTTCCTGAGTATAAATAAAATGAAATTATTTTTTTTCCTTTTCATGAAGATATTTTTTGCCTATTATTGAACATTAAAATATATTTTCGTATTGAAAGCAATTTTAACAAAAGAAGAATAATTTAATCTGTTTTTTTAAAACAATTTTTTTTAAATTTATATTTTTATAAGAATTTTTATCCTTCAAATCGATAAAAAACTAATGCCATTGCCAGATTAACAATAGTAAATAAATTTGTTGAAACTTAGGTGAATAAATAAAATTTTGTAATAAAATTCTAGGAATTATTACCTTAAAGGAGAAAATATTTCTATTTACGAGGCAAGGAAATTATTTTCTTACATTTTTTATTGAGTTAGAAGGGCACCCTTCTAACTCCAGAGGCTAGAATTAACTAAATTAACTAAAGGAGAAATTCACTCATGCAATGGATTTAAATTAGTTTTTTTTATGGAAAAATCTGCGTTTTAATATACTAAAAGTTTTCTCAATTCACTCACTTTATAGTTATTAAATATTCCTAGCATGGTTTTTCTAGAAAAGAGTAATTTTAATGTAGATGTTGAAATATTTCTTAGTTTAATGTAGATGTCGATTTATATACGAATCAAATACAAAGACACAAAATGTAATAAATTTGGAAAAATTTAGAACATTTATCGCGAAGGTATAATTGTAGAATATTTTTTAAAATATATTTATTGAAATACTCGGCTAATTTAAATCCAGTTTCGAAATTCAGGAATTTCATATCATTAAACCAAGCATATAATGGAATCGAAATTTAAATATGGTTACGAACAACGTCGAAATGAAATCTTTTTATTGTTGTATTTTTTGTGATTATGTTGTGACAAAAAATAAAGTTATTTTCTACAATATCTTACATTATGTAAGACTTTTGACTTTATTTAAATACAGTTTTTTTTATTCATTCTACTTTTTTACTACTGAAGAAAATTTTCCTCTTAAATATTTATTAATTTCTATAACAAAAATAGCTGTTATTATCTTATTATTCATTTATATTATTATCTTATTCAATTTTATAATATTTCAAGGTATAAAAAATCTGGTTTGCTTTACTTCTAGTTTCTTGTAACACAATTAACATCTGAAAAGCTATAAGCTAAGGAATTGTGAGAAAAATGACTTTTGCATGAAAAAAACTTTTTATTTTGTTGCTAAAAATTAATTTTAAATCATTTAATATTATGAAATTTTCCTTCTTCTAAATCAGTTAAAATAACATTTTTTTCAACTGTACGTAAAACAATGAAAAATTTAAATCATTTTGCCTAAAAAACCCGCTGGTATCTTATTTCACTGAAAATGAAATTATGAAATGCATCAACCAATACGTCACTTTTATTGTTATAACTGAGATTATGTGATAATATCTATATTTATTTTGAAACACTTATTCCAAAAAATTAAAAAAAATTATCTTAACAAATTAACAAAATTATATTCATTTTAGATGCAGGTTATTACGTTCAATCTTCCTTATGGAAACTAATTTAACTTATTTATTGTGGACTTTTGTATTTTAAAACAAACAAATAAGAGAAATATTTTACAATGGAACAAAGATATAATATAACAATAGGAAATAGTATTTGCTTCTCAATTTAATTATTGATATTATGACAAATATTTTTTCATGTGTAAATTTTCATTATTTTTTAAAGAGTTGATTTATTACTATAACTCATGATGAATGTTTATAAAATTAATATATCCGAAATTAATTTGAAGGCACTTTATGTCTACAAAATATCTACATATTTTTAAAAGAAAATATATTTTGAAAAAAAAAATATGCGAATATAGCCTCTGAATATTAAGATATATACATTTTTAAAGTTAGTTAAGTTATTCAATTTGTTGCAAGAAAATTTTACACATAAAATATATCTAAAAGAAACTTAAATCTTATGTTTATAGAAGAAATTAGGCTTAAGTAAAAATTCCAAATTCCTTAAATCAGTTTTATGGGCTTATATTAGTAAAAAATTTTAAATTTAACACGTTTTGTATCCATATAACATATTCAAAACATATGTTCAAAATTTTAAATTTATTATACTTTGTTTTGATTATACATATTCAAAATATAATAACAGCAATGAACGTAGGCATTATCACAGATTTTTTAAGAAAAAGTATACGATAAATTAACTGTTTTCATGGAAATATAAGTGTAAAAGTTCCCAAGATATTAATAATTAAATTAAGATAAAAATTAATAAGTTTGATTTTGGACCTTTCTCTCTCTTTCATACTAATTCATTTAAAATAATTAACATTTTCTAATTGATAGAAGTATTTTTATAAAATTATTAAACGATACAGAGAGAGAAACAAAATTAATAAATACTGATACGTACTTAAAAATTAATACTCATTTCTTAAAAGAGCACTAATATTTTAGTAGTAACACTTATTTCTTAGAAATATTAAGGAAAAATTTTATAAAATAGGAGAAATATTTTAAAATTTTTTATTTGAATATTTTAAAGACTTCAGATCAAAGATGATTACTTCCATTTGTATGAATTGACTGAAAGTTGCATGAGGTATTTCGAAATTTAAATCTGTACTCTTTAACAAATTTACTTTTAAAAAGTTTATTGAAAACAAAAATTATCTTTAAATTTTGCTGTGACAATATACTCAATGCTATGAAGAAACTCTCTCTCTTAGAATTAGTTTATTATTTTCTTACAAAATTGTTCTAGTTCCCAAAAAGGGAATTAAGAAATTAGTATTCAAATGATTTATTAACATTTTTCGGTATATTTATTGGTCATTGTTAAATTATTATTCATAATAAATTATTAAAAGCTTTTTATTTATAAAACCAAAAAATTTATTGTAAACACATATAAAATCTATTTTCATGTCATTAATTTTATTCACAAGCTTTATCATAGTCTTATTTTAATTGTTATTTTAAATATTTTAATTTTTAGTATTCAAATATTATAAAATGTTACAGGTTCTATAATTAAACCATTAAGTTTTTCTTATTTTGCTGTAAAACTAGAAAAGCTTTTTGTGGTATGAAAAGAAAAGAAAACAATAAAATACAGTCATGTATTTCAATATCAATTTAATGATAAAAAATTCAATGTGTGAGTAGTTTACATCTGTTAAATAAAAGTAAATTCTTTCAATTGAAAAATGTCTTAACCACTGTAGATTCTTATTTGGAAATGTTTTGTAGAATATATTAAATCAGTAGCTCCCAGAAATAAGAATCTTAAACTAACTATAATCGTATACATATACTTTCCTCTAGATCAGCATATAGTATAAAAAATAAAATTTTAAATTTTTTATCATTAAATTTAAAATTTTCTTTTTGTTTAATTAAATTTTTTTTCATTAAGCATTATATTTTAAAATAAACGTAATTGTTTTGAATTCAAAGCGTTGCGATTCGTATTTAGCTTTCAGGCTTAAAAATCTTTTTGTTGGAAATGTAAGAATTACTCTTTCCTTAGTTGATTTCAAATAAAAAATCAGCTTATAGTGGAAATAATTTTAAGCAATCCCAAATGTTTTGTCTCTCATACTTTAACCAAAATTTATAAATTAAAAACAATTCTTAATTTGAATTACTTGCTATAAATTTTTAAAGTATTTTGATGTTATTAAAAATATTTGGTATTTTGATTATTTTTTCAAGTATTTGATATTGTTTTTTTTTTAAAGAAATTTCATATTTTTACACTTTTGAGTATACAAACGTCAATGGAAGTTAAAATTTTGGGTACTTTTCCATTTCACATTTACAATAATCACGTGAAAAAATTGCTGGTATTATCATTATTATTATTTAAAATTTTTAAAGTATTTTAAATTAGGAAAAACCAGCTATGGATACAAAGTAATTTTTTTAACAAACATATTGTTACTATTTTTTCATTTTCGGTGACTTTAAGTTGGCACCGAAAATCTCAACATGACGAGATTTGCGCCAGTTAAATGAAATAGTACCAAATTGTGAATTATTTTTATAGTATGTAAACAGTTTTTATGCATAAATGTCTTTAATATTTATAAGATTTCATCATTAGAAAACATTTTTTTACAAAAAAGTCTTAGATTTCTTACAGTCTTAGATTTCTTACCCTAGTTAGAATCAATACTCAATACATTCGTGAACCAACTTTTAATTAATTTATAAGTAATATTTTAAGTTTAGCCCAACTACTTATACTTAAATGATATTTTCAATTTTGAAGAACTAATAACTACACTTCAAATGAAGCCTAGCTACTAAGGAAAGGGACTTATTCTACTCAATCATTGCTTCTGTAAATTTATTAGTTTAAGAGAAGATATTCAATAATTGAATTTATGCATATTAGCAAATAATGAAGTGTGTTCGGAATTTAGTCACGCATTTGTATGAAACTAGATTTTTTATAAGTTTACAAATTGTCTGTAAAATTGCTTTTTTAATTAGCAGTTGCAATAAATTTAAACAGAGTATCTTATTTTAAACAAATGCCTCTAAAACAATTAATGACAACTTATTTAGAATAGTTTCTAGCATTTTATATCACCCAAGATAATATTAATTTAAATTGTGTTTTAAAAACACACACTTTTGTTATACATTTTAACATATATTAAATTTCAATATTAATTCTATTTTCATAGAAATAATAATTAAATTTAATATATGTTGTTTGTTTCTATTATTACAGTGCACGATGTATTTTATTTCTGAATTAATTAAAAAATATTTTCCATACGTCTAATGTGATATTTTAATTTAAATTATAATTAAAGATAAATAAAATATCCGGTAAAATAAATATTGATTGATATAAAATAATTATTTTCTTTATTTTTTAATTGTAAATAAATTTTTTTACGTTTTTAAAGTAAATTTTCTTTCTTATAATTGATTATAATTAATTTCTTCTTTCATAATAGAAGTTCTTAATTCAGTTATGAAAAGGAAAATTAATCATTATTCATAACCCTAGCTGATTATTAGTGACAAGAAAATTATTATTATATAGAGAATTCAGCGAACACAGATACATATTTTTGAAAAACAATGACACATAAGATATTTTTAAAATTAAAAAATTATTTGTTTCCTTTTCACAGAGCCCATAGAAACTGTTATGCCATAAATAATTAATGTTAAAATTAAAAAAGTAACTAAGTTAAGAGGAACCTTTGAAATCTGTTCTAATCTAACATTAGTTTTTTTTTTCTGTGAAAAGGCTTGCTTCTTTTTATTCTTTGAAAAATAATTTCTGAATAAAATTGACTTAGTTTAATTTCCAGAGCTAATTTCTATCTATGCTGTGAAAAGCTCCAAATCCTAAAGATGAATTTTAAATTTTATTAGAAATTAAACGTTTACCAACTGGTTATTTTCTTAAAATTTTATGATTTTAAAACAGGAACTTTTAAAATTTGTTTAATGTTTTGCACTGTCCTTATGATTGATTATAAAGTAACTGCATTCCAATAATACGAGGTTCGTATTCTTTTGGTATATAGATTAGTGATTTCTCTAATGATACATATAAATGAAGGATTTAAATTTATAATTAATTACTTAATATACTTTTCTTTAATTAAAAATCCATATTTACCAATGATTCAACGTTAATGACTTAGTAATATTTTTGAAGATATAAAACATTAGAAGAGAAATCTGTACAAACTGCACAACGTTAGACTTGTTTATAGTTTCTTTTCATGAGAAATCATTTGTGGCAAGCAAGAACACTAAAAAATGTATGATGTCAAAATGTGTGTGTATGTTTTAATTATAATTTCTTCTTTTCTTAAAAGGTCATTTGGCAACATAAATGAAAATTTTGTTGTAAATAAAAACTTGCTATATTTTAGTGTGTGTCTTGTATGTAAGATTATTAGAAATTATTATACATTTATTTACAATAGCCTTCAATGGTATTGTTATCTTATATACATTGAATAGCCATATTTCTGATATTAATTAAAAGAAATATTAAAATGATATCATTCTTTAATGAATTAAAGAATTGCTGAATTATTTGCTTTATAGAAGGATAAGGTAATAAAATGATAAAAAATTGGCTATTTCTTCTATTAGTAATCCATTTACCACTTTGTAAAACGGTACTAATATTTGTGAAAAACTATCATTTTTTAAAATTTCACACGAGAAATATTTAATAATCTTCACATTAATTTTAAAGCAATAATGTGCCATGGAGCAAACTTTTCAAAAAGTATCAGCTAGTAAACCATATTTAGATTATAAATGTTTTCAATATTTGATATAAATAAAGCTATTTAAAGTTTGAGCTTTTATGATTTTTCATAAATTAAAATTATTTTTACTTTAAAATATAGGTTAAATTTTAATTAAAAATACTTATAGGTCATTATTTCTATTCTTTCTAAATTCAAATATGAGCTCTCTCGATTTTGTTTAGTTTTATTGAAATTTTAGTTGAAATTTTTAACAACAGATGGAGGGTTTTTAGAAAAAAAAATCATATGCAAATTCCGCATAATGTTGAGTAAGATGATTCGTTATTCTTCATGTGTTAAAAATATTTTTACTTAATGTATTTTGTTAAATTCTAGTGGGTATTCTTTGGTAATTCGTCTTCTATTGAAAGAATCCGAATGTTAATATCAACTACAAGTTCTGTTCATCATATTGCGGTTTGCTATAAAGTATAATTAAAAATCACAATAACAGTTAGCATTTGTATAGCAAATGTAGTTTTTAGAATGATTGGGAAATATAACTGGAATAAAAAATATGCATTTAATTAAATAAATTATTGATAGCAGTGATTATATTATTGAACATGAAAGAATATGAATTATTTGTGAGTTTTCTGTTAATGTATAAATTTGGCTGTTCAGTTCTCATATTTGCTAACATTTTGGATGAGATGAAAGTAATAGAGTATGAAATGAGCAATGATATGCATTTATTTGAAGAAAAGCCCATATACACATAAAATTAAGCTATAAATATGAAGATCAATTCTAATTTTAAATGAAACATTTAAATCAATTTCTAGTAAAACGAATATTAAATCATAGTAATTAACCAAATTTTCCCAAAATGTTTCTCATACAATTTCAACTTTTATAAATTTGAAAATAATTTCAAAACTAATTTGCAAAAACTTTTTTTAAAAAACAGATAAAAAAGATTAAGTTAAGTAAAAAAATATTTGATAATTAATAGTTAATTAAGGGTACAAAAATTGGTTGAAAGATGTTAAACAGGAATTTAGGAGAAACTTTAGAAATCATAGATATAAATATATAAATAAAGCTCCAAATGTTTTATAAATAATATGTATAATATCAAATAGATACAATATATTTATATATTTTAAATATAGACAAATGCTTTACAACCAATTATCATTCTTGTTGTTGATTCTTATGAAACTAGTTGAAGCTCATTAGGCGAAAGATATGAAATTAAGTCAGAAAAGTGCGTATTTCATTTTAACTAGAAAACCATGAAGGTGAAAGTAAGACTTTGCTCTAAGACTACCTCGATAGATGGCACCACCAGAGGATCTCCTCCCTCAATTTTGAGTTTGATCTGGAAAGGGATTCATTATTTTTATGAAAAGCAAGGAAAATCGTAGGTAGAAATAAATTTGAAATATAAAATCAAAATTTAAGAGAGTTTTTTTTAACGAATATTCCCTTTTATAGAAGCATGTGCTGCTCTTCTACAATGTATAAATAATAAGTAACATTTGATGCATTCTAGAAACGATAAGTTTGGCTATTGTTGCCCCATAATCATTAAGATGGAACTCAGTTCACAAAATAATAATTTTCTTCATTCCAAATAACTGAAAATTTTATTCTAAGAGCAAAAATCAAATTTTTCACAAAACATTAATTGCTAAGAGATATAAAGTTAATGAAATATGCTATGATAAGCGATTAAAAGGAAACGAAGAGCTACAGGTTAAAATAATTTTCATTAATTAATCAATTAATGGAAAATATAATAAGTTTGATAAGACATTAATCATAAAATGGAGGAAATCCGATTTTTGCAATATTATTTTTTTTTCGCTGCTGAGAAGTATAAATGTGTTTTAGATTCAATTAAAATAATTTTTTTGTAATTTAAAAAGTCAAAATGAATTTTATCAAATTATAGAATAAGTACATATAAATAAATATGTATTTTTTTTAAAAATCTGCATTACCTTTTTAATTTTAAGATTATCTTAAGTATGTTTTCGTGATATATTTGTGAATTAATATTTGTTTCAATTTATATTTGAGTTTTAAATTTCCCAATAACATTTTCTTTTTTCTAAATATTTTGAAATTTACTTTTAAAAGGGGGATACGTAAGAAGTATAAGTTTAACTATAATTTTATTTTTGCACTTCACCAGTTTTCATAAATTTTGAACTAGACACCGTATGCAAAAAAATATTGAATTTTGAACTTTCTGAATTTATTTTCTTTCAAATTTTATTTGATTTGCATAATTTATTCACAGTTTTAATTCTTTTATTCCACCTTTTAATTAAATATATATCTATACATATATATAAATATATATATATAAATATATATACATATATATATATATATTATATATATATATCTATAATATATATACATACATACATACATACATATATATATATATATATATATATATATATATATATATATCTATATCTATATATGTATCTTAAAATTTTTCTTAAAACAGTGTGCTTACTCTATGGTACATATTACACTTTAAAATTGATACATATTTTTCTATTTGTTTTTATTTGACAACAAATTTGATTAAAGTTTTAATGTAAATTACAATGTTTTATTTATTTACTTTTATTTTACAGTAGAATAATTAAAACATGTTTAACTTTTCATTGAATCTATAGCATGAATCCATTTCTTATTGTCATCAACTGAAGAGCCGCCCACCCTGTCCAGTGGTTAGAGTGCCTGACTGCGGTTAGGGAAATCCTGGGTTCGAGTCCCGGTTCAGGCATGGATGTTCTTTCTCTCTCTAGAAATCCTGTCGTTTCATTGTATGAATGGGTTGTGAATGGTTGCCTGCCCTATAAATGGGTTCCTATGGCATGTGTGTACTGAGGAAGTCGACTCCACATCAAATTACTGTTCAATTGGAAAACTGGAGCAGCATACTCCATGATGCTAATCTAGCTAACACAAGACAACAACAATCGAGGACATATATTTATTTATACGCCATGTAATTCAGAACTATTATTCAAAAATCTACATCTAGGTCAGAAACAAGATAATTAGCCTCAATCATATAAGAAAAAATGACAAAAAAGGAACAAATAAGATTTTAAACTCTTATAATTTAAGGTCACAACATTTTACCGCAAGTTCACAAAACTGGATACAGAAGTATGAGAGGCAGATAACAATTTATTAAACAAATAATATTTGAAAGGAAATTTTTAGAACGAGTTAAAACTTCCGAAACAGAAATTCAATATGAGTGCATTCCTCAAAATAATCCCAATTAACCAAATTAAACTGTAATTCGCAATCACATTCATTCAAGTACTTATAAATTATCTTCAAATATAATTATGAAAATCTACTTATTATTTTGTTTTGTTTTGAATTTATTCTAAATGTATGCAAGTATAAAATGGGCTTAAGTTAAAAGTTATTTTCTTAGAATCAACTAATTATTTATATTTAAAAAAGAAGCATGTTTTTTGAATATACAATATTAAAATGTTTTTGATACTTGCATAATAGTTTGGAATATTAAAAACATAGGAGAATTTAATCTGCGAAATATATTTGTAAATAATTTGGCAAAGAAATTATTTATTAATATTTAGTTCAAAAAATAATTTTACTTGTTTTGCAAATAATGAAAAAATGCTTAAATAAAATGCTTTTTTGGAAAAAAAAACATTTGTGCTCATTTTGAAATTAACCACAAAATCTTTCTAATTAAAGTATGAAAAATTGGAAAATAATTTAAATTGTGAAATAAAAATGCCTTTCTTTACCAAATATCTTTTCTCTACAAAAGTGGCTCTCTTATTTTATAAATGTTTTAGTGAAACAAAATAAATATTTTAGTTTTAGCTTGAGTTTTAATTCTCATAAAAATGATAATTATTTTTGGTTAAAAGGATAGGCTTTTAACTTTTACCAACTCCTAAGGTTAGGAAATGGAGCAATATTTTTATATTTTAAGCTCATGATTGAAAAACTTACACAACTTAATTTGTTCAGTATTTATTTATTTAAATTTTAAAAAATATAAATATTAGAGGAACTAGAAAAAGCATTCGAAACATAACTTATTGAAGAAGGTCTTTCCTTAAAGAAGTTGAATAAAGCATAAAAGAAGAGACATTAAATTTCTATTAAACCGTCTATATGTTGAAAATGTAATTCATATTCTTTTTGAAAGACGTAAAATACTTTATCTGTTTCTTTCTGTAAAAATGTGGTGTTAAAAATATTGAGTTTACATTGGGTAAATTAATCTTACTATAATTTTTTAAATACATTTTTAATTTGTTTTTCGAGTTCAATACTAAAAGGAAAACACATTGTATAAATACTGAAATATTATTCCCAAATCATCGAGGGAAAATAATTTTGAAATTTGAGTAATATATAATTTTAAGTGCTTTTTTCATATTCAATTTGATTAAATAAAACTAAACTAAACTATGTATTACTGCACCTCAAGAGGGAAAAGGCCTACAGTCCCCATCTCTGTTTTCCTGACCGAGAGGCCCTATGGTGCGATGCATATGTCCCGAATAGGTGGTCAGTCTAGCGTGAGACCTCGCGTGTTTAGTTCCCAAGCATGCTTGGTAGTCTGTTTATCGACCCACTGAAGGGATGAAAAGATGAGTTAAGTAAAATTGTTGAACATAAAATGATTAATATTTCATAAAAAAACGAATTGTCAGATTTGCAATTTTTAATTAATCTGAAGTTAAAATATATAGTATTTATTTATAAATATGTAAAGATTTAAGCATTTATGGATTATATAAGAAATGTTACGAGAAAAAAAAAATTATTTATTAATATTTGACTTAAAATAACAAGAACGTGAAAGTTATGTTTGTTAATCTCGTCACCGTACAATCATTGAATTTATTTAGACATTTATATGAATGTGAGATTAACTTGTGACATCTGGACTTTCGGTTTACTAATTGAATTCCTGTTTATATGCTTATTCCTATGTTATGTTCCTTAATTATATGCTTTTTCAGAAAGAATCTGTGATCAAAGGAAATTTGTGTTTTAAAGCGACGCATACATGTGCCGTCACAAACACTAGGACATGGTTAAAGAAATTAGAATTAAAAGACTAAATGAAATCGATATTGTTTAAGGATAATGGGCAACATCAAAAACATACAGAGAAATATTAATAAACACTTCTTATTACAGAATTTAAATAATAGTAAGAGAAATTCAAAAGAAGAAATCAAAAATTTCACTCTACAAGATATAACACACCTCGCACTTCTTTTCTGCTGACAAAAGGTATGCGAGAAACATTCGCTAAAGAAATGTATAAAAACAGTCATAAATATACATCACTGGTTATCAGTGGATTATAAATAACAATTCCAGATTATGTATAGTGTTGAGTCTCATTTCCTCTAAAAAGCAATAAAAAATCACGTAAATTCCAAATTTAGAATAAGATCTTCAATTTTATCTATAAGAATTATATCTTCAAATTTTGAATCATGTATAGAAATTTCAGTCAAGAAATTTCTGTTAAGAAATATTAAAATAAAGTGAAATTAATATTTTGTTTAAGGAATATTGAAAATTTCATGCTCTTATTTTCATATTTTTAGTAATTATTAGTCATTTTTGTCAATATGACTAATAATGCATCTATTTTTATTGATTATTGCTAAAAACAAGAACCATGTTTATCTTTAAAAATTAGAATCGTATACCTAGGAGATGATATACATAATATTTGTTGATGTATCAGCACATATAAATGTAGTTAGAAAAAAATAGCATAAGCGTTTTTATTTCAAGTGACACAAGTATTCTCAAAACAATTAAGATTCAGATAAAAAAGACAGATTCAAAGCAATATTTCTATGTTATCAAATTGAATGATAGCTTTTAACTTATTTTAAAAATGTTTCCGATATGGATAAAAAGAGAGATCACCATAACAACTTTAAAGTAAAATTGCTGGGCATAAATTAAACAATATTACTTGTAATTGCTTTGTAATTTTGTAAATATATAATTTAACCTCAAACATAGAATAAAAGAACATCTACACAAGTGATATTATTGTGTTAACATTTTGAAATATGCCTCTAACTTTAAATAGATTATTAACTATATAAAACTATTCAATATGAATATTTTCAGTATTGATATAATTTTAGTGAAATGAAATATATAATGTGTTTCTAATCACAAATATGTTTTCAATATCGTTTTACTTATTGCACTTCTTTACATGCAGTTTTCTCGGTAAAACACTACATAAATACTCAATAAAAATTTAACACATATTGTCATAATAATCTAAAATACAGAATGTGATTTTGGATCTACATTAAAGAAATATTTTTAGGCTTGAACCTGTTCACTAAAATAATTGTAATTTGTTTGTATTTTTTATAATAGTCACTAAAGAGATTCATCAATATTTTAAAAGACGTAAAATATCAACAATGTTTCCTTTATTAGTATACAATTCCCCGTTTGTGTGAAAAAACTGCAGTTTGAATGTAGCACATTTTCCCTACATTTTACACATGAAAGAATGTTATACTAAAGTTTAATTTTTGAAGAGAAAAAAACTAAAAAAAATCTTGTTTTAATTAACTACTAGTTTTTTTTGACTAATACTTAATTATTCGAGGAAAAATATGAGGCAATATATGTCCTCACACTTTTTCCACAAATAATATAACTTGATTTACTAATATGAAAATAAAACTCTTGGATGCAATGTATACTTTAAAAAGCTAAAAATTTATAAGGAAAGATGAAGACAGAATTATAAAAAGAACTTAATGCTCATGATTTTCCTTTTCATAATTACTTAATAATCATAGCAGTAAATATAAGTTATCAAAAAAGAAATCAGGCAAAAAATAGTTTAAAGAGTGTGGTTTAATAACGAGTGCGCTCGCTTTGTTCTTTAAAATATCAATAAAAAGAAAAAGTCATGTATCTAAATAGTATAATAAATCTATTTAAATGTATGTTAAAATACTTCTTTTATGAATTTTAATCCTTAAGTAGCTGAA